>JWPT01000132.1:0-72705 GCA_000812245.1 Onygena corvina | reverse complement strand
ACTCCGTATATATTACCACTGGTAATTTAGGGGTGTTGATGACTTTTGGTGGAGACCTCCGTACTTAATCCCTTTCGCGGATCTAACTTACAATTTCGAAGAGCTGCTTGGATCGCCCCGATCAGCCTTGTCTCTTGTATAAGGGGTCATTAAATACTATGCATATCTCATGTAGCACAGGGCTACCCCCGTTCCTAGATTCTCGAGCATTAAAGAGGACATGTACGGAGTAAAACATATACTTGAAGTCCTTGAGGATATCTGTTACGCGACGATATTATCTTATAACGTTGAACTTGCTGTTCATAAGTGACAATTCGACCCCTGAGGGGAGTTCCGAACAAGAGAATGGCGAATTGCGAGCTTCGGCTGGTGTGCTCAATATATATCGAGGAGCCAATCGCCAAGCTCATCAAGCGGCTCTCGAGGCGCAAAAATGGGGCATAAAATAGGAACATTCAGTCCAGGCCTTGCCTCTGTCACCTACATAGGACCTTAAATCAGGAGTATGTACGTAGGCTTGTGGGAGGCGCATGTAGTTATAACTATGGAACGCGCATGCTTGGTAGGGTTATGGACACTGGGATGGATACGTTGATCGCTGAACGCCACCTAAAGCATGACTCCCTTTTATGCTAGACAGTCCGCAGAATACAGAACGGAGTTTGGAGCTGTATCTCCCTTGGAGGACGCATATACTTACGTCTCTTTTTCTTTCCTTTTGCCCCTTTTCTAGCGCTCATGTGCAAAAATGAAGACGTCCTGGAGATTTACTACCTAGTTAGCGGAGAACTTCCCTCGCCCTGTTGCCAGACTGGAGTACAGCCTAACCCTTGTCGTTCACAGTTGAGGGAGGCATGGAGTTAGGACTTGATCATGCGGCCTGGGTAGGCGGGTTAGAAACCAGCAGCACTTATCACCCGCTCATACCGTGTGCATTGCGATCGAGGTCAATTTTCTTGCCTTCTTAGGTTCACTCCATATTACTCGGTATTAGACACCCTTTTCATTTGTACACAGCGGTGTGGAAACAACGGTAAATCTACCCAGCCTGGGGTCGGATATATAGGAGATTTCTTAGGGCGTTCGAAAGGCGTGAGTTTTGTTCGCGTAAATTCCAGATAGGGAGGGAATGGCACTTCCAGCCATAAATTTCTCCTTTTTAGCATGCATTAGAGAAACACTGCCCATGCTGCGGAATCCTCTTCGTTTATTCCTCGAGATGTGTTCCTTTGATCTGGGACTAATGCACATCAGTTTGTTGTGGATGTTGCACATTAATCGAATAAAGAAGGCAATAATTTTACTCCTTCGCAGTATGATAAATAACCACTATCCACACTCCTATCCAACAAACTTTACAGCTCACTCGTCAACTGATTTCGTGTGCCTATACGGCTGGTAGGGGAAGCCGGGTCACAGCAGTGGCCAGAGGAGACGAAACGCAGTATCCAATACTTCGGAGTGTAGAGTTTTATTCTTCGGTCGCCTTCACACACTGCTTAAACTCCTATTTCACGGGATATTCCAGCTAAGGTAAGTAAAATCCATGGGCCCGCCAGAATAACCCTTATGTAGGGTTAGAGTTCCTAGAGCTGCCCACGGTAGGGATTACTATAACTTACCATCCATTATTGTGTTCACCCGATCAAAGTGAACTCACGTCCCGCATATATCCTTGTCACAAAGACGCTGAGCCTTCTGATTTTCAAGTCGGTCCTTTATTCTATGAGATTAATATCGCCGTATCGCCTAGCAGAGTGACACTAGGCTCCAGCTAACGATAATTATAAAAGCTCCGTATGCAACGGGCTGGCTTTGTAATAGTAGATCACAACTTCACTTGCCAAATAAGCAATAATAGACAAAGTAACAAGCAGTAGGTTGCCCCGAGATGACACCATCAGTCTGATTTAATTACGTCACACCCGAGGGCTCAGTCCAGAAATGGGAGTGCACGATGCAGAACGGAAGCATGCTTCTTGTGGTAAGTATTTAGAATAGCTGAGGCTCCTACCTAAGTACAAATAGACACTAACCAACTTACAAACAAAGATAGCGCATGTTGCTTCATCGGACGGCAAGTATATGTGCGTCAAGGTCGGAACTTGTTGATTGAGAGGAGTAAATAAATTAATCAGTGACTACCTTAGGTAGCTATGCGCTTGGCTAGCTAGAAACCACCTTAACGTGATGTCTTGCGGGAACGGGACACCTTGCGATGCGTATAGCTACAAACAGAGTAACTCTTCATAGGGTTTTGTTCCTCGTGATTCTAGCTTCTTTGACTAGGATATAATAAGGATTTTGTAGCGACGTACGTTAACGAATACCTACCATTCCGTACCAAATCGCAGCTCCGCTACTCTTCTGAACTCTGGATTCTGCCAGCAGTCTAAAAAAACAAGATACTGGACGACTGGATCGTTAAGAGATAACTAAGAGATAACATATCCTTGCAGGAAAAGGCCGTGAAACGAGTACCCCCAACGATCCACCGAGCACCCTCAAGTGTCGAGAATTTCTACGAAGATCACAATTCGTCTGGCCCGAGCGATCTTTGTTCGAGTGGTAAGTTGTCTGATGAGCTTCGTCTTTGTCCTCCACACATTGTAGCTCGCCCAAATACCTCCAAATTTCATAGGCCTCTAGTCTATATGGCGCATGAGGGATATAGGATGCGAAAAGAAAGGATTTTCGGTTAACCAAAGAACTTTGCACTGGAGGCACGGCTAGGACGGTTGTTTCTCCCTTCAGCCAAGGTGCCGTCATTCCTGTAGTCTAGCCATGCAAGCGGCTGCCTTGTGCATCCAAAGAGTTCATGTTCGAAATGGCGGTCTGCTTATGCTTTGGATTTCCTGTTTTTGGGGACTCATAACTGGACGGGTTCTGTGGCACCGGCACTATCAAACAACGCATAGGTAAGGTGCCCTCTTTGAATGAACTAGAGTAAATCCCAAAAGGGCCTTTCATGGCGGTAGCGATTATAATATCGGCAGCGGCGTGGGTATAATCCACCCGTTACCCTTAATATTCTGGAGCAAACTTGCTTGCCCAGCCTCAAATGTCGAAGGCTACCAGCCAAACGCATTCGTAAGATGCGCCGTAGACACGACCTCGCTCGTGTCTCTCTCCTCCACCTCAGCCAAAACTGGAGGGACTCCCAGAGATCCGAAGCTAGCAGATGCATGAAGGCGAGCTGTCTGGGCTAGGAAATGGGGAGAGAGAAGTCATGTTAGACCAAACAGCGTTGTGAGACAGGAGATCCTCAACGCGATGCTCTGTGGGAGGCATCGGGTATCACGAGAAAACTAACCGGAAAGCAAAGCGAAGTGACGTATGCTCTCTATGGCAAGCTGATAGCTGGCGGTTGTTGGGCGGTCTTCGACCATCACCATCCTGCGACTCTTGTTCTCAGCCAGCATGTTTAAAATAATAGGAACATCCTTGCGTCCGTTGGCGTAGAAAGCTATCAGAGGCGTGACTGTAACTTTCTTATCCCGTTGATGTAACAGACAACTACCAAATACCGACCTTGTTGATTAACGGTGAGTGTAAGCAAGCCGGTAAATGCGTCTGGGTGAATTCATGGACATGATCCCTGCATTGTCGCAACAAATAGATAGGCCGGAGGGAGGATCAGGTCAAGGACGAGGGAAGTGATTCACATATTCCAGCATTCCAAGAACATTACCGTCAGCTGACAAGGATCCGCGTAGACTCACATTGCTTCACAGCGCATCCGCGCACTGTAATTCCATGGATGCTTGCAAGTCTTTTCTCATGACGGGATATGCCGCGTCTCGTTCAAATCAGCAACCGTCCACCTCGAGAGCTAGCTCGTAACGAAGCAACGAGCATTTCGCCCATATGCCTCGTCTAGCAGCCGAGCGATAGTCAAGGGGAACATCATGGATGCGAGAAAACGTCCACGATGTGTCCGTCGTTTTGCCATCAAGACTGGTGATGGATGTAGGTAGCTTGTCGAGAAGACAAAAGACTCGCTCTAAGCCGAGGTCCATCCGCCATCGTCTGTTGACCTCATCCTTTCACCCTCCTTGTCAACTATTTCCCTATCCCCATCCCGCTGTCCCTCCTATCGTCGTCGTCTCCTCCTCGAATCTCTTCGTCCCGTCCATTTACTCATCACGTCTCCAGCTGTAAGTAAATGCCTCGTTATCTAGCTGACTAACTGCTCTCCACCGAAACCGGCGAAGAGCAGCTTGGGCTAAACGTGATTGCGGAACAAGAAAAAAATCTCCGCCGGCCTCTAGGTCTGTCCCTGACTCACTTGTGACCCTGCTGTGGTTCGATGCTCCGTTAATCCAGCTCTGGTGCTCTCTAATCACCCCATTGCTGCTCCAGTGTTGACGCATCGATGGCTGCGAGAGCTCCGGGGACGCTGCGGCTGCTGGTCCGACCAAGTCGGGACTACGCGACCTTACCGGGATTGCGCCGCTCCCTCAGCTCTTTAGCTACAGTTGCCAGACAGTCCCAATTGCCTGCGGTGCCACTGCTGAACAAATCTGCCCTTGTTAGCACCGGATGCATTGTAAGGAAAGCATACGCAAGTGCTGTCGCGCCTCCTGCGCCCTCACAACCGCCGCCACCCACAGCTCCCAAGAAGCGTCGGTTCCGGTTTTTCAGATGGACCTTTCGATTGATCTTACTCTCTGTCCTTGGAGTCGCTGGATGGACGGCATATGAAGTCTATCTACATCGGCATCCCGCAGAGCAGATGACGCCTCATCCTGACAAGAAGACGCTAGTCATCCTCGGTATGTATACACTGTCAATAAGCCACCATTCTCAGCTTGATTGCTCATGTATTTGCGCGAACAAGGAACCGGATGGGGCGCTGTATCTCTCTTGAAGAAGCTCGATACCGAAAACTACAATGTCATTGTTATCTCGCCTCGAAACTTCTTTCTCTTCACGCCGCTACTCCCATCCTGTACTACTGGGCTGATAGAGCATCGTTCGATCATGGAGCCCATCAGGAACATTCTCCGCCACAAGAAAGCAATCGTCAAGTACTATGAAGCAGAGGCAACCAAGATTGATTACGAAAACCGCGTTGTCTATATCAGTGACGAATCTGAGATCAAGGGTGATACCTCTCACAATCAAGTCCCATTCGACCTCCTCGTTGTGGGGGTTGGAGCCCAGAATGCGACGTTCGGTAGGTTTATGGTGCCATGGCATGGCCGCATTGCACGTCTTTCGCTAACTGGTGTCAAAACTTAGGAATTCCGGGTGTTCAAGAGCACTCTTGCTTCTTGAAGGAAGTTGGTGATGCCCAGAAAATTAGGACCCGTATCATGGATTGTGTTGAAACTGCGATCTTCAAGGATCAGACCGAAGACGAAGTTAAGCGACTGCTCCATATGGTGGTAGTTGGCGGTGGCCCAACTGGTGTCGAGTTCGCTGGCGAGCTGCAGGATTTCTTCAATGACGACCTCCGAAAATGGGTACCCGACATCAAAGATAGCTTTCAGGTCACTCTAGTCGAGGCTCTTCCAAATGTTCGTCTTTGTGAAAGATCCTCAATGTCTACCGTGTTACTAATGCTCTGCAGGTCCTTCCTATGTTCTCCAAGCAGCTGATTGACTATACGGAATCCACCTTCAAAGAGGAAGCTATCAAAATTCGGACAGGTACCATGGTTAAGAAAGTTACCGACAAGTATATTGAAGCCCAGGTCACAAAAGCAGATGGCTCGAAGGAAATCGAGCAAATCCCGTACGGCCTTTTGGTCTGGGCCACAGGCAACGCTGTACGTGACGTAGTTCGCGACCTCATGAGCCAGATACCGGCACAGAAGAAGTCCCGTCGCGGTCTTGCTGTCAATGAATTCCTAGTTGTGAACGGCACTGAGAATATCTGGGCTGTTGGTGACTGCGCCATAACCAACTATGCACCCACCGCCCAGGTAGCGGGCCAAGAGGGCGCTTTCTTAGCCAGGCTGTTCAACACTATGGCAAAAACCGATGAAATCGAAAAAGAGCTCAAGTTCCTCTCCATTGCGCAAGCAGAGGCCAAAGACGAGACCGATCGTAATAAGATATTGGACGAGATCAGAGCCTTGCAGCACCAGTTGAAACGAACCAAGCAGGTTGGGCCTTTCCAGTATTCGCATCAGGGAAGCCTAGCGTACATCGGTAAAGAGCGCGCTGTAGCTGATATCAGCTGGTTGAGCGGCAACATCGCCAGCGGTGGAACCCTAACATATCTCTTCTGGAGAAGCGCCTATTTGAGCATGTGTTTTAGCAGTAAGTTTATTACTTTTGTGCATGGAGTACCTGAACCTCAACAATGTATCGAGGCTAATGGTTGGGTTATAGCACGCAATCGTGTCCTAGTCGTCGTTGACTGGCTGAAAGCCAGTCTCTTTGGCCGTGACGTGTCCCGGGAATAGACTTCCCTTCTTAATTTTTGATGTCTTGTTTGAATGCGGCTCTTACGCACTCTCCACCCGGAAACCGTATGTCATTCGATTCATTATCTGCAACGCACACCTATAAAAAGTCTCGAGGGATATGCCTCTATTATTAACGAATGCCGAGAGAGAAGGGAAAACCCTCAATCCGTTATAATTTTTGTCGTCCAATAATTACGTCTGCTTAATTTTTTTTTATTATTATTCTAGCTATTTCGGTGGCTTCGAGCTGTAGTGTATGGGCGGGCATAGAATTTAGGTATCGGAATCCTTTCAGCCTTAATCCAAAAATAGAACTTTATGTCAATTTGAACCATTTTGTTCAGGTCCACATCCTTAAAAATTGAGATGGTTTCAATGAAAAGTGGAATACTCGTATATACTTCGTAGCCGGATGCCTTTGGATAAACCCATAGACCTCAATTCATGTGATGCGCCACAGTGTGGATTGAAAATCCACACGCATTCCAGATCAGCCAGTCGTCATGTTATTTATCCCATTCCCAATCATCAAGCGGCATGGGCACAGTCTACAAAATTATCATTATGATTTTTCAAAATCTATCACGGGAAGTGGATATTGACATAGTAGAGGGTAAACAATGAAAGATTAGGAATTTTCGACGTAGTCATGATGTAGCCCTTCATCATGTCGTTTCTATAACGCTGTGACTGCTGTTTTTCTTTTCTGTGGATAAATTCTCGATGCCCTTACCAGCGGCAACCTCAGCCCCTTGGGATTCGCAGGATTTGCGGTGATCGTAAAATGTCATAGAATTATATGATGGTTCAATTGAGGTTATAGGTACCTTTGATGAGGAGTGAGACTTAGGACCTGTAGATAGACTCCGCGGGCCCTGTTCAAAGGTAGAAGTAGCAACCGAAACCGGCCGGTCACTCATTGAAGGCCGATCAAGATGGAAGATTGAAGAGGAGTTGGTGCTCAACGCCCTGGATTGAGTCTTTGAAGGCATCTCAATCTCTGGGATTGCACCACGGTGAATGAGTGGGTTACGGGCGCTATCATTCCTGCGGTGACCGGCGAGTCTTTCGAGTTCGCTATCTGAAGAATTTATAGGATAATTGCTCCTGATTTTCAGCCTCGGAGTGCGGTTATGGCCCACGGAATTATGCCAGAGTCTCTTGATACTGGAAGAAGAAAGCATTGCCTGGGAATGCGCGTATGGCTTTGCCGGATGTGACCGGGGAACAGAAGGCTTTGCAAAAGTCGATTCTGGATCCCACTCGTAACCATCTTGGTCAGACGAATTTCTCCCCTTTACCGTTGGCATGGAATACTTCTTTTGGAGTGTTTTACTTCCATCTGTATTTGAAGGTAAACGGCGGGTAAAACTTGGGCGATATCGACTTCTCCTGGCCCTCCATCTAACGAACGCTAATAAAGATACACCGACAAGAATAACAGCTAAGCGCAAAAGTTAGTCATCGCTTGTGGCTATGGATATAGCAGAGCTCTCATCTAATGGCACTCACATATCACTGTAGTGACCATAATCACTACCCTTGTAGGATTCTGGTTGTTGGGAGTGTCAGATGTAGTAGAGTTGAACACGGTAGAGGCGGTAGCGGAGTCACCAGCGGTCTGTTTATGACTCCAATAACGTAGTGTAAGTGAGGGCATGGTTTGTCGTGGCACGCCGAACGTCGCGCAAAAAGCATGCACATCTACACTTGATCGTGGGCTTCGGATGGGATAGAGTCGTGATATTCGTTCCGCGTATTAGGTGCGCGTTCTCCCTGTAGCATCTCGCCAGGGATTTCGTGCTGTCCTACTTATTTTTATGCCAGGATGATTTTCGTCTTTCATAAGTATCGCACATGGCCCAAGGATGAATAAAAAGAGTGAAAAGCGAAGGATGGGATTCTTGAAGCTGTGCCGTTATGCAAGCTGTATAGTTTCAACCAGGGCCATCCTCTGGCACAAGCTGAAACAATGCCCCTTTACTATCCGGGATGCGGTTGGACAAAAATGAGGCTCCCGAAGGTATCAGATGTAAAATAAAGAGTAAACGTGGACTTGATACTTGTTCAGCTCACTATGGAGAGAACAAAGGGAGGAAGGTTGGACATTGCTGGATACCCATCACCTTATATATGCAAGAATTGGGCGGGAAAAATGTAAAATCGAGCAAACGAATGAAGCATCAATCTTTCCGAGGCGAACGTAAGGGATAGACGCTAGCGCGCGATCAGTGGGGAGATCTCGAAGGAAATCCATGCTTCAACGCCTGATATAGCGTCATATCTGGCTGTTTCTGATACCCCCTAAGGGAAAAATCCCATGTCAGGTGAACAGTCCCCTGTAGGGATTTCAACTTCCGGGAAGGCCAACCCTAAACCAAATAGCTGGGAAATCCCCCGCACTTCGCAAGGGACACCTGTTTGAGGCGCGGTTTTCGAGGCCTAAGGGCAATGGGGGCAAGGGAGGTAGGATAAGAAGGAAAAAAGGGGAGGGCAAAGACCCGCTAAAAGGCAAAGTAATCTTATCAAGTGGAAGTTTCGAAACAGATATTCGGTTCCCCTTGCGTCAGAGAGGTGGATTTCCGTGTGTAGCCTCCTCAATCAAGGTTCTTTATATCTGGATTCGACTCAGCTCACTGGGAATGTAAGTACTCAGTGGATATAATTAGCTGATGACAGTTTCTGTAGAGACAACTGAGTCAGGCCAGGTCGACAGCTCCAATGGCAGTTATGAGAGAAGAGGCTCAACGGCGTCGAACTTAGAAAAGAACTGCACATCATCCATCCTGGCCACGACGATGGGTGTTTCATCTTCTGCGCGGAATCGACGTCCGTTTGCCGACGCTGGGATGAGTTATTGGCAGTATTTTCCTCAGAGTTTTGGACGTCTGAGTCTAGTCCACATGGCTTGACACTTACTTAGCCCAAACAGCGGCCGATGAGGTGTGTCTGGGATTCCCCTGTTGCGAAATGTCCAGAATAAATGAGCTTTGCCGCTTTTATCACGGTGGTGCGAACCGCACTCGTAAATCTCGTTTCATGTTCCCAGACTCCTTACTTGCGGGTCGAACAGTCAACTTGGGAGTTAGGGCATAGGCTAGCACTGAACAGAAGACTACACTACATGGGCGCAATGCGTGAAGTCTTGAAAAAAGTTGTAAGGCCAAATATTGTTGGTTGCCATGATAGGTTTCTATCTTTGTTAAAGCTACGTAGGTACCTAAGTATCACTTCCCCGCCTCCCAAGATAGATCAATTACCGGCGACAGGTATACTCCCTAACAAATCGAAAGAAGACAAGAATGGAAGACGGAAATAATGGGGAATTTGGTACTTGGAATAAAAATAACTAGCTTGACTGATCAGCTGTGAATTCCCTAACTTTACCCGAGACTTAACTCGGCCCTCACTTTTTCATGTCAGGGCTTTCGGCTCTCTAATCATGCAAAACAACTAGAGAAGAAGGTCGACTGTTTAGCTGCTGGACTGTCTGTGGCGAGGAGGTTGAAAGCGGTAAACATAAATACACACCTTGCACTGCTGCACCCCGTCGTCGCAAACGAGGTCTCTGGTCAGCCTGAACCCAAGTTTTTCATAGATCTGGATGTTTGGGAACTGCTTGGAACTTTCGAGATAGCATCTCATGCCCTCTCTGTCCGCTTGACGAGTTACGACGTCGACAAGCTGTCTTCCGATACCCCTCCCATGCATCTCTGGCCTAACTGCCACAACATTGCAGAAATAATAACCTCGCTCGTCTGTCCAGAGCTCGTGCTGGACTTTAGCTTGCATAGTCTTCCAGATGTCGTAGCGATGCACGAGGAGGCCTCCGCGGCCCATATAGCGGACATTTGTTAGGAGTTGACGGAAACTTAGAAGCCATGCTTGAAAATACGAGAACCAGCTGTTTGCTTTCGACCGAGGCTGGGGAAGCAGCCACATGGCGATGCCGACGACTCGGCTGTGAGAGGGGGATGTTGCATTTTGTCGTAGGAGGCTGGTTTGTTCATCTGGCTGCTGTGGCTCCTTCTGGTCACTAGAAGAGGGAACTTCTCTCGCTACATAAAAGAGACCATTCTGGATGCCCCATAGGCATCGGTTTGCAAGGGAGGCAACGTTTCTTTTCTTTGAGAACTGCTTGTGTTTTATCGTCAAAGAGCTAGCTAGTAGCTCTCGCGGATGAAGAGAGGGAGACTAGCTTCTCGCACTCTCGACGCTCCCCTCTTCGATCCGCGAAGGAATCGGACAGTGTTAGCCTGGAGCTTTTGTTCGCAAATATACGACATTCTAAGGTTGGGAGTTTCACAGCAGAAGGGGAGCGGAGAGCGGTATGATCTTTTTTATGCGTGTATATGCATGTATATATCTACGCGGGAATCTGCACACGCCCATAGCCACCTCTCCCGCAGTACGCGGTTATACAGCACGTACCTTAGATGGTTCAAACACCCAAAGGAAGTACGGATCATCTGCGAAGCCGGCCTGCACGCACTCGATGGCGCCTGGGATGTCTTCTTCCGTCATACGCCTGACCTCCACCTTCATGTCGGAGCTAGCCATGACTTTCCAGTGTATATTTTGAACTGTTATCGGTGCAGTCTCTTATGACTTCCCTTTGACCGTGTCTAGTATCAGTTAAGCGACTTGCAATTTCTGCTTCTAGGGTGAGATTAGCGACGAGACTGGCGGTGGGTGTCGGAGTGAGCTTGCAGGAGAGGAAGATGGGCTGGCTGGGTCCTGAGGGTGATATTTAACTGAACGCTTAGCACGGCTTTCCAATATAATCAGACGAATCACTTGCAGCGAACACTACAAAAGCAAACATCGTCTTTCCGTTCTGGTTTACTGAATCCTGCTTATAAAACACGCAAACACTGGCGGACCTTCCGTGCTGCCTGCTCCGGCTGGTTTTCATTTCCTACTTCACAAGCCAGACAAGCTAAATACTATATACAGCGTACGACGATATATTCGTCGCGATGAAGTGTTTGCCTAAAGTAGATTGCCTGAGCTTTATCGACTGGTTTGGGACTGCCTAACTTATAACTATATGCATCTGGATTGCACACGCCCTCGTCATCAGTGATGTGTTCAACCTGGCGTAGTACTTGTACCCACGCCATGCCTTATCTGTATCCAACTTATTGCTCTCCGCTGGACGGAACGATTTTGTATTCCCTACGCCCGAGCAAAGATCTCCTTGCGGATTACATCCCTGATTAACAAATCGCTTGAGGCGGCTTGCTTGGCTTTTGCCAACATTATGCATGCATAAACGTCGTATTCATCCCACGCCTTGCATGGCGTCCGCCTTGCTTCGAATTCCTAACGACAAATCACTATCCGGAGCCCATTACTGGCGAGCTGCGGGCAATGAGCTTCATGTTATCCCTTTGGCTATGAGGTTTGTTTTTCTCAGGGATCACTACTTCGCCCTTAGTCATTACAGCAAAGATTGTCCGTCTCAAGGAAAGACGTCCGTAAGTAAATCAGTACGGAAAGACGACGCTCTGTTGCAATGGCTGCCCTAGTTTGAGGGTACCTTCCAGAGTCCAATTTCTCCTTGATTTCCCTTACGAATTTTCCGTATGAGACCTCTTTGTCGCTCCAGATTTTCCACGGTATCCTTAGCTATTTAAAGCGAATGAATGGACGGTAATCAAAGTCCTTCTAGGAAAGGCCATTTTCTCCGAGCATTGTCTTGAGACCTATCGTGCTTCGATGTCTCTTCCATGTAATGCTCGAAAATTGATTTGTTAAGCTGTTGAGTCTTAACAAAATCAACTTCCGGTGATATCCAACCCTCTACGTCAGTTTGGAGATATTCTCTCGCAAATTCAGGAACCTCGTTCCATTCGCGATACACCTCAAATAGCTGATCAATCTTGACCAGTTCCTCATGTGTGAATTGAATAGGGCAGCCTTCTTCAAGCTGTGGGGTATTCATCCATAGCTGAAACATTGCGGCAAGACATTCTTGTAGAGCTATAGTGCCTTCCGCAGAGGCTTCTGCACTTCGTATAAAAAGCTCACGAAATACGGTAGGTAAATGTAGGCACCTGTAAACATCTCGACTTTGCTCCCGTGACCGTAGCTCGTATGATTTGGTGATAAATGCTTCCTTTTGAGTGGCGGTTGCGGCTTCTTGTTCTTCAGCATCCAGCTCACTAAAATTACTAGGTAGTTCAGGTGCGGCAGTTCCAAGTTTATAGCCATCAGCTGGCTTCAAAAACTCAGGCCAATTTATTTGTAGGAACATAGGCCCCACGGTCACAAATTGCCAGTCAATAATAGAAGTGATTTGAGATGGATCTTCTTCAGAAACAAAGATGTTTCCCATGTGCATGTCCGTGTGCCAGAGAGTTGGTTTAGAAAGTGATATAAGTTGTGGAAAATTTGGACCAAGGCGGTCCATGACTATCTGGGCCCTTCTTAGATCAGCAACTTCATGGTCAGGATTTCGACGATAGGGCCGCTGGTCAGTAGATTGTTTCTTAGAAAGCCGGAATTCTTCTCGTTTAAGAATATCGTTACCATAATGCTGCAACGAATGCCCTGATAAAATAGTCAATTCAATCCACTTTAAAAATGCTTTCGCGGTATATGGGAGGGAGGGGGTAATCTGATTACGCACAAGGCCCTTTACTATACTCCGGTGTGATCTGTTCTGAACTTTCCCACCATGACCGGTCCGCTGACGGCCCAATACAGTATGATTGATTAGGGTCAATATGTTCACAGAGCGGGACAAACTCAGCTGGGTTGGTATTGAACGAGGGCCTAAATTCGCGGAGGTAAAGGCTTCCTGACGCTGGAAATTGAATTGAAGCAAGCTGGCCTTCCAACTTGGTTAAATGGCGTGTAAATGCGAGCTTAGATGTGCCATGCATCTCGCCCCATTTTCGGTAAAGTTGAACGCCGGGTGCTTTCTCCATGATTATATATTCATTGCCAACGTCATTTGAAGGGTTAAAGTCCCAAGCTAGGACTTTGGGGACTGGAATTGTAGTGCGTTCATTTACTGCAATGAAGCAATGCAAATTAATATGAATTCGAACCTTTTTAATTGGGAATCTCAGGTAGCCTACTGTACTTGAGTGTGGCCACCTCCGCCATTGTTGAAAACTTGGCCGGCCCAGCAAACTTGGTTGGTAATTTTGCGACGACTTGAGTACCATCTGCCTTTGTCATGAGAAGCGCTTTGCAAAAGCCACCTTCTATTTTCTCAATTGATCGGATGGGGGAAACGCTGCCACCGGTAGATGCCGCGATATCACAGAGCCGTGGAATGTTGAACTTGATATAGCGACGTTGACGTTGATATTCTTCATTGATGAGAAATCGGCCACCAGAGTAGCAGTACAGCTCTTCTTCATTGATAGGTTGACCTAGCTAAAAGTAAGTGGGAAGTCAAATCATCGAACTGCTAGGCAAAACGAACCACGGCAATAAATTGAGATACTGCGAGAGCCAATCGTTTTTCGTAAAGACAAGTGTCGAAATAGGCGCATTTTGTAATGTAGCGAATTTGGACCCAATTTCATAATGTTCAAATAATTCTGGTTTGCGATTAGGGGAGAAGTATCCAGGGGCTATAAATAGGTAACTAACTTTAGCTCTGTTCTCTTGGAACCGCAAAAGCATTGTTCCGAGCTTCAGAAGGCCTTCACGACTGGAATAAACAATGCATGTCGGTCGGTACTACCAACACGCTTATGGCACGGTGGTTTCTAAGCGGTTTGACCGCCCCTGAGGTGATCCTATCTTCAACTTAGCTGTTCATCGCTCGTGTTTACGTCAAACATAACTTCAGTTTCACCCCGTGGAACAGACGTTCTACTTTAGACACTTTCTAGATGAAGCTGAACCAGAACCAGGTTGATGGCTATTAAGTGAAGGCGTAAACTACTAAACATTATAACACGGTATCTAAACAGCTACGGGGATCGATCCACTTTGAACCAAGTCGACAAGGGCACCAGGCACCAAGGAAAATCATAAATCGTAGAGACCAGGGTTATATACAATGGTATATAGATATGAAGATTAAAGAAAAAGTTATGTATCTCTCTGCGTGGGTAGACTGATGTCGGTAAGGCTTTCCCTCGGAACGTCCATGCTGCGATGAACGCGCCCTCCAGGGGTCAAGGGGAAGTCTACCCGTCCACTCCCTCTCGCATTGTCATCATACTGCCCTTCTCGTACGTGTGCTTGGGCAAAGTAGTCTTCCATCTCACTGTTCGAGCCTAGCCCGCCAGGAACTATGCTAGAATATGCGGGAGGAGGACTCATTAGAGGTGGTGGCGGTGGTGGGACAGATTGAAAGGCTGGCAAGTTAAACGATGGCGCGCGAATGAAGTGAATTGGACGAGTTGGTGGATCGTGGTGGTCATGGTCATGTTCGTGGTCGCTGTCGTGGTTGTGATCATGGGGGTGTGAGTTTGCATTTGAAGAATGGGATGTGACCTCACACTCATGGAAAGGAGGCGGCGGTTCATTTACTTCGGTGAGGGTGGGTGGTAAGGTGAGGGTTGGGTTCAAGTTCACGTCATGGGCCAAAGCGGCAGCGTCTGGGCAACCGCATTCATATTCGTCGGTGTAATAGGATGACGGTGAGTTGTACGGCGGAACGTAGATGTTCGATGCATTTGCTTTGCAGGATGTGATAGTTAGTGGAGAATCAATGGAGATGTCGAATTGGCGCCGTTTCCGAGGATGTGAATTGTCAAATTTGGATAAACGGAAGACGATCTTCATCAAGATAAATACGTTAGCTTTGGGCTAGCGGTTGGCTGCAGAGGTGTGCCTTACCTTCACCGAATGCGATATCTCGATACTCGTATATTGTACATCACAATGTAGCTTCATGGAATTGTCTGGCATCCTATTCATGGCCGGGCAACTGGGCAACTGTACATCGCAGTTTATCTCTGTCGTACCCATACCAAAACTCTCATCGTTAGTGTCGCCGAGGAAATTATTTCCGCCGCCCACTACATCCTCCTTGTTTGGGGTGACAGTCTGGGCACCCACGGGCTTTAGGCGTATGGTACTACCAGAATAAATGCTGCGGCTAGGCAACCCGGCCCTTTTCTCGAAGAGAAGCAGCATTTTATCGCTAGCCAGCCGATGTACTCTTCTACCATGAGCCCACACCTGGACCTTTTCAGTGAGAAAAACACTAATACGGTGGCACCCGACATGAGCCAGCGGGGTGAGCTTCATGGCTACGGGTATCTTAGACCCTAAAGGAAACGATTTGCCTGTTATGACAACATCGTAGTGTAGCTTGTCATCCCAGGTTCGGCTTATGGCAATGGGCTCGACGTGTTCTAAGCAGTCCTCGCTGGGGGTACGGATAAGGGGTATCTCCTTGATTCCAACCAGGTTCGGGCGGAAAGCACCGGCGCGTTCAACAACGGCCTCAAGCTCGTATTTGACGGATGCGTGATCCCACCTGACAGTCTCAGGGAACTGGTGTTCCATCGGTATTTCGAAGTTGTACATGTACTCGCCTGGAGGAAACACTTTGTACCCTTTCTGGGCCACTGGGTCTAGTATCGAGAGCGGATCATGTTTACTTAGGCTTACTGAGCGCGTGTGGTGGTGTAGTGACAGCCGCCTGAGCTCCTTGGGCAGCGAGGTAGTCGACTCGAACACGCTGTGTAGGTCGACGGTCGACCCTAAAGCCGACGAAGTGCCGTCTGACTCCTTTTCCTTCGGCCCAGCGAGTTTGATGTGGTTGGCACCGTACGTCCTGTATGCGCCGTGCGATTGAATATCGAAAAACCCCCAATTCATATTGATGACATTCTCCGTCTCCCTCGTCTTTTTCCTGTTTCCGGGAATACCTAGAGCAACGCACGCGAGCGCGGGGTTAGTGAACCATGTAGTTAGGTAGATAGATCTCTGGGTGTGGCGGGTATGTGCACTCACCCTCAGGCCATATCGTCCTTGCAGCGCCCTTGAAGGCAAGGTTGATCCTCTTGATCTTCGTCGTCTTGGTGATCTTCAGATGCAGCGAGCCAGAAATCGCACATTTCTTCCCCGAAGAGACTCTCTTGTCGAAGCGTTCGAGAAAAAGCACCGGCTCCGCGAGCCCGATCAGCACGACGATGCCGTTCCCCGACGCCACAATGCGTTCGTGGGGAAACGAAGGCAGCACGGAGGTCGGTATTGGAATGGCAAGGCTCTCGGTAGAGCGTAGCGAGGAGGCGCGAGAGCGGGAAGTCATCCGCGGTGTAGCTGGGGGTTGTTTTGTGCGCTCCTCGTACGTGTGTTCGACCTCTGTGCTGCCCATGATGTCCGCGCTGCCGGGCGGACAGTGATCAACGAGGGACTGGCTGCTCATGGAGGAGCAGTAGCTGGAGCCAGAGTCTCTCGGGTCTTCTTTTATCGAGCGGCGGGCGAACCGCTTTCCATGATACATGGGGGAGGCCAGCTTGCCTAGCCGCGAGTTATAGATGGCCTGGGAGGAGGGGGAGGAGGCGAAAACTGCGATGACGCAGTTTGTCAAGCGCAAAGTAGGTAAGGTCAGGTAGTTACTAGTTCAAAGATAAAGCTATGGCGCCTCGCATATAGATAGCTAGAGCTATGTACAGCGACGACAGCGAGGGCATGAAAGGATGCAGCTACGCCAGGCAGGAAAATGCAACGACAAGAGAGGAGAAGCAGCAGAGCAGCAGGACGACGTAGACGAAGCGGGCCGTTTGTCCTATAACAAGAACGAGAGAACGCGTATCGGCACCCGCCGCCACCTACTGCAAGGCCTGTCACAAGACAACTATAGGTTGGGCTCTGCGAATATGCTCCGTATGCCTCGTTAGGTTCTCCTGAAAGCCGCTTCTGCTGTGGTTGTTGGTTCGGTGGATCGCCCGCGTTATCTGCGAGTATAAAGTCCGTTTTCCCACGCAGGATCTAGATCTCCGGTTGTTGATGCGACTGATGACTGGCAGCAGAAAGGGAGATTCCGGGCCGAGAGCACAGACGAGCAGAGGTGGTTGCGTCAGTCCTCCACGAAGACGACAGGGATGGAGCAGGGCACACTCTGGGGTTGAAAGGGACCGGGATGCAAGGGTTCGCCGCAGCCAAGCCAGATAACTCCTAGCTTACGAGCAAAGCCACACATGCGGAGAAGCTTCGGCGTCATCGTGCAGGCCTGGGCCGCCGGTCACTCTGGTTCTGCATGCTGGCTCGCTCTCGTCTGCTGGTGGAGATAGAGGCCTGCCGAGGCGAGCCTTGGTTGACAGCACGTCGATGAGGAGTTCGCGCTGAGGGGGAGGCGAAAGAGGGATGACGCTCGATCCCTGCGGTTAGTATTGTTATATTTAGCGTCAGGTTCGGCGTTTTCTTTTTCTCCCCCCCTGGCCTGGCCTGTGAGGCTACCGCGGATGACACGTCTGATAGCCTGATTGCACACCGCTTGGACGCCTTTTGAATGCCGTTATCTCGCGTAGAGTTCACGGTTTCATCGTGGCTTCGTCGTCCCTTGTCGAATCCCTGCTGCAGGTGTCTTCTCTGCTGTCAAGAGAGTACTACAGTTCACTGGTCTCGTGATGCCTGTCCGGAAGGTTGAGGTTGACGTCTTACCATGTCTGACGATCTAGAGAGTATAGAGTATACGAGGGGATGTCAAGTGAGAGTAATGATATTACAACATGAGCACTTTTTATGTGGACATCGGCTTCGCTGGCATGGCTCGCTCGCTACAGCGGCTGCAGGATGTTTGCCTCCTTGATGCTTGTCATCTTGCCCGTGTTCTGATTCTCGATCTGTTGGGTACCAAGTCGTCAGCCACTCGCAACAGGCATCGTTGATTAAAAAGAGATCAGCAGTTGGGGGCATTCGATCCTTGCCCTCCGCAAGTCGCTCCGCGGACATAATGCCGCAGCCAGGGCAAGAGGGTGAGGAATGCAGGACGGCTGTGTCGGGCACACCCACCTCGTAGCGCGGTTCTGCGTTGCTTGCCACGACGTTTCGGCCGGCCTGTTGGCCGTCCTGGGTGAGGACGTCCGTGATTGTCCCGACGCTGTCGGAGGTGCGAGAATCAGGGCCTTGCAGAATTGTTAGAAAGGAGAGAATGCGGCCATTTGGCTGCACGTACCTCCAACTGGGCGGTAGACGACGCTCTGACCGGCGCGGAATCGAGGCATAGCGGGTAGTCTTTGAGAAGCGGGTCGGATTGATTAACGGTGTTATTTGTTGATTGTTGCCAGTGGGTTGGGATATTGCATATATAAGAAGGACCGCCACAGGCACCTGATATGATATCATTACGCGGACCTGGACGGTCGAGAGGAAGTATATTCCTAACTCTATAGAGAACAAACCGCCCAATGCAAGCGCTTATTATTGAAACCACGAATCGTCAAGCTCCGTCATCTCGGCTGTGTTCAACATCAAGTCGTCAGCGTCGCCGCCAAAGTCTCCAGAGCCGATGAACAGGTCGTCAAAGTTCGACTCTGGAAGATCATCCATTGCTGTATCGCGGCGGGCGTTCTCCGCTGCAGGGTTGTTGTTGTTTGTGGTGCTGTTATTCTGGTTGATTGTCTGGGTGCTGTGCTGACCGTTCGGCTGTCCGTTCTGGTTGGTGGTGGGTAGGAGGTCAATCATATTCTCTTCCATGCCGCCGTTTGCGTAGCTTTCTAGCCCCGGGAGGAGCGAGCTGATAGAGCCTGATGCATGGCTGATGCCGCTATGACTGTGGGCCATGGCTTCGGCCATATCGGGAGCGGGTGGAAAGTCGAGGATCACGCTATTGGGTGGGGCGTCGGGCGCAACTTCTGTGACGATGGTAGGAGGTTGAATGGGCTCTGTCGAGCTCGTTGTTGCCATTGGCACAGACTGTGTGGGCACTGGCGTAGCTAAGTGGGATGACATCGCGGATGCCATTGTCCCTGGCGGCATAGGCCCAGGAACGGGCATGGTGGTCTGTGCGGGTATGGGCAATGGTGCTGTTGCTTGAGGTAGATTCTGATATACCGGCTGCGCGACTTCTGTGATGGGTTGCGGAGGCTCATCGAAGACCTCGGGGAGAGCCAGCGGTGCTGGTGTTGCTGGAGGGGGCCCCTCGACCGGAACACCGTACTGTTCTCTATGCGCGGCCGCCTTCTCCTCGCAGATAGTGTTGTAATCCTCCTCCAAGAGAGCTTTCGCAAGAAACTAATCCATTGGTTTTAGCACGGTATCGATGGAAATACAGGTAAACAGGGGCTGCTGTACTATTTCTTGCTGCAGCCGGTCGAGAGCCCGCTGGAACTGCTCGTGCGCCGGTGGTATGTGCCGGCTTAGGTCCTGTGGCCCGCGATCCGGCCTGCGGAACCAGCTTCCAGTCGCAATCATCTACAGACGGTCAGCAGCTTGTCGCGCACGTTGGTATAGCTCCACGTTCTGTCGCAGGGCATAGGAAAGACTGCGCTGACCGTCTTGTTCGCCATCGCGGTGAGCTCGCCGAGGGCGTCCTCGCAAGTCTGTCTGCGGACCTCCATGGCTTGCCCTGCCGACGACATCTGGCCGACTGCTGCTGTTTACCCCTTGCGTCGACGCTCTGCAGGGTGAACGAAGCAGGGGAACTTGGTCGCCCTCGAGCTCTTTTGGCCTGCAGTCACCAACGGCCGCCTTGCCCGATGCGGTTAGCGCCCTGTCCTCTTCTCTTCTTCTTCTTCTTCTTCTCTTCTTCGTCTCTTCTTCGTCTCTACTCTTTTCTCTTCTTCTCTTCTTCTCTTCTCTCTTGAGCTACGGTGGACAGCGTCCGAAGTGTAGGCTAGATAGAAGTCCGCTGTGGGCATTCGTTGCGTTGGTTATCCACCTACCTATAACCAGGCAAGTATAGAAACCTGGATCCTATCTACCGACGTCTTCTGCCGACCACTCGTCTCCTGGGAGAGCATTTCACCGAGGAAACCGTCGGATCAGATCGGCCGAGCGTCTACAGACTAGAACTGACAGAGGAGCACCCCCTACGGTCAATGCTCCCGCCACTCGGTTAACTAAATGCTCGTCCCCAAGTAACTACATCATAACCACCAGCTTGCGAGTTAAAGAAACGGCCTTGCCGCTGCGGCCCGCTTTGGCGCCAACCGAATTAACTCGCTAGTCGGGCGTGCCCAAACAAAGTTCTTTGAGACGCGCTGGACATTGCATGTCGATTGAGAACCATAGACAATACAGAGCCTATGCGGAGTTCGTCGAAGGGCCTGGAAGCGGGGGTTGAGTATGGTGAAGCCCGCGATAGAACCTTTGACCATGTATTGCATTGCGAGGGATGGAAATGGCCCGCAAGATGTTTTGCAGCCGAAGGTACATCCACGGTCAAGCATGAGTCTGCACGTTCAGTAGGATCTTTGTTAGAGACCCCAGTCACGGTGCCTTTCGGTGAGAAGGCCGCCGAGAGATACTATGCATGATTGCGCCGTGGGTTTGTATCATGCTCGCCGTGCTGGGACCTCGCTGCGCGGACCGACCGCATCGGTCAATCCAGCGGTTCCTTACTCGCCGGCTGCCTTGAGACGGCTCGGAAATGCGACCAGAGGGCGCTTTGTCAAAAGTAGGCTTCCCTTTTATTGGAAGTTGAGTAACTAACCTGTCCAGGCCGAGAGATAATATTGCAGCGAGTGGTGGGACGAAGGCCAGAGGGAATGAGCGGGAGGTCGACGACGCCTGGAGGGAGTGAGATAGGAGGGAGTGCTCTTCCAGTGTCAGAGCGATTGAAGGCTGGATGGCTAGTCATTTATATAGCTGCCTCACCGGTCAGCCATCGTTTACAGCCATCGTTAGACAGGACCTTCACGGACATCTCAACGCTTCGGCATGGCGGGACGTTGACGGCTCCAGCCCGGAGTGTCCGTACTCTGCAAACAGACTGCCACCTCGACTGGGCTGTGATGATGATGATGAAGAAGAAGAAGATTGGGACAGCGTGAATCATGCCGGTGTGGGCGTCTAACCAATCACCACCGGATCCACCAGACTATATCTTCAACTTCGAGCATCTCCAACCTCCTCTCTCTTTTCTTCTTCTTCTTCTCCCTCGCACCCACAAGCGCCCGCCGCATCTTCTTCCCTCTCTCCCTCTCCCGTCTCTCTTCTTCTTGTTCCTGTGTTTCCGTGTTTCCTAGCTGCTTGCGTGCCTCTGTAGCTCTTCATCGCTCTCTCTCTCTCCCTCGCCCTCTCGCTCTCTATCTCTATCCGTCTCTCTATCTCTATCTCTGTCGCGTCGCAGTGCTAGACCGGTCTCTTGTCCCCGTCTGCTCGTCTCTCCTGTTTCCTCAGTCCTCGTTTCTCGGCCTCGCCCGCCCGCCACCGTCGGCGTGCCTCCAGAGTCCCCCTAGATCAGATCAGTTAACTGAATCCCAAAAGAAAAAAACCACTGACCCAGACCACGGGTCAAACAAACCGCTGCTCTCGTGCGTATCTCTCTCTCCCTCCTCCTCCTCTGGCTCTGCTCTCGAGTCTGGCCGCTCGATGCATGGGTGTCATTTTGAGTAACAGGGGTTATTTTTTCTTTCTTCTTCGTCTCTGCAGTAGCTAGCTAGCTCTCCTCTTCCAGCCTCAACTTCAGCGAAGCCTCTCTCTCTCTCTCTCTTTTTTATTCTGTTTCCTCTTCTTTATCCTTTTTCTTCTTCAACGTCTGCTCGTCCCTCTTTACCCTCCACCTCTTCCCTCCCGGTCGTCGTCCAACCCGGCCCCGTAGCTGGTCCTCCTCAACGCCGCCAGCCTCGCTCGAACTCCTCTGATTCCCTCTCGCATCGCCTTCGCAATGGCCGACAACGCCCCACCAGCGACTTCGTCTTCGCTTCCGCCCCCTCCACATCAGACGTCTGCCGGCGGTCCTGGCCAACAGCAGCAGCAGCAGCAGCAACAACAGCAACAGCAGCAGCAACAGCAGCAGTTCGACAACTCGCAGGGTAATAATGGCCAGCCGAACCCGTCACACATGCCGCCGCCGCCGCTGCCGCCCGTCGTGATCCCCCAGAACACCAACCCGATCCCCACGGCCATCACGTCGCCCATGTCCGGCAACATGATGTCGCCCACGGCCGCGGGGGGGTATGTCCGCCGCTCCGCCCCCGAGCCCAACAAGCGGGCTCTCTACGTCGGCGGCCTCGACCCTCGCGTCACCGAAGACATCCTGAAGCAGATCTTCGAGACCACCGGCCACGTCCAGAGCGTCAAGATCATCCCGGACAAGAATGTGAGTTGTTGTGTGTGGTGATCGAGTGGCGGCAGGACAGCTCTCGCTCACCTCCTTGTTGTTTTCCTTTTGTTGTGTATTTTTGTGTGTGTTGTTGCCCTCCCCTTAGACTGTCTCCCCTCCCAACAACAACACCTCCTCCTCCTCCACCAGCGTGTGTTTGTTTGTCGGTCCTTTGGACTGTTATCTTCTAGACCACTCTTCTAATTCACATCTTACTAACCCTAGCCCGGACAGTTCCAGAGCAAAGGCCTCAACTACGGCTTTATAGAGTACGACGACCCTGGTGCGGCAGAGCGCGCGATGCAGACCCTTAATGGGCGCCGTGTTCACCAATCAGTAAGGATGCTGTCTCACTCTTATATACGTCTGTGCCGCTGCTGATGACACTGGCCAACAAGGAAATCCGGGTGAACTGGGCATATCAGTCGAACACCGCCTCCAAGGAAGATACCTCCAACCACTTCCACATCTTCGTCGGCGACCTGAGCAACGAAGTCAACGATGAGGTCCTCCTGCAGGCCTTCTCTGCGTGCGGCTCCGTGTCTGAGGCCCGCGTCATGTGGGACATGAAGACCGGCCGGTCTCGCGGCTACGGCTTCGTGGCCTTCCGCGACAGAGCCGACGCCGAGAAGGCCCTGAGCTCCATGGACGGCGAGTGGCTTGGGTCTCGCGCCATCCGCTGCAACTGGGCCAACCAGAAGGGCCAGCCCTCCATCTCCCAGCAGCAGGCCATGGCGGCCATGGGGATGACGCCCACCACGCCGTTTGGACACCACCACTTCCCCACCCACGGCGTCCAGAGCTACGACATGGTCGTCCAGCAGACCCCCCAGTGGCAGACCACCTGCTACGTCGGCAACCTCACCCCCTACACCACCCAGAACGACCTGATCCCGTTGTTCCAGAACTTCGGCTACGTCGTCGAGACCCGTTTCCAGGCGGACCGAGGCTTCGCCTTCGTCAAGATGGACACCCACGAGAACGCCGCCATGGCCATCTGCCAGCTCAACGGCTACAACGTCAACGGCCGCCCCCTCAAGTGCAGCGTATGTCCTGCCCTCTCTCTCTCTATCTTTCTCTCGCCTTTAACTTTCTCCCGCGATGCTAATTTGTGGGTCTCCCGTCTCTCCAGTGGGGTAAAGACCGTCCGCCAACAGGCCAGTTCGATGCATACTCTCCCCAGCAGACCGGCAACCCAGGCTTCAACTCGGCCACCTCGCCCTACTTCCCCCAGTACGGCGGCCCTGGCGGCCAGATGTCTCCGCAAGGTTGGTCTCCTCCTCTCCCTCCGCCCGTGCCAGGCGCCCCCCGATGGCTAACTTCTTGTAGGTGGAATGCCTCCCGCGCAGGGTTATCCCCAAGTCCAGGTTCCCGTGCCGGGAGGCCCAGGCGGACCGGGCGGACCAGGCGGACCTGGCGGCCCCGGCGGTGCCTCTGCTGGCTACGGCCGTGGCCAGTCCAACCCCCCCTCGGCCGGATGGGCTCAGCAGCCCAACAATGGCGTCGGTGTTGGCGGTGGTGGTGGAAACTTCGGCAACGGCTTCGGTGGTTATCAGACTTAGAGTTGTTGGTCCGGTTGCTGCTTTTCACCATAACGACACACACGCAGACGCACACACGCATACAACACGCGCGCGCTATCTCTCTCCTTCTCCAGGCATCCATTGCACCCCTACGCTGCACGCCCCGCACCTATTTCCCTGCATCCGATTGCTGATCTTATTACGATACTATCATCCTTGAGCGTAATTTCTTGGTTTGGTTATCGGGCAGTTTTCTGTGAATTTCTCCATCCTTTTTTTCTATCTCCTTTCTTGTTCTTCCTATCTCTATGCCAAAAAATTTCAGGTTCGCTCTGTGTCTCCCATCCCATCTCCTTGGCTTCTGCGCGGCCTGCTCCCGACTTCTGTTTCTGCTCTGTTGTATCTCCCTTTGTATCACCGCCTCCGTTCCTCTTTCTCCAAATTGCCACTGGTATCTATGCTCCAAGTAAAGGTTTCAATTTTTGTTTCTTGGTGGGGGTTTTCCTTCCACGTCGGCTACATTTATGTCCTCAATGCCTACGTCTGGCTTTCCGCTCTATTTCTCTCCGTGTGTCTCCTGAATGAAACCCTCTATTCCAAGCTGCTAATCAACGAATACCCCCGACCAAATTGGATTTCTTTCCGTTTTGTCCCGTCCTGACGCCGGTTTTCTCTCTCTCTCTCTCTCCCTCTCTCCCCTCTGGATGTTCTTCTTGGATGTGTCTTCTAGCTTCTAGCACTCTTTTCGCTGAATCATGCAGGAGGAGACCTTTCCTACCCATTTTAACGTCTCCCTGTGGACGAAGTCCTTCATTATCTTTCTACTATTTCACCGTCCAGCGCCGTCCAACCAGCGGTGGCTGACGGTTTAAGCCGATCTCCAAAAAGTGATTTATTTCTTCTATCTTTGTGTGAAAAGTCTGGTAATGATCCGCAGACTGTCCTATTCTATTCTCTTCTCTGAACTCCTTAAGATATCTGTCTGTCTTCTTATATCTATTCACCACTACTTGAATCGATTCGACTCCTTAGGGCTTGTTCTTCCTTGCTTTATCCATGGATGGGAGCCGTCCATCCATCTTCTCTGTATTCTTGTCTATCGCCGTCTCTGCTTTCACCAGGTGAGATTGTGCGGACGAGTTCTTCCAGCTTGCAGTCGAGTCGGCCGCGAGATTGTATGATACCCAGTCCTTCTGCTTCCTTTGATCTACGGACTTACGGGGGGGAGGAGAGCGAGTTGCCTGCTCGTGCTAGGCGCCTCTACCAGCAGCTCGACAGGAACCGTAGATAACGATCTCTCTGTTGGCCTGCTCGCATCTCTAGATGGTTCAATAGTAAAAAAACAAAAACAAACAAGCATCCCCGCCAAGTCAAAGTTCTCGTTTTAGTGCATAAAAAAGTAGCGACTTGGAATTAAATAGACAGCGAAAGCGACGACAACCCGCGCCACGCAACAATCTCACATTCGCACCTCTATACTGCCTCTATCTGCTGTCCATGGGAGATGGGAATCCAGAGCAGCGATCCTACGGTGCCCCGGGGCCCCGACCAGGCGGCAGCACAGGCACCCCAAACCACAACGCCAGCCCCAGTACCGGAGCTACCGGCCGGATATCCAGCTCGCTACTGTCGCGGCTTACGTTCCCGCGCATGAATCCGAATCCCCATGTCGAGGCGGCCGACGTGGAGGGCGAGGTGGCCCAGCAGCCCAAGGTCCCGGACCGGGCGATGGCCAGCGCTCTGAACCAGCAGAGGCGGAAGACGCGGCGGCGGAAGGGCTCGCTCAGGAAGACGGCGCTTCTAGGCACGGGGATCCTGCGGATGGAGGGCAGAGGGCGGCTCGCAGGCCCCGATGGTAGCACGGCGTCGCAGCGGGCGGTGGACGGGCTCTCGCTGGGCCAGTACGACGGCGCAGGCGAGACGGCGGCCGCGAGCTGCATCGACGGCGACGGCGACAGCGCAGCCATGGACCAGGCGACGGCTGCATCGGCCGGCCACCACCAGGGCCGGCGCAGGCTCTCGCAGCTGCAGCAGGGCATCGCGGCGGCCTTCGACGACGACGATGAGGACGACGACGGCGACTCGACGCCGCGCAGGAGCTACAGCCATCTGAACTCGCTTTCCTCGTCCTCCTGGGACCAGGCGCGGCCGCAGCAGCAGCAGCAGCAGCAGCAGCAGCAGTTGTGCCAGGCCGGCGTCCAGTCCTTTGGCAATGGCAATGCCTCGACCGGACAGACGCCGTCCAGCGCGTCGAATTCAGTCCGGGACGACGCCACGACGGACGACGAGGACGGACTCTCTCTGCCTCGCCTGAACGCGTCGAACTTCTCGCGCCTCTCCAGCAAGACGAGCAACAGCAGCATATCCTCCTCCGCGCCCGCCGTGCCGCCTCCTCCGCGCATCCCGCCTCCTCCCATCAAGACGCCCTCGTCCAGCTCGGACTCGTTCTTCAAACACACCAAGGCCATGGCGCAGCGCGAACGCTCTGCCTCCCAGCGCATACGGTCCCCGCTGGCTACCTCCAACACCGCTGAGATAGCCAGCCCGTCAGAGGTGTGGGACTACTCCGAGACGGAGTGGTGGGGGTGGATCATACTGATAGTGACCTGGCTGGTATTCGTGGTGGGCATGGGCAGTTGCCTGGGTGTCTGGAGCTGGGCTTGGGATGTCGGCGAGACGCCATACGCCCCGCCCGAGCTGGAGGACGATGCCACGCTTCCGATTGTCGGCTACTATCCAGCTCTGATCGTTTTGACTGCCGTGATGGCTTGGGTCTGGGTAGTCGTTGCCTGGGTGGGGATGAAATACTTCAGACATGCGAACATCTCTGGCGACGATACCTGACTGGACTGTTCCCGCTGGAAAACGATTGCATCTATGTGGAGACAAGGAGGTGCTGCACTGCATGGTTTACATTCCAAATTGGTCTTTACATCAAGTTATATACCCGAAGATTGCTAAGAGACAGAAATATGAGAGCGAAATTTGAACAACGACCAAAATGAGAACAGCATGGGTATCTACGCGTTGTCAAAGTCATGTCATGAACCCCGTGGAACAAAAATAGGCTGGCTAAAAATGAGGAGAACGGAAGTGCTGGGCCTGTGGTGGACGCGCCATCAGCTAGGAAGGAAGAGCGATGCCTGCGATATTCTGGTGCATCTCGAGGCCTGGGCTGTTGGCGTCCAACTTATCTCCTCCACATGCCGGAGAACCCGTGGAAACGCTCTGGCTTTGAGGCGCAACGGTGGTTCCGGGGGCTTTGCTTACCAGGCCCTTGGACACGGCGAATCCGGCAGATCGATCGTGGTTTGGATCCCCATCATAGAATTCGTCGATGATGGGATGTATGAGAACTTTCTGCTTGTGGATGGTGAGGATGGAGTTTGTCGGCACCGTCACCCAGTTATCTGCCGTTGGATCAGAATGGACATCGTTCAAGGCTATTACGAGAGCGAACACTCACTTCTCTCAAACGTGAGCGGCTCGCTCGCAACAAGGACAATGTCCGCTCCCTTGTCATGCCTCTCCATCTTGAAGTGGCCTTTCGTTTTGCCTTCTTTCCACTTCGTCCCTGACGAGAAGTACAGACTAGCGGCTTCGTCGGTTTTGCTACTCACGTAGCGCGTACAGATGACGGAGTGTCCATCCGTCACCGCGAAATTGAGAAGACTCCTGATCTCGAGATCGGTCATGGCATGGACCTTGGGGATGGCGGCTATGAAATCGTTGATCTTCCGGATCGTCTTGGTCATCACTCCCCGCAGAAAATCGGGCCCGAATCCTCCTTCGGGTGCCGCGCTGGGGTCAACTCCCTCTTTCGCCATCAAGTCTAGGAAGAGGGCAAACGCCCACTCGCTGTCGGTGCCCCCCTTGACTCCCAGGTACCACTTATCCGCCAGCGAGTCCCCTAGCGGCCGCTTTATGTGATGCCACCCCCCCAGGTTCCCGTTGTGCATCCACATGAGTGTGTTGTGCTGAAACGGATGGCAGTTGTTCTCTGCCAGAGACCCTTCCGTCGTCGCCCGTACGTGTGCGAAAATGAGTGACGAGCATGTCTTGGAGGCAATCCGTTCGAGATTGTCGCAATTCCACGCGGGGAGGGTTGAGGTGAAGATGCACGGCTCTGGGCCTAGCTGGGGCGATGTATAGAAGCCGACACCGAAGCCATCGCCGTTGACCGGACGTCGTGTATCCTGGTTGCGTGTCAGTCACACCTGGATTCATGGCCTTTCTGTCTCCGCCCGGAGTTTCCTTACCAATCTCAGTCGACAGTCATAAGACTGCGTTAAGATTGAGTGACTAGGCTCGGTGATAAGTTTGCTGAGAAGGATGTCATTTCGACCCTTGTATACCTATATAATGTGTGAACGGTAGCTCTCGCAGCTCACCGCCTCCCCGAGCGGACTGGGGAACGGAATGACAGACCAAAAAACGGCACATTATCCAAGCGTCAGTCGACGTAGAGACCACGTCCGAAAACTCCGATGGCCCTGAAAGAAGAGTCGGCCCTGGAGAAAAATGTCCGGAGAAGGTGAATGCAAGGTGCAGCAGGGGTGTTCAGGAACAGGAAATAGAACTGTAATAGCTTTCGAGAGAGAGATGAATAAAAGCCCAACTCAAAGCGAGATCTACCAATCGAGAGATGAGCCTAGGTTTGAAGATGCTCGAGCCCGTTTCGCATCGCCTTTGCCCGTCGTCCTCGTCTCTCGCCGTCGTCAACGCTGTCAGACACCATCGCGAGTCCAAATGTCGTAATACAGAGCGTTGAGGCACGTGAGTGTCGCTCTTTTAAGGATTGCTGAGTAAGGCCTTGGTCAGCGTAGGCCGGCACTGGCTATCCCTTCTACAACCAAAGGACGAGACGAAGAAGAAGAAGAAGAAGAAGAAGAAGAAGCAAGAGGATACTCGGATTGAGACGGGACTTGACATCCTGCTGCTCTACCTTATGCGACAAAAGCCATGAGTGGGAGACTGCTCTCCCGCAGCGCGACGCTGTTCTCGCGGAGCGCGCGCCAACTGCACTCCCTCCGAGCAACCAGGGCTGGCGGGCTCTTCAGTCCGCAAACCAGCGCCTATGTACGCGTGAGATCATGGCCTTTGGGGACCAACGCCATTCACAATGTCCCGGCGATCAGGACCATCTCTTTCGCGCGCGTCCTGCCGAAGCTCGCGTTGAAGCTCGCCCGGATACCCGCCATGTTTGGTGGCGCGATGATTGCAGGACTCGCGTACATCCAGTATCAGGCAGCTCGTACGTCATTCGGATCTTTTATAACCGCCTTTACACATCAATTTCTAACCTTCGATTGTTCTGTCGACTATAGAGGCCGGCAACTATGCCATCGACGTAATAAAATCCGCCGGAGAAACTGCTGGCGGGGTGGCCATCAGCACTCTACAGGGTCTTCGTGACATCGCCGAGCAAACAAGAGATGGCATTCAGACTACAAGGGACAGTATGGAACTGCCGGAGTGGCTGCAGAGAATTCTTCGGTTGGACGAAGAAGCTGCTTCGAGTCGCGGTGGAGCTTCTGGCAGTGGAGGTAAGGATGGCGGTGGTGGACGCTCACCCAAGAAGAGTAACGCTGGAATCGCAGCGGCAGGTGCTGCGGTGGGCTCTGGTTTGGGGCTTGACTCCGATCAGGAGAGTAGGAGCCCGGTCAGCATTGCTCTGGACGAACAGATGATGACTCTAACTCGGAAAATGATCGAGATACGAAACATGCTACAACGGGTTGGCCAGTCGAACACTCTTACCCTGCCATCTATCGTGGTAATCGGCTCACAGTCTTCCGGCAAGAGTTCAGTGCTGGAAGCTATCGTTGGTCACGAATTTCTACCAAAGGGATTCAACATGGTCACCCGTCGTCCCATAGAGCTGACCTTGGTCAACACACCAGATTCTTCGTCGGAGTATGGTGTATTTCCTACTCTTGGCCTTGGGAAGATAACAGACTTTAGTCAGATTCAACGCACTTTGACAGATCTGAATCTCGCTGTCCCGGAGGAGGATTGTGTTATGGATGAACCCATTCAACTTTCGATATACTCCCCTCATGTCCCGGACTTGTCCCTCATCGACTTGCCTGGTTATATACAAGTTGCCGGGCGTGGTCAACCGAAGGAACTTAAGCAGAAGATCTCCGATCTCTGTGACAAATATATCCAAGCTCCAAATATCATTTTGGCCATTTCGGCCGCAGATGTTGACTTGGCCAATTCGACTGCCCTGAGAGCCAGCCGGCGAGTTGATCCACGTGGAGAAAGAACCATAGGGGTTATCACCAAAATGGACCTAGTCGACCCTGAAAGAGGCGCTAGCATTCTCTCTGACAAAAAGTATCCCCTACGCTTAGGCTACGTTGGGATCATCAGTCGTGTCCCACAGACTGCTGGTTTATTTTCTCGTGGAAGTGGAAACATTACTGCGGCTATTGTGAAGAATGAGAGTACTTATTTCAACGCACACTCACAATTATTTGGCCCGGAGAGTGAACTCTTCGTGGGTACAAGCGTGCTGCGGAAAAAGCTTATGCAAACCTTGGAACAAACTATGGCTTCGAACCTCGCTGGAACCCGCGATGCTGTGTCTCAGGAGTTGGAAGAGGCGACTTATGAATTCAAAGTCCAGTACAATGATAGGCCGCTAAGTGCAGAGTCATATCTGGCTGAGAGTCTTGATAACTTCAAACGTTCGTTCAAAGAGTTCAGCGAGGGATTTGGGCGCCCGCACGTTCGAGAGTTGTTGAAAGCTCATCTCGACCAACGTGTTTTGGATATACTCGCTCAAAGGTATTGGAATAAACCGATCGAAGACATCTCTCCCGCCCTGCCAGAGCCTGATCCCTTGAGCAGCCTACCAACCTCAAGTCAAGATTCACTATACTGGAGACGCAAACTCGACGCTTCTTCCTCCGCTCTCACTAAATTGGGAATTGGTCGTCTCGCCACCACGATTGTTGCGAACTCGTTGCAGAACCATATCGACTCCTTGGTCGCATCGTCGACTTTCAACACCCACCCTTATGCCAGAAGAGTCATCGAGGAGGCGTCTAATACCATTCTCAATGACCGATTTTTCAGCACCAGCGACCAAGTCGAGAACTGTATAAAACCGTACAAGTTCGAAATCGAGGTCGATGATATGGAATGGTCTAAGGGTCGAGATAATATAACCAAGAGCCTCAAGGAAGAACTCAAAGCGTGCGAAAATTCTCTCAAGAATGTTGAGAATACCATCGGAAAGCGCAAACTCAAGGACGTCATGACATTTGTCGATAAATCAAGACGGGGTGATGTTAGCGTGGACGGGGATGGCAGCGGTGGTGCTGGAGGGTTCAGTGCCGCCCTGATCGAACAAGGTATTTGCCCATGAAATCTTCTCGAATATACAAATACTGACTCGGCCTTCGCTCTCCTCTTTTTAGCTCGTGGTGCCGCTTTCCTTCGAGATAGGGCTGAGATTCTAAAGATGCGTCTCCTCGCTGTTCGTTCAAAACAATGCGCCTCCAAGAAGAACAGGCATTACTGTCCAGAAGTTTTTCTGGATGTTGTCGCCGATAAACTTACGTCGACCGCCGTCCTTTTCCTTAATGTTGAGCTATTATCGGAGTTCTATTACCACTTCCCTCGTGAGCTTGACCTAAGACTAGGCCGTCACCTATCCGACGCCGAGGTTGAACGATTTGCTCGAGAGGACCCTCGTATTCGTCGTCATCTCGACGTGATCCAGAAGAAAGAGATGCTTGAGCTAGTTCTCCAAAAGATTGAAAGCTTGCGGCAGTTGGAGGGCCGCAATAAGTCCACTTCCCAGCAAGCGGCGAATGCGAAGGAGCGCGTCAAGGGAAGCTGGCGACTATTCTAGCTGTGCAGTCTCTCGATGCGACCTGACTTTGTAATATTCTCCATGATGACTTTTACTTTCCCTCCCTGTTGATATATTGGTGCTTACAGATTCGGCGGCGTTGTTTTTTTGGCTGGCCCATGCCTATCTATATACCTCAGTTGGGTTATCTTTACAAAGGGCCTTCGGGGTGTATGTTGATCATTTTATGAAAATTGACACTTCCCTCATTCATTACGTATATACAGCTCTGCAATTTTTCTTGACTAGAATCCTTGATTAAAACCTGGATTAGATGGATAGATGGAGCTCTCACTATGTATGGCAAATGATCAAGGCGTTAATACCCAGCCACGTATCTATCATCAGCGAATTCGATATATCATACATGCAAAACTTGCGACTGACTCCTGCCAAAAAAACTACCTTCTTTTCGGAAAAAGGGAATGTGGTAATACAGAACGCCGTCAGTATCCTGTCAAAAGAAAATGCGAGAACCACGCCGCTACCTCTCCGCTACTTCACTGCCTTTTTGTCACTCATCTAGCCAGTGGTAGAGGCTTATATTCACTTCCGAACGTCTCCTCCTGTAATCTCGTGGAATTCCATTCGATTTTCCCAGGCGTGTCTTTGATTTCCTGTAGCTTTGAGCCCAGCTTGACGACGGAAAATCTTATCAGACGAGGGTCAAGACTAAGTGTTCGTCGCATTTCGTTTTGGACAGCGGAGGATGAGTCAAAGCGCATGATAAAGTGATGGCCCATGGTGTTCTTGACTTGATGCTTTTTCATCGGTCGGGGGAGAGTGAAGGGACCCCAGTTGGTGTATCCGCGAACGACGCCGCCGGAGCGGATGACATGGAGACCAAGATTTCGAGCAACACTAGATATGAGTTAGAGGCCGTGGGGGAAGACAATGATGCTTCTTGTGTAGAGATGCGAATTGGAGCTGCTTTGGACCGCGCTTCATGACGTACTCTCGAACCTCTGTCAGGCTGCCCTGACGGACCTAGGACGAAGGGTTGTTAGCAGTGCTGACTTGCTGTCTCGCTAGCACTCAGGGCACACGTACTATTGCAATCAGCTCGTACAGCATCGTGGTTGATTCCACCAGCGACCCCCGTTCTGCTGTGCTGGAATCGAAGCTCGACGGTTCAAGACGATAATTTTGCAGTCCAAGGTACCGGTACCGTACGCATACACGTCCGCTGCAGAAGGTGACCTGGGCCTCCCGCAAATCTGGCAGGGTAATTAGGTACCTCACGTGTTTACCGCGCTGTATCGGCGTATTTGGATTACGCTACCAGGGACTTGTTGTTTGCGCCGTCCATTTTCCGCCGTCACCGACTTGTTTCCCGTCTCCCCGCCACACAACAACCCGCTGCAGCGCCTGTTCTCTCGCTTTGCCCTGACTGTACCGCCGGGTTTTGGAAGACGTCGTGTCCAGAGTTCGTATCACCACAATGGCCGCCACCGCAATTCGATTCGTTGCTCCTTTCCGCAGCGCCCTCACCGTTCCCCGGCTTCGAGCTACTCCAGCTTTCCGTTCCCTTGCTCAGCCAACCACCAGACGATCATTCTCACAGAGCACCTTGCGTACGTATAGACAGTGTCCTGCTTTGGCCTCCTGATGCCGTGTTGGCTTCAATTGTGTCTACTCAAGAATATATCTGACATAATCTGGCATTTGATCGAATAGTCCAAGCGAAGAAATACACTGAACAGCATGAATGGATTGAGGTTGCTGCGGATGGCAAGACTGGTACAGATACACCCTCATTCCCCTTGTTTCTCTTCATATCGAATCTCTTTCGGTACCAATGTCAAACGCCTTGGCTATCAGCAAGGGCGCTGCAGTCTCAGACAGCCGGCTAACACCCTTCGTCGTCTGTGCAGCTGCCATTGGTATCACCGGTTACGCTGCTAAGGCCCTAGGAGATGTCGTCTATGTCGAGCTGCCAACAGTGGATGACGAGGTATCCGCCGGTGATAGCATCGGTGCCGTTGAGTCTGTCAAGTCTGCCTCTGATATCATGTCGCCGGCCTCCGGCAAAGTTGTTGAGGTCAACACCAACCTGGAAGAGAAGCCCAAGATCGTAAACGACTCGCCCGAGGAGGACGGGTGGTTCGCCAAGATCGAAATCACCGATGCCACCGAACTAGATGGATTGATGGATGCCCAGGCATACAAGGCTTCCTTGGAGGAGACCGATTGAGTCGAAACGGTTTGATCCGTTCGTCCAAGATCACCTCCATTCTTCGCTCTGTATCCCTAGCTACGGATCCTTGTCAAAGGGATTCCATACCTTCTTTTTTCCCCGTTACATATTCTAGATCTGAAGCTTGCGTCCCCGCCCCGTACACCTAGTTTATCATAATAACAGGAAGTACTCGGGGCACAGCCAAGTGTCGTATGGCAACTCTTCACCAATGCTTTTGTTCTACTCTATGCCTGTTATATACTGTATATATTCTTCAACAGACCTGATAAGCCACACAGTTATTATGGCTGTCATTCGAGCCCCGGACTTACCTCGATTGCAGTGAACAGGAGACTTTCAATCACTACATGCAAAAATTCGAGAAGACCGTGTTTCCATATACAGCAGGTATAAAGAGGTAATTTCTGGGTTTTCTCAGTCCCCGTTAGATTGGCGGAATTGGTTCTCGACAGATGGGGCATTGCAGCTTTAACCGCATCCATGTTTCCAAACACTGCGAGTGGAATATATGATGACAAGGAGTTACCATATACACCCGGCGACTGAATATATGCGTTGCTCCCGACGCTACGCTAGCCCCAGTGGCAGTACCGTTTCTAGAGGTGACAACCACCACGCTAATTTCCTGCATGCATATGACACAGTCGAAGTATCTTCTGTCTTGCCGGAAAGGGAAATCTGCCTTGTTGTTGCCCTCTCCCAAAGGCGAGGGTGGATCTCCTTGACTCGCACGGAGTGACGAGATTGGTAGAGTATCGCCGGATTCAAGGTCTTCAGCAGAGCCAGAAGACGAATCGTCCCTTAAGATCGGATGATAATCATAGGCAGGGGGTACCCAGTTTTTAGGGATGAAGAAGCGTGGGCCCAGTAGATTTTGGCTCACAAGACCCCAGACTTGCACCCAAACCCATGACGCAAGTAAGAATGTCGTAGTTCCATCGGCCTGAATCAGTAGGACGTTCTTTGGTATGAAGTGAAAATATAAGAAAGGGGATAGGCGTAGGAGACTTTGTCCTACGACAAATTCCCACCGAAGTGCCTTCCGGCAATTCCTTATTACGTTGCGATATAATTGCGGGGTCCAAAAAGAGAGGTAAATGAACGACAGGGTATTGGCATACATCCTTCGGAGACGGCTTGGCCAAAATAGTGCCCATGAAGAAAAAATCAGCAGGCTGAACAGCAGAAAATAGAAGCGGGAGTACATTGCGCCTGCATTAGACGCGTCGTCCATTCGGTCCGATGTTGTAGTGTTCGACGTTCTAGGATCAGCATCCTGGTCCGGGGGAAGGATTATGGGAGTTGCGCCGGTGTCGACAGGCCGCGGCGCCGTGACCGGTAGTGGAAGATCTGTAGGAGTTGGCTGAGTTGCGGTGCTTTGCTGTTGGAGTTGTTGTTGTTCCCTTCGCTCCGGAGCCTGTACAAGCCATATCTCCATTTGGAATTTCATGCCTAGAAAGCTGACCCCAAAGAAAGATAAGAAAGAAGCAGCTGTCAGTAGCAGATGGGTTCTCTCGGAGTAGAGCTCTAAAAGCATGAAGGACGTAAACAATGCGTCTCCCACCGACATCATAGCAATTGTGTAGAGACTGACTCTGCTTCTAGTTGATGGTGTCGATGATTCTTTCATTTGATTCATCAGCAATAAGATCTGTGACGCAAGCATACCAACGATAAGGATAACAAATCGTCCAACGAATTTACCAAGCTGTTCTCTTTTGAGCCCAACTAGATATAGTTCATCCGTAGGAGGAAATTCCGGTGATCCTTTGGTTTCGAGGACAAAACCACAATCCGGAGAGAATATGACGCCAGACAATACCAGAGGAGGTGGGTCCGGAATTGGTGCCCCTCTAGGAGATCGAAGTTCTTGTTCGATTTCTTTCAGGACAGACAGCGGCATAGGTTTTCCATGACTCATAAGCGCATGCTGTTGTACATACATAATGTACTCGCAGCCTGGGGCGGGATACGCGGCCTGGTTTGACCCATGCGGAAGAGAGGACCAAGGAAGAAAGCTAGCGGGACGGTCATACCTCTCTGCAAGTGCAGTGGTGACCGATTTCTTGAGTAACTCGCGGGAGAGCTGGAACGTGTCGTTGGTTGGGGCCAGGTGCGGCATGGCAGCAAGACCAGCGAACTTTTCACTTGTACTACTGAATACCGCCATACCAATGGTAGGGAAATGGACTCCATATAAGGGTATGAGCCAGCTTTCCCCAAAGGACTTGTCAGTTTCCAAAATCATGTTTGCCTTGATCTCCTTCACGCTCCTGCTCTCTGTACTATTGGTATTCAGGGCAAGCCCCTGACCTTCAAGCAGATCCAATGACACCCGGCCGGATGGCATAGTGACGTTGTGGCCAAAATCCCGAGTAAAATATTCGCGATCGGTAAATATGGCAGAAAGATTCAGCTTCGGTCGGCTCATCTTTTCGATCTCTTCCGAACGAACCCATTGACCACGAACTTTGCCCGACATATTAAGGTACACTGGGAGCGAAAGCTCGGTTATAGCTGTGTTTGGTGACAATTCATCCGGAATCGGAATTCCAGAAGCTTGAATTACCCGCTGTAATTGCTTTCTTGCCTTCAATTGAATGGACGGGAGCAAATTCCATGCGTAGCCGTCCACCTCTCTCAGACCAGAAAGTGGGAGCCATTGACCAGTCTGAGGACTTAGATCCCCATAGCTTGACGAGTTCAGCAGAGCGAGAGCGCGTTCCTCGCCCGCTAAGCGCCGTTTATAGTCGTCTATCAAACTGGAGGAGGGCGGGTGAGGGTTGTGGGATGTAAAAAGGAAGAAGAGGAGGATAAAAATGAAAACACCACGGCGTCCGTCCATGGTTGATAGAGGCCGGAAGCTTAGCCGGCCTGTCTTTTAGGTTGAAAATCCATGTCCAGCTCCCAAAACTTGAGCCCCGTGTTTGCTTTTGTTGTTGTTACTATCGTTCTTGTTATTGTTGTTGCTGGAGCTGGTCAGTCAAAGAGAGACCGCGGAGGTTGGCGAAAAGCCGAAGATCGCCAAGCCTCGGGCGATAAGATTACCGTGTCAATCAACTCCCAAGGTCGGTACTTTCATAAGACCAGATCAACTTTTCCACGATACTCTCATGGAAGCTGTATCCCGTCCATTCCTTTATAATCCCCGCTAGCACAGTCAATGCCTATCAGGCGGCTGGGAGTTACCGCTGGCCAACCTTCGTTTCTTTCACTGCTGCCTCCTCAATGGCATCAAATCTCCCGATTCCACTCCCTCCCCGGACTCCCACTCCGCCGCCAGATGAACCTTCTTCGGCCTTTGAAGGAGTCGCAATGGGATACCAGAGGCAGACGCATCTTGATCCGGCTGCTCTTTCGCCTTTAACAGATCATTTCCCTTCGACAGGATCCCCAGGTACATTGCTTTATCCAATTGGACAGGCCATGCTGTATTATGATGCTAACCAACTGCTGTGCTTATACAGATACGTCATGGAATTCCCACAGAAGGCCAAGTTCAGATGTCCCGAGTCCGTTCAATTTCCAACCTACGACCTTAGCAAAGACGCCGGTCATGAAATCGGTATATCTGTCAATCCCAGCCCCTTGGGGAACCAGCGTCAGAGTCTATACTAATCATTTATGTACCCGAGAATAGAACGTTGGCCAGCGGCGTGGGCATAAGTACAAGCACAGCAGCGTATCTCACCAGATATTTCTAGAGCCACCCCCTAGAGCTCCTTTGGCCCTACCAAACTCGCTGCCAATCCCCACTTTCAAGGAATACCGCAGGAGTATGTCTAGAGATCAAAAAGCTCGGTTCTGGTGGAGTCTGTGTCATATGGCAATAGCAGGATATACCCTATGGAGTGCGCATGGCTCTATGGCTATGACTGGTCTCTCACATCTAATGGTCTTCGATTCTCTCGGCGCTTTGTTGTGTATGGTGGTTGATATTCTCGGAAACTTTGAGGTCTGGAAGCGATCTAGTATTCGACATCCGTTTGGGCTAGAACGGGCAGAAGTTGTGGCCGGGTTTGCCCTATCCGTTTTGCTTTTCTTTATGGGTGGTGATCTTATCTCTCATACGGTCCAACACGCCCTTGGAGGCTCTCATCATGCACACCCCCACGAGGAACATGAGCGGGTTCCTCCTGGTAGTCTGGATTTAACGGCACTTGTATCAATTGTCGCTACCCTAATATCCGCCATTGGCCTCAAAAACCACGGGCGTATTGGCAAGGCCATGCGCGTTACCTATATACAATCATTGCCCTCCTTGCTAAGCAACCCCGCCCATTTCCTTACCCTCTCCTGTTCCACTCTTCTCTTGATACTTCCTCTGCTTTCGGTCTCTATGTACACATGGCTAGACCATATTCTTGCTTTTACCTTGGCCTTCTCTATGTGCGTTCTAGGCGTTCGGCTGGTCGTCAACCTGGGCTCGATGCTACTGATGTCGTATGCGGGACCTGGCGTTTCCGCAGTGATGAGGGACATTTCGGCGCATCCGTCAGTCCGGGATGTTGAAGAAGCACGCTTCTGGCAAGTGCACTATGGCTTATGCATGGCTAACATTAAGCTAAAAGTTGTCGGCTCGGAGGATACAGTCGCGTTGCTGAGAGAGAGAATATGCAACATGGTAAAACAACGGCTCGGAGGCGAATACGGCACGGGGATACAGAAGTGGGAGGTTTCTTTACAGTTCAACGTTGAGTCAACATGATCTTTGCTTTTGTCGAATCACCTGCGAGTGACTTTTTATATGCAGTATCCTAGCAACCGCAAGCATCTAGCTCCACCAGGTTATTCTATCATAACAAACAACGCGCCTCATTGAAGTTATAAAACCAAAGGCTTCTAGATTATGATGCATCTTCTTGTCAACTAATATGCTCAGAGCACAAGCATGCCCAACCTTGACATGCTTGTGCCTAGGATATCCATTATGCCTTCTTTCAAGTCTACAGTTGCCACTAGTAGCAACATGTCTCTAGCAGGTGAAGGGAAGCAACAATCTGCTAGCTGTATAGTGTAAGTTTCACATCAGTGCGTCCTGTGTCTAACAATATCACTAACCTTGTATAGTCCGTTACCAGTACCCTTGGATTCCAGAAGGGCCCATTTCTTCCAATTACCACTACGAGTCCGCAAGGAAATCTATCGACATGCCGTTGTTCCGGGAAAGGTCTTCGTCCGTCCCTTTCTTTCATTTCGTAAGGATAGCGACGAAAATCCAGAGCACTGTCGATTTCCGAACATGCAACTCTTCACAGCCTGTAGGAAGATCTACGAAGAGATCTGTCCACTCTTTTACCAGGAAAATACGTTCTCCTTTTTACATCCAGATGTCATATTAGATATCTCAAACGGACACCCACGATTGAGAGACCACTTGAAGCATATGCACAAAGTCGAAGTCATGTTCCATCACCAAGACTTCCAGTATTTCACCGGCGCCTTTTGCGATGAACTGTTGACAGCAAGCATTGCCCTCAAGCGGTATGGAAATCACAAAGGGAAAGAGACCGAGAAAATGGCGAGGAACCTCTTGAAGTACAGAGCAGCAATACTTGGGGCGAAGACATACACCGCCAAAAACGGTCGCCTCAGCCCCAATACCGGGCCAATGCTACCCCACGCGCAGGATATCAAGAGTATGCAAGACTACTTCTTTGGCCGAACACTGACGTTTCTTCGTCAACGATTACTCATTTCAAAGCTTGAGTTAAAATTTCTGGAATGTAATTGTGCAGAGGGATGTTGTCGTTTAGCCGGTGAGATACTAAACTGGGGAACACAGAAGACATGGACTTTTGATCTCCCACGGAGCATATCCGTGACCGGTGCTACCGAAGAAGAGCGAAGGCAGATTTTGGAAACAATTGCCCACCAACGACCGAGCCCTATGATAGTTGACCTCTTGCTCAAATCACAACAGAATAGGAGAAAGTCATTCACGAACCGATCCCTTCGGGGAATACTGAAGGCTATGGATTTGGGGAAAAGGTGAGACACACGAAGAAATCCTCATCGAGTACAACTATATGCGCGAACGTGAGCTTTAGTGGTTTAAGAACATGGAATGTATCAATCTGTTGGCTTCTTGTCATTATTCTATTGACATCCGCTCTCTCCTTAAAGGTGTAAATGTGCAATCCACTCCGCATTGATAATCTTAGTCAAAGAAAGCGCACAGCAAGGAAATAATTACTGGAAAATGCCTAAATTTAGGAAGCATTCACGGGGTAAACAATTTTCACATCACTTTATTCCTGCAAAGAGCAAGGGAGATGACTTTCAAAACATCTTTATAAATACAACTGCAGCAGTTTCCGATGTACACCCCTCCTCTAGGAGTAAATAAAAGCACTTTCTATCCCTCTGATTCGTGTGATCACCAATCTATCCTGTTTAGGCCCTCCTATGCAGCGATCGTAATAGGTTAGGCCGTGACATACTTTAGGAAGTACTGGCTAGAACACCCTTCTGTTCAACTTTGCTGAACTCCACTGACTCGGCCCCATCCCTTTCTGCTCTTCTTTGTCGCTTCTCGAGAAGCATTTGTTTCCGCTCGGCAAGCATCTTCAGCTGTCGTCCTTCCACACCCTCTAGCCAGTATCCGAAGCTTCCTCCGACGGTAGCGAATAGGGGGTAAACCCAGAGAGATTCTTTGTTGAAAAATGGGCGCATTTCAATGCCTAGCTGCCATAGCCGGACGGCGACGCCTATAGATGGTATATGTTAGGCATATGTGTGTAGTGGACTTGGGGTGCCTTGAGCGGAGACGTAAGGGATCCAATTGGCGAAAGAGTAGCAAAAAATCCAAATCCAAAATTGCAATTTGATAATACTAGGTGAAAGAAAGGGTGCACGAACCGAAGCCGCTCCAGAAGAGCACCTTGTGGACCGGCATGACTGAGAGTAGGTGATGGAATCACGGGCTGCAATGAACGACAGCGAGAAAGGACGGCGCGCTAAGCCAGCGGTAATTGATGCAAGTGCTTTGCTCTTAGCTAAAAGATGTCAATTAAGCATCCTCGAACTGTCGATTTGCGGCGTTTTGATCCTCTGCTTGGTCTTTTGAGGTTCGTCGTCGGCGATATGTTGATCTTGAAGTTGGTCTGCGCGGATCGGAGTTTCCGTTTATCCGTTATCAATTTCGCGATTCGGGGAAACGCCTTCGCCAGAATCATTTGCGTTAACGAAACATTACCATATAACCACTAGGGTCCGGCGGCCGAGGAGATGGACTGAGCTCTTTGCCGCTAGGACGACCTGACTGCACGTTCTTGTGCTCCATTTCGTTATGGTTGAATTGGCAATAAGCATCTCTCCCGTGAAGCGCATCGGCTCCAGTATGGAGAGCTTGCGGCGCAAGAGGTTCAAGCTATCAGAGTTGCCCATTTCAACTGCCCAGCGAGCTACGATAGACAATCTTCTCTACTCTTTCAAGAAGAAAGGTGGTTTCGATTCTGTCCGCAAAGAAGTTTGGGCTAAGTTCAATGACAGCGTACGTTAATAATCGAATTTGGCCTCCGGCAGCTCTCTTCTACTTTTGAGGTCTGCTTTACTTATATAATATTTGCCTAGGATGCTAAAGACTTATTTACCGCGTCTTTAATCGCGAAAGCCGAGTCTGAAATTGAACGTGATCCCTCTCTATTATCCCGAGAAAGAGGAAAAGCTGCAACTCTCATCTCGGGAGCCGTCGATCGCAGTGACCTTCATTCAGGAATCGAAGAGGCCGTCGATGGAATAATATCCAACCACCTGGACGAAATCCTAGCATCACTGCGCAAAATTCGTGTTCAAGACATCGGCGAAGAGGCGGCAAACACAGAAATAACGAAGGGGCTCACCACGGATTCTGAGTACGAAAAGCTAATCCAGACTAAGAGGGAAGAACGCGAGAAGATCAGACAAAAGGAACTAGCTGAACAAAGGAAGGTTGAAGCTGAAAAGAAAAAGGCAGAGGCCGAAGAGAAACAGAGACTGCGTGATTTACGAAAAAAAAGGGAGGAAGAAGAAAGGAAGAAACGGGAAGAACGAGAGGTGAAGCGACGCGCAGAAAGAGAAAAACAGCGTGAAGAAGATAGGCTTCGCGAGGAACGGCGAGAACGTGAACGTGACGAACGTTACGAGCGGAGAAGGCAAGAAGAAAAAGAGCGATACCGAGAACGAGAACGAGAGCGTAACCTGGACCGCGACTACGACAGAGAAAAAGGGAGGCGCTCTGGTTTGGACCGTGGAGTCGACGATAGCGCCACTTCTCAAAATGTGGCCAAAGCACGGAGGACTTCAGCTCCCCCTGTAGATGAGAAGGCTTTGGAAAACGCGGCACTTGAACTGCTTTTAAAGGAGGGCAAAGAATTAGCCGCTAAATCGCGACAAAAGCCAGAATTTGATTTCGAACAGGCCGAAGCCCTAGAGAACGCCCAAGCTGCACAGCCCATTACGGCAACCCGAAGCGTGTCTTCAAGGAAAAAGACGGAGTCGACTTCTGTTTCCCAGGAAACAACCAAAGTAAAAGTCGAAGATCGCGAAGATCGCTACGTTCATAGCCGTCGGCGTGAACGAAGCAGGTCTAGAAGCAGAACTAGAACACGGAGGAGCTCAAGGCACGACGACAGGAGAGAACCGGAACGCCGCGAATTTGATCTATACCGGCCTGGAGAACGTGACCGACGTGAAAGAGATGACCGGTCCGTTCGTGCTTCGTCAAGACCTCGACGCCGAAGCCGGAGTCCTAGCAAAAATCTGGAGGAGATGGATCTCTACCGGCCTCGCGATTGGAACAGGGACAGAGATAGGGAAAGAGATACAGGGAAAGATAGAGACCGTGACCGTAACAGGGAGATTGATCGAAATAGAGATCGAGACAGAGATCGAGAAAGGGATCGGGAAAGGGAAAGGGACAGAAACCGTGGCCGTGATCGTGACGATAGGGGAGAATATCGCAGCTATCGTCCTGGTGGTCGCTCGCGGTCGCGCTCTAAAGCACTCTCCCACAGGCCTATCAGGAGATCAAAATCGCGATCCCGCTCCCGCTCCCGCTCTGCAGTCCGTCGAAGATATCGAGAAAGAGATAGATCGACTTCCCGGAATCGCCGAGCGAGGTCCACTTCGAGGGCTGCTGGGGGAGACATTGATAGATATGTTCCTGCAAACTCAACGCGAAGCCGCTCACCAAAGCGAAGAGTAAGGTCCACAGAGAGGGATCGAGAAAATGTTCGTGATAGAGACAGAGGCCGTGATAGGGTTCCAGACAGAGATCGGGACAGAGATCGGGACAGGGATCGAGACAGGGACCGGGATAGAGACCGCGACAGAGATCGGGAAAAAGAGCGGGATAGGAATCGGGACCGAGATAGGGGCAAAGATCGGGATAAGGAACAGGACAGGGACAAAGTCATAACTCGAGACCGAGACCGAGACCGGGATAGGGATCGAAAAAAGGATTGTGATAGGGAGCAAAATAAAGATGGAGACAAGACTAGGGCCCGAGATCGAGATGAAGACAGAGAGCATGGCCGTGAGCGAGACAGGAACCGAGATAGGGATAGAGAAGGGGAAAGCTCCAGGCTACCGGATATTGATCGGTACGTCCCTAGCGCACCCAGTACGAAGCCCAGCGAAGAGAGTCGAAAAGGTCCAACGGAAAAGTAGGGGGCTGAGAGATAAGCTGAGAACTGTTTTTCTTTTCAGCCGGAAGCTGTACTATACATCATGTTGATCAATAGACATTGGACGGAGTTGGGATATAATTGCGAGGTTTTAGGAGCATGTTAGTTTAATTGGAAACGACCTGTATGTTTATATTGTATATAATATTGAATTGAGTACAGTATTTGATGATGCAAGTATGTTTTCACGTGTGATGGAACATAGCATGAGGACTTCATTGTCAAGTATCATATCAAATTAGTATAAGAAAGGATGACGACGGTGGCTTTGTTAGGTTGCAAGCGGCACTAGGCCTCTCCGAGTGGCTGACCAAAATCATACTAGGAGACATGCTTCCTTCAGTCATATATCAGATGGACCCAGGGCTGTACCAACTGCGTCCACTGCAGCCTGGTATCCATCATGCTCATCGTGGCGCTTGTAAAAGTACGATTTTTCACTAGCTGGACGCAGCTCAGGCGACAGGCGTTGTAGAATTACGTCCTCTAGCGCTTTGATGGCCTTTTCATTTGACCCCTGCTTATTCCATATGGATATTAAGTTGGAATTAAACCTAGCGGAAGTCGAGACACCAAGGACGTGGTCGCGCTCTACAGACGCTAGTCAGCACGGTCATTCGGAATCTAAAATATCATGGAGTAAGAAAATGAAAAGATCGTACCAGCCTGCACGGCAGCTTGGAATTCATTTGCCATGCAAAGAATGGCTACCTCATGGAAGAATGCTTGGCTCTTCGACTTGGGAACCCGGAATGTCCAACATCCACCGTTCACGTTCTGGGGATCCTCCCATACAGGCCGTGTTTCCTTTCGAAATATGTGCACGGTATCGCGAACCTTGATTTTGGCCCAGGGATAGTTATTGTATATCCGGTAAAAGGTAGCAATGTCAGCCACATCGCCGTGGAGCAGGTATAATCTCTCATTGTAATCGATGGACTCGGAGTACTTCTCATGCCACACTGCCCAGCGATATTGGAAAGGCAAAGGCCTCAGTTTGCCTATGATGTTCAGATGAAGCGATTTGCGAGTTAGGTGTAGAGACTGGCTTTCGACTTCAGGCAGTGGTTCATGGTGGCTGCTATCAGGCTGCGAGAGGAGTGACATGTTTGTTTCGAAGGAGCTCTCGCCTGATAGGGAATGGTGCCTTGCCAGCAGCTCTCTGACAAAATTTGCAGACCAGAATAATAATACTCAGACAGAGGGCAAGAAGATGAAAAGGGCACAAAAGGCAGAGAACACTTTCCCATTTAAGTACGAAGAAGGGAACGAAAGGTGACAAGCGCTGACTTGTGCATATCTACCTCTCAGGGGGGGGCATCAATAAAGACCCCTGCTGCACCAGTGAAAGGCCAGGGACCTTCGATGCGATTGAAGGGTGAAACCCACGTTTGACCTTAGGCTGCTGGACAAAGCAACGCCGGAACGAATCGCGGATCATCGGAGCCATCCGCTGCGCTGCAGGCAACCCCTCGACAGGATTAGTTCTGGAGCTATTGTGGCTTAACGAGCCGGCGCTTGCATGAGACGTCCATCCTGGGCGTTGGCTTATTGGTCAACTGCACGTTTCCAACATTGTGCGAAGCTCAAGGCTTGACTGGGCAAGTTCTAACGAAACGCTTTCCAAAACAGAGCGTATTGTTCCCGTAGGTGCCGGTCAAGGCGTAAGTAAATCGCCCGCATCGTTAATTGTCGTCTTCATCTTCATCTTTGGTTCGCCTTTTGCGCGGTTGATCGGACCGCGGGAATAGCGGGCCCATGGTTGTGTCACGTGGGTTATTATGTAACCCAGCTAGTGAAAAAGAACGCGCCGGCGACATCATGGACAAACCTCTTGGATGTTCACTGATCACTGATATTCATATTGACACTACTGTTCCTCTTCCTGGGTGCCAGGCTACTATACTTATTCTCCCAATCGCTCATTAACCAAAGACTCTGATCAAAGATTCGAACATTCATTGAAGAGACCTATTAGCTACTAAGTATTTCAATTCTCTAAACCCCCAACAATTGGCTTAGAGAACCTGTTAGGAGGCGAATTGGGCCTCACTTTAGCATTTTGCAATAAAAGCGAACGCATCCTACTTTGAGATCCCGGATTTCTCCTATCGGGCCTATACCCACACGCGTTGTCCGTCAACCTGTTTTGGCAATGCTCTCTCCGCGAAACCACAAACGGCCGTTCGTTGCCGATGAATGTTTGGACTCGTCCGCGAAAAGATTGCGGCTAGGGTCTGAGTCATGGTCTGCTGAGATTGAGGCTCGACACGCTGACAGAGACGATAATTTGGCCGATTCTGGTAGTCACTCGGATTCCGAGCCACTGTCTACTGCGTCAACCGGGCACCAAAAGCAGACACTCCGTGGAATGAAATCTTCCACACCCGTTACACTCGATTCATCAGAGTCAGAATCTGATTTTTCTTCCTCTTCAGCCTCTTCCTCAGACTCAGATTCTGAATCCGACGGCACGGAGTCAGTCAGCGAAGGTCAGGATCTTGATCAAGAGCGAAGGCACATTGAGCTAGGTCATGTGGGCTCCGAAGATTCGACCAACGTGGCGAATGATTCACTGCGTGAAAGGCTTGCAAGCTTCATTCCGTCCCTTAGAGCTGCAAATGAAGAGCTTGAACGAGAGATTGAGGCAGGTAAGGCCATGGGCCTCGAGATTGACAGCGATGAAGAAGAGCAAGGCCAGTATATTGAAATGGTAAGCTACTTCGTTATGCCACCACGGCTCGTGTCCTTTGTGGGATTTTGCTAAATTCTCCTAGAATCTTGGTTTAGGTGTTCTCCAAGAGCGCAACGATACAGATCAAAGTAGTAGCGAAAGTGAGAGTTCAGCCAGTAGTGATTCTTCACAGTCATCTGGGAGGGCGTCAAAACAGGAAAAGAATCTTGTTGCCAAGCTTATGGGAGACCAAGCCAAGAAAAAACCACGAATCGAAGAGATGACTTCGTGACCTCCAGTAGGCGATCTCACATATTAATTTTCTGAATTTGTCTCCTTTACCGCCAACTATATGCGTCTATACATTTACCCTCACAGCGTTGACCTTTTGGCATAATATATCTCGTCGATCTTCGATTCATAATAATTTGGTATACATTTTTCTTAGCTTACGCGGCACAATCCAAGTTCACATAGAATTCTGAGAAACGAAACAGTTCTAGCTGCTGAAATTAAAAAAAAAAAGTAAAGAAAGAATCTAAAGCATCACATAAAAGGCTTAGTTTTATATCAGAAGGGAACGAGGACAAGTGAAAAAGACCGGCCTAGTGGCACCCAATACCCAGTATAACTCCAGATAAAATAGTAAAGTATATGTAGGGGTATGAAGATATCCGTGCGTTTCTTTTCATCCAAATAAGTTCGTCGTTAGGAAGGATGGATTTTCAACCAGAGGAACAGTAACAAAGGTCTAGTGCTTATGTTCTCCTTAAAATCAAACAACTTGCTTAACACGGCATTCCCACCCTGAATTTTTGCTCAGAAGTGGAAGACTAGAAGAGAAGGTTAGCATTACTCGCAAAAAAAGGGGGGCGAAGACTCTCACCTGGCACCTAAGCACCAACCGAGTTCGTTTCCATTGATCTTCTTGGCAATCTTCACTTCTCTACTCAGAGGGATTTCATATCCAGTGTGCAAAAGCGCGAGCATGAAATTAAGATCTAAACAGTACTCGGGGCGGTCTGCAAGCTCCTCCATGGCCGTGCTATTGGCCTGGAAAACGCCCCAGCTGGGTTCACCACCGCACACAGTGGATGTCAACTCATGGAGATCGCGGAGAGTAAATGAATCCGGCATGCCCAATGGGAAAGTCCGATCATAGAAGTAAGAGATAATGAACATGTCTTCTTGAGCAAAAGTTTTGCGGAGAGACGGTTGGTGTACTCCATTGAAGGAGCAAGGAGCGAGACTGCACTTTTCATCCTTCTTGAGTATCTTCTCGGCGATGGCTCGGCATTGGGCGGCTGCGGGCTCTTTGGGACCGACCATAAGGACCTCGACGTTCTTGCCAAGTGCATGGCTGTCGTCCAAGGTGACTTGGATCTTGCGAGACTTGCCCGGGACGATGCACGGATTCACCAGCTTTTGGCTGAGCCAGCCCTTGTCGTTGGGACTGAGCTTGTGTTTGGCTTCAACGATGTGACGGTGGATGGCGCCTCTGGCGGCCATCAGACCGTATCCGAGGTGGGAGTGCTGGTAAAGAGTAAAATCTCTACCACCAAACTTCACATCGTAGACATGGTCACCCTCGGGCATTTTTTCAATGAGCCCGCTCAGGCCCTTTTTGCCGAACGTAGGCTGAAACACGATCTGGGTAGAACCACCACCTAGATCAAAGGTTGCAGCGGTGGGAGTCTTCTCAGGCGTCCCAATGTTCCCTAGCAGGTAGTTTATGGTGATCCAGGCATAGACACCCTCATCCCTACCGGCCATGATCTCGACGCCACCTTGTTTTTCCGATACAACCGGGAAGGGATAGACTGTTTCCAGGCGATTCCTGACAGCCTTCAGGATCTTGTCACTCTTCTCCGTGCCGAGCATGCGCAATCCAGCGGTGGCCTTGACGGCGACGGGTGAGCATGATCTGTATTCTTCCGGTACTGCCTGTAGGGCAACCTCCATCAGGGGGTCGAGGCTCTTGGCCGCACCCTCGGCATCGTCATCGTACGAGCTGAGACCAGAGCCACCCTTCTTGTTCTCGGTCATCTTGAAGTCTTCGTTCTCCAGTGCCGGGGTTGGTCCGCAGTTATTGAATTTATAGACATGAATCCTAGAGCCGGTACTGCCGGCATCGATCATCAGGGCATATTGGATGAGGGGCTTGGATGCATCGTGAGGCTTGGTGCATTTGGCGGGGGCGCCTGGAGGGTTGGCTTGCGGTTGCGAAACTCTGGACGAGGGGACAAGCACGTATATCAGGAAAAGCACGAATGCGATGATTCCGCCAGTCTTCAGGTATCGAGATCTCCGGCTTTGGTTCATTGGTGTCATTGTGGCGGAGCCCTTCAAGTGCTCAAGAGAGGCGTTCTCGATATCGACGCCGGGAACGGCTGGTTTGGAGGATGTAGACGCTCTCCGGAAACGACTCAGGTCCGAGTCTACTGTTGACGAAGTCGCACGATGAGACCTGCTGCCGGATGCAGTGGACATACAAGCTCGTTGGTGAGGAGTCCTGGGGAGCCTGAGACAGGCTAAAGTATAGCCCCAAGGAGTGGACGGACGAAGGTGACGCCTGGTTGCTCGGGCCGTCTGATGGAGAGAGCGAGAGAAAAGACGAGAACCCAGGCTGTCATTTGCCTCCTGAAAGTTGTTTCTGGTCTGTTATTAATCGCGAGCTCCGACCGGGGGTTCTGGTTCAATTAATAAAAGTCTGTAGGAGCCCGAAAGTCTGAAAAAGCTCCCTGGGCCCGCCAAGCCGCATCGCTTGGCCCCAGAAAAATGTCGAGGTCGCGCAGACGCCGTCCACAGTCCCTGGATGTCGCTTTCCGGGCTCGCTACGACAGTGTGATGTGATTCCTGGGCGATGAGCTGCTTTCGTTCCGTCTTCTCCGCTGCGCAAGCCCTGCGCGGCACCTTCATCACCGCGCTCGAGCCGCAGGCAGTTGAGGCTGCAAAGCGACTCCCGATTCAACAGCTGAGATACACCCAGCAGTCTTCCGCCCCCCGAGCCTCTCCCTTGCCACCAAGGCCATTGATTCGTCGGACGGCTGGCCCGGAGTTCTCGCCGAACTATTCTTCTCCCGACCCCTTTGCGCCAAAACCAGCTGCTCCACGCGCACAGTTTGCCGACGCCTTCTCCGCCACAGACACTCCCCGGCCCTCCCCTTCTAAGACCAAGCCCAGCAAAGGCCCGTTGATCCGAGATGAGATCATACCCAGTAGCACGGTGGTAATAGCCCAGGAGGACGGGTCTCTGGGAGAGCCAATGCCGCTGAAGCTCGCCCTCCGTCAGTTCAACCGAGCAATGAATTTCCTCGTTCAGTTCGAGAAGAGCGAGGGCGGTAGGCCTGCCGTGTGCAAGATTGTCAACAAGGGCCAATATAACAAACTGCTGGCGGAACGGGAGCCTCCCACCAAGGCAAAGCAAAAGGCGAAGACACCGGTCAAACAGATCGAACTGAACTGGGCAATCGACCCCCACGATCTCTCCCATCGGCTTGGCCAGATGGAGGACTTCCTCGACAAGGGCAAAAGGGTGTCGCTGGTTCTTGTGACGAAGCCGAGGAAACGCCGGGCCAGTCCTGACGAGGCCACCCGGCTCCTGGCGTCGATTGACGAGAAGCTGACCGAAATCGGCGCCATCGAGGTGAAGAAGAGGATAGGCAAGCCGCTGGGCCGCATGGAATACACTCTGGAGAAGGAGAAGAAGGCAGCCTAGATGGACGCTCTCTCCGTGTACTTGTACCTGCTGCTATCTTGTTGTATTATGACTCGTCTTCCAGCTTTGCATACCCAAGCGTGATTGTACCCATAGTTCCTCTCATAGTTCCTCTCATAGCTCCTCTCATGGTTCCTCTCATAGCTCCTCTCATAGTTCCTCTCATGTTTCTCTCATAGTTCCTCTCATGGTTCCTCTCATAGCTCCTCTCATAGTTCCTCTCATGTTTCTCTCATAGTTCCTCTCATAGTTCCTCCCATAGCTCCTCTCACAGTCCCTCTCAAGTTCCTCTCTCATAGTTCTCTCATAGTTCCTCTCGCGCCGAATAAGTGTCACGTGAATATAATCATGACTAAGCGGTTCCTGGCCCAAAAACTTTTCTTCGACTTTCTCGAGCTTCAGATTTTTGCTCCAGGTCAAACGGAGTCGAACGGCAGAGGAACCCATCATCTCCTCCCAGTCATCCAATTCCTTGCGTGCAGAGGCCTGCCAGCATGACGACCCTACAGAGATCCCTCAATGTCCTGCTACGGACCAGCAGGCTCGCTGCCCAGCGACCGTCCGCAGTCAACCCAGTCTACCATGTCTTCTCCCACAACAGGACGTCTGTCAGAGGAATGGCTGTCGCTTTTGAGCGTAACAAGCCTCACGTTAACATCGGTGAGCAAGAAGCCTTTTCTCTGGATTCTCTGGATTGCGCTGGATAGAAAGCTAATCGTTAGGACATAGGTACCATTGGACACGTTGATCACGGAAAGGTTCGAGATACTCGGGTTCCTTAACGAAAGGGGACAAGCGTCCTGGTAGACAGACGCTGACTATAGCTGTAGACTACCTTGACCGCCGCCATCACGAAGCGGCAATCTGAAAAGGGTTTTGCCGACTTCCTCGATTACGGCTCCATCGACAAGGCCCCCGAGGAGCGTAAGCGTGGAATCACCATCTCTTCCGCCCATATCGAATACCAAACCGAGAACCGGCATTACGCCCACGTTGACTGTCCCGGCCACGCCGATTACATCAAGAACATGATTACTGGTGCTGCTAGTATGGACGGAGCCGTTGTCGTCGTTGCTGCTTCTGATGGACAAATGTAATTCAAACACGCCATTCAGCCCCGTAACGTCTTGCGAGCCTAACCATTTCTCCTCCAGGCCTCAAACCAGAGAGCATCTACTGCTTGCCCGCCAGGTCGGTGTTCAGAAGCTCGTCGTTTTCGTCAATAAGGTCGACGCCGTCGAGGACCAGGAGATGTTGGAGCTCGTTGAGCTCGAGATGCGCGAACTCCTCAGTCATTACGGTTTCGAGGGAGAGGAGACCCCGATTATCTTCGGCTCTGCCCTTTGCGCGCTAGAGTCTCGACGACCTGAACTAGGTGTCGAGAAAATCGACGAGCTCTTGAAGGCCGTTGATGAATGGATTCCCACCCCGGAGCGTGCCACGGACAAGCCTTTCCTCATGTCCATTGAGGAAGTCTTCTCCATATCCGGCCGTGGAACCGTCGTCTCCGGCCGTGTCGAGCGTGGTATCCTCAAGAAGGATTCCGAAGTCGAAATCATCGGAGGATCCAATACTCCTATCAAGACAAAGGTCACCGACATTGAGACATTCAAGAAGTCTTGCGACGAGTCCCGTGCTGGTGATAACTCCGGTTTGCTTCTCCGAGGTGTTAAGCGTGAGGACCTGAGCCGTGGCATGGTCGTTGCCGCCCCCGGATCGACTAAAGCCCACACCGATTTCATGGTCTCCCTTTACGTTTTGACCGAGGCTGAAGGTGGTCGTGCCAACGGCTTCACCCACAAGTATCGCCCACAGATGTTTATCCGTACTGCTGGTACGTAGTATATTCTTTCCCAATATGCACCCATTAGTTCTCTATTAACCCTTTTCACAACTATAGATGAAGCCGCTTCTTTCAGCTGGCCTGGAGAGGACCAAGATAAGAAAGCCATGCCCGGCGACAACGTCGAGATGATCTGCAAAACCCTCCACCCAATAGCAGCCGAGGCCGGTCAGCGATTCAACATTCGTGAAGGTGGTCGAACCGTTGCCACCGGTTTGATCACTCGTGTTATCTGAATGAATTAATTATACACGCACTTTGACGGATTTTTTTATCTCCCAGCGCCCGCCCCGTCTCCTCACCTGCACCTTCGAAAAAAGACATTTTGCCATGTATTTCTATAATCATCCCTTTTGTTAATACCGTCCACATCACATCTCTAAGCGGGGGATCCTGGGAAAGAACAAACGGAGTCTGTGTCTATCAATTTTTGGGGGTTTCTGTTTTTCGCTTGGAGTTGGCCAGAAAAGCCTTCTTCCTACCACCCTACCCTTTTCATGTAACAATAAGATATGTAGATATATACATAGGCTCTCTCGACTCCTTAACTTGTGGGCTATATCCCAGTTTACCGGCACATCATTCAATTCTTGCATTCGACGACTCTTAACGCGTTCTCGGTTCTCTCCAATTCCTACCTGCAGTTGTTCCGTATTTTCTAGGAAATTACAGATATCAATGCTTTTGTTGCTTATATTGTAGATCACTTCTTGATTGTCACCAGAGGATTTGCCAAAGTATGATGGGACTTCTCGCGGTTCGTTCATCGATCGGCTTCATTTCAGGGGCAATCCAGGTGAGCTCAAACAGGTTCTTTGTTTACATTGGTGGCTTACATTGACAAGTCCAACAGAGCTCATTATGCCTAGTCTCTCACATCACCACGGCACCACATCATCGGAAAGACTGACATCCTAAAACAAGAAGCCAAACCCGTCGAGCCTTTGACTACACACCAACCCATGCACCCAACTACAGTTCTCGGTCTCCGCCGCTCAGTCATAGAGGTCGAGCGCAAGTTTACCTGTGGCCCTACATCAAGAAAGATATTTCTTTCTAACAAGGGCTCACCACCATTCCGTCATGTACAAAATATTGGCCGGAAATCTTTCGAAGATTTCTATTATGATGATCGACAAATTCTCACATCAAATGGAATCTGGTTACGGCGACGCAACGGCGCATGGCAGGCCAAAGTGCGAACAGACCACCTGAATTCAACTTTCACCAATTCTCGATTCGAAGAGCTCACCGAACCTAGCGAGATTTTGAAATTGATTCAAAGATACGTGGGTGGGGTGACTTGTCTTCCCTTGGGGGAAATGGATACCGATGGGAAAACCCCCGGCCTCGAAGTGATGGCTCGACTTACCACACATAGAGACACTTGGAAGCTTGACGAAGACTTTGAAGTCGTACTAGACAGTACTGATTTTGGACATTGGGTTGGCGAAGTCGAATTGGAACGGACCATCTTTGTAGACGACGATGAAACGAAAGCTCTGGCTCAACGGCACGCCGAATTTGCAGATATGGACAAGAGTATACAGGACTTCATGGATCACTACCGATGGGCTTTTCCAGCTGAGATTCCAGTTGGTAAATTATCTGCATATTTGAGGAACCGATCGTCAGGGCCTTGTGGTGGAATGATTTAGACGCGGAATATATGATCCTCCGAAGGCTTCACGCCAACCTGCATGTAAGCATTCTAGTATGACATAATTCGTCGTGGAAATCAATATGGATTGAAGAGCTCAATGCGCACCCATTTACTTAAGTATCTTGGTATGAAACACCCCATTGCATCGTTATCTGGCGCAGAAACATCACTCTACAAACAAAAATTGACGAGGGAAGAGCAGAATTTACAGTGGCTATTGAACATGGCGGAGGTGAAGGATACCCTCAAGGCGCTGCGGGAGAGGTCGAACCATGAAGTTCAAGCTTCAGATGCTAATAATACCAAAGATCCATCCGGTAGGTGTATATGCGGAACTGTCTCTCTGATGCGGCTCCTATCTCATAGTTGCTTTTCTGTTGGAGTGATGATTCTTGTCATCTCAGCTTCGGGTTTAATCACCCATTCTCCAATTGATTTGGACCCCGAGTCAAGATAGCACATGCACTTACTTGGCAGTTAGATATGGGTTGTGTGCCATGCAACCATCGTCTATGAATTAAACTTGCCGAAACGACTCTTCCCTAACGCTTTGGACTTTGCTATCTTATTTTGACCGATGATACTAAAGCCTTCCCGCAGATTTACCGCATACCAATGAGAGCGTCGATCAGACCAAAACAACCCACAGAAGACGGCGGGAGCAGGTCCTAAGAGCTCAACGGTAGGTATTTCTCAGTTATGACTTCATCATAACTTTCGCAGTTCTTGTTCTAAAATAACTTGCTACAGTAATCATCGCGAGCGAAAGGAAAGATACATCAAGTCTCTGGAACGGGAGCTACTCAGGCTCCGTGACGAAAGAGAATCAATCTGCACTGACACCCATAGCATAATTTCAGAAAATAACTTGCTCAGAGAGATTATACTTGCACATGGTATTCTCACGCCACACAATAGGCTAGAGGATCGCCTGGCTACCGTCACCGTCATTGGCGACCCAGGGTTTGGCCAGAGACTGCAAGTTTCAATCGAAGAAGAATCCGAAACAGCTCCCCATATATTTCCTGAAGGGTTCGGGGTGCCTTTTGCACGCAAGATTATCAATAAAGCAACACGTTATTTCGTGTCACCCGCTTCTACTGAGTTCTCAACCGATGAGCCCCGACCTGAAGAATTCAATTCGAATATTGAAAGCGATTTGATCGAAGATGGATATATACAAGAACCCCAGCAATATGCCTCCCAGGCACCTCATCCGTTTCACCTTGACTGCACACAAGTTGCAGTAGATTTTATATTATTGTAAAATCCCCGTCACATCCTTTTGTTATTCATGCTATATCTACCGCATGACACGGGCATGGTTCACTGACTTCTGGCCTTTCTACTACAGTCTTGAGCGCTGTTGTTTGCGACACCGCGCGTTTGGGGACTGTGGGTATTCCGGCCACGCACTTACATTACAAGCGCCCCTTCTATTAGGTAGTCCGCCAATGCTGCATAACCAAGTTTCATGGGAAATTCCTGCCAGTGAGTTAGAAAAATTACTCGAGCTTGCAGGGGCGCTTAATCTAGATGGAGAGGTTACGCCAGTACAAGCATGGCGACTCATCAGGGGCCATCCTTTGTTCAGCAGACTAGACCCGTCTGCCCTTCAAAGGATGAGTGAAGAATTAGTTAAAATTGTACATTGCTTCGGGTACGTCTCCTACCTCAATCACGTACTAGCCTACACAGACTTACGCTATCGTCTCTTAGATTTGGAGCTATTCTTGACAAGGAAGGAACTATAAATATAATTGAACGAGTATACTCCGCTCTTTAGGATGTTTCTCTGATATTATCAGCGCAGACCTCAACAGCTAATGTGGAGTTTTAAGGCTTGACAATCAAAAGTTGAATAAAAAAGTGCCCGTCAAAGTGATGAGAGAGATACCTAATGAAGGTGAACCATAATATAGATTTTGATGTAAGGCCTCCTGGTCTACTTAGCCCATCTAGCAATGAAGATCTAGCAGGACAAGACGTTTCGATTCAACATTGATTAGGTGTTCGACAAGCTGCCGGTTTTGTCTGAACCCTTGAGTGTGGGGGAACGAGTCGTCATAGGTCTTATCATCACGCCAACCCATGAAGGTAACAAATTCCTGAACATTCGACTCCGCCTTGACGTTTGAACCCCCTACCACAGCGCTTCTATAGTCAATCTCCCTCTCCCCGTCGATGCGCCAGCCACCTCGAACCGTCCATGGGGAAGTGTACTCCTCCAAGCCTCGAGAATAATCCTCCCAGCATGTAATGAACGCCTCCTTCCTTTCGAAAAGTATGTAAAACCATTCTAGAACGACGACGGGGGCATCGAACGAAATCCCATGCTCTTGCTGGTCAATGTCTAGGTGAGCTAGACCGGCAATTTCAAATAGGCCTCCTCCCCTCCTTAGTAGATCTTGGTTTGCATCAGATGGGAGCCAATCGTCATAGTGCTGGGCTAGGGACTCCCAGCTCCCGAAGATGTAGACATTTGAAGGATCGTCTAACTGGATGTATACGAAGAAAGAATATCCAGTGAAGGATTCCATGGCCATTTTCGCACGATGGAGAAAGGACCTTATCGTCTCATTAGGCTTGTTGTCAGCCGTCAACGCTGTCGGTTTCAACTTTAGGATTGCGATTTCAGTGATGGCCATGAGTGCGACAATCTCAAGGTCGCTCTTGACATGCGCATGGGTAAGATGGACTAGAAGATATCGGCGAGGATAGCAAGAAGGCTGAGCTTGGTATCAGGGTAATTGTTGCAACCTGCAAGGCTTTCACTTCACCAACTGCTACATTATTTAGCAGCGTACCTATCGGCCTTGCAATTAGGCAACGATACATGACGTACGGATACTCAATAGGCTACATTTATGTAAGTAATTTAAACTTGCATCTTAATATAGCCCAGCTTCTGAGACACGAGAGCGATCCCATACCCAACAGGTCACATCGCGAATTAGGCGTTTAGCCCATCCTCCGGAGTTAACCAGGGGTTGCTCCGACGGCCCAAGTTCGGCCGGATTAGTCATTATGAGTCTCCTCCGATGTTTAGTCCGCAGAAAAAACTTCACTCCTGTGGTTAACGTTATGAAACCATGGGCATGACTAGCGCAACCTTTTCGCTGTATCCACAAGGCGCTGACAAAAGCGTTTTTAAGGTGTTTCCTGCACGGGGACGTTCGTGTGGGCGTTCGAGAATTGTGATATGACTCGGCGTGCATGTTGGTCCTCGTCGATCCAGCCCAGAAGGAGACTGGACATTGACGAGAAGACCAGGGTCAACAGGATGGACGAAATTTCGTTCGCTCTTCCGGATAAGCCCTGACGGACGCGAGCTCCTTGGAGGCTCCTTGGAGGGCCGTCAACAGGGGTAACAGGGACATAACGGACTGATGCGGCGTCCGGCCGCCCTCAATGACTCTTCATGAATAATGATACCACATCCTTATGGTAGCTTTACCATTACTCTGGGTCTGAATTGCCAGCCGGATTTAGCAGCGTACTCCGGTTGGCCGCTGATCATTCAGCTAAAGGATTTCAGGCTTGAAGGTTGGGATCCACGGTTGGACAGCCATCCATATATAAAATGCCAATTGAAATCCTTTTGAAGGAGCATATCTCAGATACTACCTCCCATCGCGTCTATTCTTTACTATCCTGACTGGATGCGATCTAGTATATCAAGTCAAAATCCATATTTCCGGTCATTTCTTTCTTCGCGAGTTATCAACAGCTCTTCAGCATGGATACAAATCCTCAGAGCAAAAGCTTGACACCATTACGGCCCTTATCAGCAATGTCTAGTCATACTACTCCGGAAGACTCGCACAATCCTTCGTCAACTTCGTTTCAACTTCAAACAGAGAAATCGCAGGTGACTGCACTAGCAGATAAGTCAACACACGACGTCGCCGAGGATGGCTCAGAGTATCCCAGCAAATTTGCACTTGCATTCATCGTCGTCGCTCTTATTCTTTCCATGTTCCTTATTGCCTTGGACATGACCATTGTTGCAACTGCAATCCCTACGATTACCGCCAAGTTCAAATCTCTAGACCAAGTGGGATGGTACGGGTCTGCATTCTTCCTCACAGTGGCTTCGTTTCAGTCTACCTGGGGAAAAGCGTTCAAATATTTCCCACTCAAGACCGTGTTCATGCTCGCTATCTTTGTGTTTGAACTGGGCTCCTTGATCTGTGCGATCGCAAACAACAGTACAACCCTAATTGTCGGCCGAGCTATTGCGGGTGCTGGTGCTTCCGGACTTACTGGCGGTGTCTATACAATTATTGGATTTTCAGTACCAGTTCAGCAACGCCCTGCGTTTACTGGCATTCTCGGAGCGACTTACGGAGTTGCCAGCGCAATTGGACCCCTTCTTGGTGGCGTCTTCACTGATAAGGTATCTTGGCGTTGGTGCTTTTACATCAATCTTCCAGTTGGAGCGCTCAGTGCAGCAATCATATTCTTTTTCTTCAAGGCTCCGCCTGCTTCCAGGCCTGTGAAGGCTACCTTGCGCGAGAAGATCTTGCAAATGGATCTAGTGGGAACCTTCACAATCATGGCAGCTGTCGTCAGCTATTTGCTAGCGATGCAATGGGGAGGTGCTACCAAGAAGTGGTCTGACTCGACTGTCATTGGCACGCTTGTCGCCTTTGGCTTGCTGGTCATTGTTTTCATCATCAACGAGTGGTGGATGGGTGACCGAGCTCTACTTCAGCCGCGCATCTTCAAAACTTACAACACTCTGGTCGCAGCAATCTATATCTTCTTCTTTGCCGGGCCGTTCTTCGTCTTGATTTACTACCTTCCCATATACTTCCAGTCGATCAAGCATACTACTGCTGCAGAGTCTGGAATCCGAAACCTCCCATTTGTCCTCGCAGTTAGCATCTTTTCCACCGTCTCAGGCGGTTTAATCGCTTCTCTTGGACACTTCAGCTACCTCATGATCCTCGGGTCCATCGTTCTCACGGTCGGCTCTGGGCTTGTTTACACTTTCGACGCAGCTACGCCGTCGGGAACTTGGATTGGATATCAAATTCTAACCGGCTTTGGAGGAGGTGTCGCTCTGCAAATCCCAGTCATCGTCAGTCAAGCTCTATCAAAACCAGAGGACCTCTCCAGCGCAACGGCCGTTATCCTCTTCATTCAAACCATGGGTGCGGCTATCTGGGTATCTGCCGCCCAAACTGCATTTGTGAACAGAATCATTGCGAGATTACCTGTGTTAGCTCCCAATGTCAACCCTGCTCATGTTATCACAACGGGAGCCTCCGAACTGCACAAGGTCTTCTCTGGCAAGGACCTCGAGGGTGTCATCGCTGCCTATGGGGACGGCTTGAAAGTGACTTTCATTCTTTGCATAGCTCTTGCTGGAGTTTCAACCCTGGCGGCTGTCTTTATAAAGCCAATGAACTTGAACAAGCTACAAAAGCAGAGCGATGCCGAAGATGCATGATTTTCCGTTTGACTTTTCCTTCCACTACACTTGCTGTTATTCCAATTCCCCCGTTTATCTGGGCTCTCTCATCTCGCATCTATTTAATGCCTTACGACATACCCTTAATATATGGCCTGTACCTAGTAAAAGCGCATAGACAGAATAGAAATACGTGCTAAGTTACTCCGGAACTTTCTACTCCGTAGCGAATGGCTTAACCTTTTAAAGGCGTCTGAGTTGCTCCATGCCGATCACCCAATTAATAATGCCGAGGCTGACTAATCAGCGGCAAAGATGCACCCGGCCTGAAAGTAGCTCAGCCTCGGAGTTAACGACTTCAGCTTGCTGCCAGCAGAAGCAGCGGATATTTAAAAGCCACCGCCAGACCCACCTCACGATAAGCAAGCCTTGTCCTTCTTTTACTACTTGCCCGCACTTGCCTTCCACTGTAAACAAGGCAGCAGATCATGGAGTCATTCCGTCGTACTCTGTCCGGGGATACGGATATGACACAGCAAGACCAGGAGCCGCAGCGTAAGAAGATGCGCAAGGGGACGAAGAGCTGCTATGAATGTGCGTTTACATCGTCTGACTTCCGCCACAGGAAGTCTCGTAACAATATATTGTTAACGCGGTTATAGGCCGTCGTCGAAAGATCCGCTGTACATATACATCCTCGCGACCTGGAATATGCAATGAGTGTCATGCGCGAGGATCCTCGTGCATTGATCAAGAGCATGCGCCCCTGAAGTCAGAGGCAGCAAAGCTTCGAGTTGGAGACCAGAGCTACAGTCTTAGGGAAAGGGTTGCTGCTCTAGAACACACCGTTAGCAAGATGGTGAAGCGTATGGATGAGAACGAGAATAGCACATCGAATGATCATGGAAGCTGGCCATACGTGGGCTCACCCACTGAAAGCGTTGATCAGGGTTGGTTCAATCCTCCAAAATATTCGTTTCGCTTAGACATGATGTAGGAATGAGCTTCTACTAACTCTCTAGGAATTATAGACTCAAAAGCCTTAAACGATTCACGGCCTAAATCGGCCTTAGAAGCACTCCCGATCCGCTCTCATTCTGCCGAGCTTGGGAGGACTGGCCCAGAAGCTGCCCCTCTTCTGACCTTATTCGATAACCATATATTCTCTCGAGATCAGAAACCTTCTGATACCGAGTCTACAAAGTCGGTTGATCCTATAGTCACAAAAGAAAAGCGCGCCGCAGCTGCTTTACGGGAACTTCTACCTTCCGCTACACAGCTGAAAAAGATACAAAATTCTCCGACGGTGCTATGGACAATATGGAGAGCGAGGTTCCCTGAAATATTTCAGCCCGAAGCCCTTGAGAACGCTGGTGATACCGCAAAGCTCTTGTGTAGTATTGTCATGTCTCTTGAACAAGGCTCGACGGTGTTCGACTTTCCGGGACTAAAGGCTCCTATGACTCAGAGCCAGTATGTCGAGCAGTGCCTTGCCGCCATACAAAAATACATTCTAGACGATGACGACCTTGCGTCGTCGTTGTCTGGTATAGAGTGTATATATATGGCGAGCAAATATTATCTTAATAGCGGCCGCCCCCGAAAAGCGTGGCTTTTGACCCGTCGCGGCATTAATTTCGCCCAGTTATCTGGCCTGCATCTCCCAAATAATCGCCCTACTGAAGACGACACTATGGGTGTTCGTCAGTTGTATCTCTGGTGTGGGCTTGCGTGCGCAGACCTCTATCAAAGCTCGATCCTTGGATTACCTTACTCAGTGCCAACCCACCTCCTAGAATCACACATCACACACTTGATGAAAGTCAAGAAAATGGACCGGAATGAAGCGTACACTTTGCGCGTTTGCCTGTCTCTAGGATCTATCATCGATAGAAACCAGGAAGGCGGAAACATGTCCCTACCACTTACTCTCAAGATCGACCAGGAACTCGAAGCTATGAGCAAACAAATGGGGGACGATTGGTGGGACCTTGCTCAGTTGAACAAGTTAGACTGCAAAGAACGAAGTGGCCGTCTCTGGTCTCAATTTATCCACCATTATGTGCGAATGCTATTACATTTGCCATTTATGCTGAAATCAAATACCGATAAAAGATGCAAATATTGCCATAATGCCGCCATTGAATCGGCAAGGCAAGCTATCGAATGCTACCGAAGCCTTTATGACATCGCTCACCCCGATCGGATTCTTTGCAAAGTCATTGATTTTCAGGTTTTCACAGCCACAATCCTACTTATAGTCCATCTTTTAAGCTCGCCTTTCTCGAACGATCCGGAAACTTGTGCTGATTGGAGGATGGCAAAAAGTGTTGCACGAATACTGCGTCTTGATCCGTCCTTACCTGAAGACTCTGTTAGCGGTCAGTCTGCAAACGTTATTGAGAAGCTATGTGCTGCCCGGGATGCCGATGGAGCAGTAGTGGCTGGTTTTAAAACCAAAGATTGTAACCAAACACGGAGGATAATTCTTCCATATTTTGGAGCTGTGAATATCATGCCAGGGAAGCGGCTAAAGGAACAGCAACTCCAGCGGCAGCAACAACTCCAACTACAACAACATCAACAGCAACAACCAATAAATTACCAGCACCAATACCAGCACCAACACCAGAAGCAAGCACAAAACAATCAGCCTCTTCCCCAGCATACGCAGGGTCAGCAACTGTACCAGCAGCAACAGATGAGCCCTCCAACTTCTTTAACTGATAAACAAACGTCCTCGGGCTCGAGTGGCTATTCTACGCCTCAAGATCAATCGTTTCCCATATATAACTCCCAGCTTCTTACACCCAACCAGTCCGCTTCGTACCTACCTAGTGGGATACCCTTACCCGAACCAAATCTTGACGTTAATTTAAACCTCAATCTTATGGATGATGCTGGAGGTTTTGCTAATCCTAACCTCAATTTGGATCTCTTTCTCGGACAAGTTTGGAATTTAGATTGGATGGACGGTCAGAATTTTCAACCGGTCTAAAAGAGTGAAGCTCTGGGCTTTAGTTCGAAACAGTCCTTCATTATGGAGAAGACAAAACATATCTTCTATAATTATTGTTTTCAACAGAATTGACCTATGCACATACAGATACAAGCTGTTGCACCCAAAATATTCAAAGCATTGTAAAGCCTCGCAAAAAATCACATACTGTTGGACAGATTAGAGAGATTCCTCAAATGTCAGGACAGCCAAAAAGAAGGCAACCCAGGCAGGGAAATCAGCAACGGTCCACCGAATTCTATGCACGCTGAGCCAGTCTTCCATCTCGGCCGAACCACCCCTCTTCGAGTTATTTTCCTTCAATCGATCAATCGGTTCGGCAACCCAGGGAATGAAAGCTAAATGGCCCACGGCACACGTCACCCCCAGAGCGTACATTTTGGCGCTAAAGGGGAGAGCCATGATATTTTCGGCGATAGAAGCGTTGTCGTTGTATGAGAGGTAGATATTGGCAAGCGAGGTGGATGTGGTAATGGTAATGAGTCCGACGACTATCGTGACGCCGCTTTGGAACACCGTATTGAACCAGCGAGGTAGGACAATGTCTGCTTCTTTGCGAATGGTTGGATTGAGGAAGGCGGAATTCATGATAAGTTCGCAGGACGAGTACATCATGCTTCCTGTACTGCTAATGAGGGGAGCGAGGCGGAGAAGCCGCATTGGATCGAACAGCATTCCGGACGCCATGGCTTCAGGTTGTTTTCGTCAAAATAAATGTCGATAATGAAATACCTGGCTTGATGGATTCAGAGAAAGTCTTTCGCGTAGAAAATCTATCTCTAGCACCTTTTATATACATAACCACAGAGACCGGCGCCATGCGCTTAGAACTATCATCCGATTAACTAAGGATGTATATTGCATAGTACTATTTCCAGCTCGCGTTTGAGGCAGAAACCCTCCGATGAAAGTCGGCCTTTGGCCTACCTGAAAGTACCTACGGAGCAGGCTAAATCAATAACTGTGAACCAATCAAAAAACAGCTCCAGTCTACTGGACTAGGACCACCTAGGGCGTCTTCGGTTCTCCATGCCAATGAATACTAGTCAACAGCACTGCGTAGAAGTGCGAACTCCTCACTGGTGTGGCCGACTCTGCCCTAACCTTGTCAGGGATTTTGATTTGGGCCTGGGGGTTTAAAAGCGCTGTAAAGATCGATCATGACCGAAAAGACCCTATGAGGGATTGCTTTATTATCATATCCTTTCGAAAGAATTTCCTGTGGTTTTCCTATCTATAGAAGCACTGGTGCAAAAAATCATTAAATAGTGGATGTGATAGAGAACGACGACGAAAACAACTATGAACAGGAGGGAGAAAGTAACCTGAAGTAGATTGCCCACTTGGCAGGGAAACGAGTGAGAAATTTATAATATACCATTACAAGTCATCAACATCGTCGTCATTATCGGTAGCGGTGTGTCTTGCCCTATCCTTGATATTGGATGACATCTCATATTCGTCAACACGTGAACTGTTACGCCCTGACATGGCCATAGCTTGTCGTCCGGTATCGGATGACTCCAGAAACTCTCGAAGCCGTCGTTTACCTTCTTCGACAGCTTGACGAGAGGCCGCCTCCGCCATATTTATCAAAGGACCCCAAAGGTTGAGTTGATAGGTCACATAGGCTCCAACGCCAATTATCAGAAGAAACATAAAATAAACGGGATTCCGGAGAACTGTCCGACACCTATTAGCAACTGAAATATGATTATGGTTTCAAAAGATTTTCATGCTTACCAGCCACTATTTCGTTCCAGCCCAAGGCTAGAAGCAGGCCGTAGAAGTAGAGCGGAACCTGGGTAATTCCGCCGATGGCACTGCGCTTTGCTTCAACATAAACGCCATCAGCAGCTTTTTTAAAGCGGACAATAAGGTCCTGCCTTTTGGCTTCATTGAGCATTGTCATTTCTTCCTCCAAACTTTTGCCATCGTCTTCGTCGACACCGCCAATAGGGGTGAGGTCTTCTTCATCGACAGAACTTGCGGAACTTGGCATATGGCCAACCCACTTATCCAATGGGGGAGGTGCAGAGGTCTCGTTCAAGTTGAAGTGTGCCAGTAGCGGGATTAATGACAATGTTGATTCCCTGGCAGTTGTGTAAATGCCTTCGATGTCGTCTGTGGGGCGCCATATCCGGGGAATACCGGCATCGTCATACCGGAACTTGTCCTCAAAATTTTCTCGTAGTTTGAGAAGTATGTTGCCTTCCATCATTTCCTCATCGATCTTGGAGCGTAAAACACCCCAGGACTTCCTCCTTAGCCTCCATAAGCCAACGTCAACTTCATCTAGGCTCGCGTCAAAACTACTAGCCCGCTCTGTGAATCGACGCTCGGCATCCAGAACTGTTTTCGTGAACAGAGACCATATTCTATCCCAGATGGTCTTTTCACTTGGTTTATTCCCAGTCTCTGGTGCTCTAGAGCCACCTCTACCCGATCCAAGAGCGTTGAACTCTAGGTCGATAGAGTCACTTAAACGGGATTTTACCCACCGTTCAATTCTAGAAGCAAGTCGCCTCATCTCATCCTTTCGGAGTTGTGCACTGATCTTCTCAAGTTCTTTCTGGTACAACGATAGTTCCTGCTTATAATTTCCCCAGGGTACACCTTCAACCACTGCAAGGCTCGCTTCCGATTCAAACTTTTCCATGGCAAGTTGTCTCTCGCGATTAACAATTTCACCAAAATCATAAGAAGCCCCTTTCTTCTGGCCTGCTTTGACTGAGGCGCTAACTGCCTCACTGAATTGCGTCACGCCCGATTTATGAACGGCATTGAGCTGACCAGCGAACAACGTTTTGAGACGCGTGTCAACTTTCTCCGCTAATTCTAACTTCTTTGTCGCAAAGACGCGCTTATGGTATCGGCTTGCTTCAGTCTCAAAATTGTTGATTGTCTTCTCGCGGGCTGTTCGCATTGCAACACCCAGGCCAGCAAGGATTTGGGGATTCCCAGAATGAACACCCTCGGCTTGTTGAACCTCAAAGGGGCAGATGGTCTCATCAAAGAAGATAAGAGCCTCCTTGGAGATTTCATCACAGCGGAACTGAGCTAGAAGTTCCTGCTGAGTAGGTAAATCCAAATCCTTATTGTTTACAATTTGATCCCAAATCCCTTCGGCATAGACCGCGAATCCGTCAGCTGGTATTCTTCTGTGGTACTCAGGAAGAAAGACTCCGCCCTCAACAGCCACACCCCCTTTCCCAGACGGATTTGTATGGTCTCGATGGCCGTCTTGGAATCGGGTGCTGAGCTTATCTACCTCTGAAGCGAATTTCTCTGGCTGGAAGCTTCGATGGGGCAAGCCAGCAAATGCAAAATCAAAGTAATCCTCAATATTCGAGGTTTCCGTGCCCTCAGGTTTGGATAAGGAGGCCCAAATTCGCTGGAGATCCTGCATCAGAGTATTTTGTAGATTTTCGAGCGGGGTGGTTCCAACAAAATCACGAATAACAAAGAATAGCAGAGATCGGGGGGTGGATCTAGAGAGATCAAGCCGGTGTTAGCGTCTTTCCGCGTAGAGGGTCTAGTGAATCCATACTTTGTATCTTTCAAAAACAATTGAAGGTTCACCTCAAATACCGTCTTCAAAAGGCCCATGTTTGCTCCCTGGTATAACCCGACTTGGTGCTCCCAAATATTGACAATAAGCACCTCACTCGTTGCGAGTGCAAAAAGAGCGCTTTTGCGCTCGAAATCTTGATCTTCCCCGCGCTCTCTCCCGTCGGTTCCTTCAACATCCATTACCAAAATATTGTCCGCCATCCTCGCACTATCCTTCGTAGCAGCACGTTTGTTTTTTGAAAGCCATATCCCTTTCGTTGTTTGGCGCCTTTCAGTTTCGGACATGACGCTAAATTGTGTGCCAAAAAGGGCATTCAAAAGGGTTGACTTTCCGGTAGACTGGGAGCCAAAAACCGATATAAGGTGATAATTAAAGCCAGCTGGAGTAACATGCTCACGGATCAGGTACTTTGATAGATTAGGGCTGGAAAAGATACGGCAAACGGTTAGCAATGAAGACAAATGCATTTCGGTATTTTGTGATTGTGCACATGAGGATCACGGAGGGAAACGAAGCGACTGTGCATTGACTTAGCCATATGGATAAATGGGGGTGACGTACTTAAATTCCTTATCCCCGTCAATGACCTGCACCCCGTGTTTATAATTGTTCTCGTCCCCATTATCTCCAATAGAAGAAAAATGCCCATTTGAAGCCATCGTGGGAACCTCATTCAAATGTAGAGACGCCGAGTCGTACTTGGCCGTATGTGCCTGTCTCGCGAACCTATTACTAACCTCGCACGAGAGAACTCGCTGGCCAGCGTTTCACGGCTGCGTCAAGCGCCAGAGCATAGATATTGCGCCAGTGGGATACAGCGCACAGGGCCCGATCGTCCTTAAGAGATATACTGTTAACACTGCATCTAGTGACGGGTTGGATCCCGAGAGAAAATTCCGGGGAAGGTTGAAGCCTACACCGAGTCAATGATGATGAATAACGAATAGTCGCGGTAGTCGACTCAGTATATAGGGCAAATCTCCTTGAAGAAAGGGGGGTGGATGTGGCCTCAAAGCTGACGTTGACGTTAGTCTAATGTTTGTGTTGATTACTTAAAAGGTCAGAAGCGCTGGGTCAGAAGGCTGTGGCTTGGCGCCCCTGACATCATCTCGTCAACAATCGAGTCCCAGGGGCCCATCATGAATCGCAATAACTAGGCATTCTTACTTGACATATAAAATGCAAATATTTGTATTCACGCTGCGGCTACTTTCATGAACAACTTTTCTCGAGGAAGGAAAAAAGAACAAAACAACTGTAGGCCGCCAGCACCAATCATTGATGCGTACACCATCCTCATAGCTTCCACTATAGCTTTAGTCGCCAGTGCCTTTACCTCCTCGGAGCCCTCCTGAAGAATCACAGATTGAGTCCCAGCAATAGCGGCGATCAATTCCGCGGTGGTATAGCCTTTACCAGCGAGAGCTATCGAGAGATTCTTGAGTGCGAGCTGTTGAAATATTGTCCCGGCAATGGTGAGTGAAATGGTCTCAGCTCCGATCTGAGCCAAATTTATATAGTTGATAGCATGTTGAACCTCATCGTCTTTGACCTTGGCAGCCGCAACCCCGTAGGAAGCTTGTACACCGATGCCAGTGCCAATGCCGAGAATGATGCTATAGCCATAGATATTGATGGCTGGCGTACCGACACCGACAGTCATCATGAGAGCGGAGCCTACAACCACTAGAACACCGCTGAAGATATAATAGGGCGCGTAGTATCCGATCAATGGCATCGTAATGCCTTGAACCATTATCGAGACAATTGCGAGAATGATCAAAGGTAGTAAGCGGACCGCCGCTTCTACGGGACTGTCTCCTCTCGTGAACTGGAAGAATAGCGGGATGTAGTAGGCGGGGACAAGGAGGGCCGAGTTCGTGCAGGATGTGCAGATATATAGAAGTATCATAACCGACCGTCGTAGGAACTGGACAGGAAAAACACGTCTTTCCGCAGTAGTAAAAAGAGGGATGCCTTGTTGAATGGCAAACGAAAGAAAAATCACCCCAAAAACCACAAAGGAGGCTATTGTGCGGCTATCGGACCATCCCCAGAGCGTCGAAGCGAACGTCATGGGAATTACCCATCCAACGTATATCCCAGCATTGAGTATCATTCCGATAATGTCCAGCTCCTTTAATTTCTGAGAAATATTCTTCTGAGGATTTGGTAAATGGTCCGGCACAAGCAGCAGGAGCACAGGGGCCTTCACGGCTGCCAAGACTAGATTGATATAAAATGCCTGGGCACAAAGTTAGAGGAAATACCATAACTAGGGAATAGCAAATAGGCCGGAAGACATACCCATCTCCAAGTTGCTTTACTGTGAGCAAATAAGCCACCAATGACTGGTCCGATAACAGTACCAAGTCCCCAGACAAATCCAGACATGCTCACATAAAGTGGCTGACGTCGCTCGGAAACAAACACGGAAAAATATGTGAGAACCCTAATACGCGTTAGGTCTCGCATCCTAGAGCCTCGGAAAGAACAACGGAGAGCGGAAGGAGACAAGTTATAGACTTACCCAAGGTACATCCCAGAGCCGCCTATACCTGCAATCACTCGCCCTACAATTAGGACATCCATGTTTGGTGCCGCGCCACAAATGGCACTCCCGGCCTCGAACAAGATAACGGAGGCAATATAGACTATTTTGATACTGAATATATTATATAAAGCACCACTTCAAATCAATCAGCAATACATCTTTTCAGAGTGGAGGAACAGCATCAGCCATACATTGGAAGTATAGTGGCAACTGAGCCAAGAGGGAACCCTGATCCTAGCCAGCTAAGCTTCTGAACGGCTCCAAACTGTTCTATAACTGGCGCTTGAACATCTGCAACAATAGTAGTATCGAGGCCGTAGAGGAATGCAGAGGCAAGTAACACTATCAGTGCCAACGTCCACTATGATTTCTCAGTGTTAGCTTATTTCGTAGTCTGAAAATCCAGTCAGGTCCTACCCGCCATCCATCAGGCCGCCGAGGAAGCCCATTCTTTCCCGTGACAGTAACTTCCGGATCTCCTGTACTGTCTCTGTCCACTCTGTCTTCAAGACTACCCGTCTTCTCCATTTCAACGTGCTTATCTTCCCCAAGGGTGAGAATTGAAGTCCGGAGGGTGATATCAACTGAGGGGCTTGTGTTAAGAGAGGAACCCATCTTTACTAGGAAAAATTATGAGCAAAATGGTATCAGGCTATGGATTGACGGCCTTATATATTGTCAAAATAAGGGCAGCTACAGCCCCAACCAAGCCTTGCTCCGAAAAGCAGCAGCTACGCCGTAGTATGACAGTCCGGCGCCAAGATGCGATGTGACGCGACGGCGGCAACGACGATACGTAAGGCCAGCCTGTCCATGTCACTACATCAGTGTATAGCAACATTGACGCCGCAGGAGGGGAACAGGCTGAATTTATAACCAGTAGCCAATATGCTTGATCGGAATGGACGGGGGCTCCGCCGCCGCTCCGCAGCGAGACGAAAATATTTCATCATGGACGAGGAGATGCCTTGGCGAGCCCACACCCACTGGCGAACACCAGAGGGGCAGGTCTTTTTGGCGACTCTCGGAGCCTTGAGTCTCTGGCCAGGGTCGTTATCGCGGCTCTACCAGTGGGGGCCGGTATAGCTCGAGTTGAAGCCAAATCCGCGAACACTGCACACGCAGTCACCGGGTTATAACACGCCGAAGAGACCGCAGCAGAGGGCAGGACTGAGTTTTCCCGCCCTCTCGCCGTAAGCCGGGGCCATGGGTCCCTACGGGCGAAGCTTCGTCGCGTCTTCGGTTTGGTGGATCATCGGCAGAAAGCGCAGGGGACGTTGAGTTAACCGTTCCAGCGGGGAATCAATTGTCCGGAGGCGGCCCTCAAACGGCCAACTTCGATCACAGAAGACAACCCAAACCCCCGTTTTCCCCTATGGACCTAGATAATATCGCCCTTCTATAGAGACATCAGCAGCCAGTGTGCCAGGCAGGGTATAGGTGGGCTTTTATGGAAGCAGCCGGACACAGGAAGTGGAAGAAATAACCTCCGCCAGCGATTATTTGCGGTCCGGTCTATGTTAATGACATCGCCGCGGCTTATAACTAAACAATAATAAGCGGTTCTTCAATCAGATCTGACGATGAAGTCATGGCGGGCAAAATTATACAGGGGGAAACGGGTATTATATTGGAAAGATTCTTCTCCTCTTTTTACATCAAGAACCATACCTTGCTAATTTCTTAGGATTGAGCATTCCCCATTGACATATTTGACTTCTTTCTTACCTTAGCCAAAATGGACAAGGAGCATCCTTCTATCGCTGCCCACGACCATAATAACACCCATTGCACTATCCAAAAGCTGCCCTGAAAAGAGCAGACTTCCTTTTTGATCGCCTAATCGAACTGGGGACCTGGTGGGATGAAGTCGGCGAGTCTTCAAGTGCTACGTGAAGATTTCACCAACTATAACTAGGGCTTTCATAATTTGATTCTGAATAAGCCTGTGGGTTAACCTATCTAGCCATATGCCTGATTTGTGCTATTGGTTTCATGGTCACAAAGAACGCTCGACTTTGATAAACGTCACTTAAGCTGGGTGTAGCATAATTATTACTTAACACCCAACTTTGTGTACTTACTTCCTGAGTCTTCCCGTTCTAAGCAAGAAGTTGGAATAATTTGACAAGATGAAGAATATGCGGATAGAACTTTTGTTCTCAAGCGGCACTTATGGTCATTGTAAGTAGGCAGCACCGTAGGGTTGAAATAACATACGGAGTTCTTCTGAATGTATGCGCTTGTGCCTGTGCCATAGTATCGCGGCTTCGTCTCTTGTGGTATAGGATATTAGGTATGCTAACGGGCCTGGGGAAGTGCGAAGGGATGAGCACTGGGAGATAATCCCATCTCCAGACACAAACGTTGCGAGTAAACAACCGCCAATCTCCAACCCCCCCAAACCCCCGTAACCGCGACCCGCAGCGAAGCACGAGCACAATGGCGGATGCTTTTCCAACTGGACCAGAGCTAATTAGCGCTTGGTGTGGTTGGTTTAATCTTCACCTGGCGGGCCGACCAGCGAGCAGTGGCAGAACATCCCGCGAAAATTAGAATTCTCGACGCAAAAGTCGAAAGATTGCACCGCCAAGGATCTTCAACACCTTCACCCCCCTCGCAAGTTTAAATAAGCCCAACGCAAGTTAAGCAGCATCTCTTGAAACTGAAGCCTGCCTTCGAAAGAGTGACAACACCAGAACAAGATGGGATCGGTAATCCTCCCACATCTCAACACGGCGTGGCATCTTGATCAAGCTATTCTATCTGAAGAGGAACGCCTCGTCGTCATAAGATTCGGCCGTGACTGGGATAACGATTGTATTTCACCCCCCTCGATAACACCCCACACTTCGATCGGGAAACGGGACTGACTGCTGTGTCATAATGTAGGTATGAGACAGGATGAAGTTTTATATCGAATAGCCGACCGTGTTAAAAACTACGCTGTTATTTACCTTTGCGACATCGACCAAGTGCCTGACTTCATTCAGATGTACGAGCTCTACGACCCTATGACCATAATGTTCTTCTTCCGCAATAAACACATGATGTGCGATTTCGGAACTGGAAACAACAATAAACTCAACTGGGTTCTGGAAGATAAACAGGAGTTGATCGATATTCTCGAGGCGATTTACCGTGGCGCAAAAAAAGGAAGGGGTTTGGTTGTCAGTCCAAAAGGTAAGAAGAACTTCATTCTAGAACAATGGGAGGCTTTGTCGAGACATAAAGAGACCTCTTTTGACCACTAGTTTTGGCAACTGCTCACTCCTTCTATAGACTACTCGACCAGATACCGATATTAGATTGTCTATGGATTACTGCCTTTTCTTGAGATTACACGGGTAAAACGCGACGCTGGCTTCTGATGTGGTATTTTTTTCTTTTATTGATGAAAATATTGCGGATAAAGTTGTACTGATAACGACACGGGCTTTGATTTCCTTTTTAAGGGGAGTTCACTGCTATGACTCTTACGCACTAATGAAATGCGATTTTATTGTTGTACCCCATACTTTACTTGCTTCTAGTGTATGGAGTACGGGCTGCTTTTAATATTTATGAGCAATCGTCTACCCCGACCAGAAATAAAAGACCCTTTTTATAGGCATAACTACTATTAGAGAGTCTCTAAACATCTAGTAGACCGCAAAAGGCTCTTTTGGTTCTACGTATAGTAGACGGACGGCTTGAAACCCTTGGGGGTGATCTTAGTCTTGATCGAGCATGGGATTAGTTACATTGTAAATAAACGTGATATGGACACAATGATAAGTAGGTACACATCAACGGCATTACCCCGGTCATAAGCACTGGTGGTTCACGACTTCGTCTCCTTCTCCTTGTCTTACCAGCTTCTATCTCTCTTCTTATAGCTTTTTTCTTCTTTTTCCCACTTCTTGTGGCTATCCCCCTTCTCTGCCTATTATTTTTCCTCCCTCGCCGTCCTTACTCCCTAACTTTCTACCTTCTTACCTTCTTACCTCTCTATCATTATCTCTTCATCTTTTATTATCTCTCTATCTATTAATTATAGTCTAATAATAGACTTAATAGATAGAGTAAAAGTACTAATAAAAGAGGAAGAGGTAGAGTAAAAAGATAGAGAGGTAAAAAGGTAGAAAAGTAGGAATATAGAGAGTTAAGAAGGCAGAGGTAGAGGTAGAGATGGAGGCAGAGGTAAAGATAGAGGCAAGAACAAGGCAGAGAGGTAGGGAGAGAGGATAACCATCGAGGAGAAATAGGCCGAGAAGGGTGACAGCCATAGGATAAGAGTAAGAAAAGATAAAGGCCACAAGGTAAGGGAGATAGAGGCTTACTTAGATACTTAGATAGAGAGAGTAAGAGTAAGCATAAGACTAAGA
>JWPT01000131.1:0-98715 GCA_000812245.1 Onygena corvina | reverse complement strand
AAGCATAAGACTAAGAGTAAGCACAAGACTAAGAGTATTCATAAGAGTAAGAGTAGGACGAAGCGCATAAGAGTAGGAGTATATAAGAGTAAGAGTATGCAGGTAAGAGACAATAAGGTTGCATGACCGCTTAGGTAACGTTTCGGCTGAAAGTATCTCCGCGATTCCGGTAGTGAGTTATGCCTCGGCTCGATATCACATGGATGATCCAGCAGGCGCAAATGGGCGATCGCGAGTCGCTTCTTTTTTATTTATAGCGGCGCGTCGTTCATTAGGCTGTCGTATTCTTAAGGCTGCTCTTTCGCTTCGACTTTCATTCCTTTAGACCTCAGCGCATTGGCATTGATTGCTTAGACTTCGGTTTTTTCTTTATCTCCTATTCTAAGCTTGCGGCTGCAATAAGTCGGTAGCAGACACTGCTTATTTCTTTATTCTACATGATACCATCCCGTTAATTCTACAAGGGCTCTAGGAACTGCGAGGCTAGGATTGACTATGGCTGTGTTATCGATCCCAGCCGCTCTGGCATCTCTCGGTTTCGCAATCAAACAGATCCGTTCCCACCTCACATGGAGAAACTTCGTCTTGCTATACCTGGTCTTCAATCTCAAATCGGCGCCTTTCTCATGGCATGTAAGGCTTTTCTAATTCGCATAAATTCCGAGCTACGATCTGTAAACAGTACGCGATTGCTGAGCTAATTTATTGTAAACCCTTCATTAGATCCGTTTATTTTATCATCTCCTCACGAATATCCACCTTAAGAAGCACCTATACCCCGATCCCCAATCCAAGGAGCACACCACATCGAATCACATTCATCCGATCTTTGTACCGTCAAGCACAACGAGCAGGGTTACATTGTGGGAGACAGATTATAATTTTCACAAGTCAAACAGTACCTACTTCTCCGATCTTGATATTGCTCGTACCGGCCTTGTGACGGGGCTATACAGCCCTGGCCTTGAGCTTGTCAAACGCGAAATGAACAAAGAGCTTGATGCCAATGGAAAGAAACTGTATCCTGGCAGGATTGCCGTGATGCTGGGATCCGTATACTGTACCTTCAAGAAGGAGATCAAACCTTATGAGAAATACGAAATGCGAACCAAGATTGCAGGGTGGGACGAGAAGTGGGTGTACACGTTGACCTTTTACTTACGCTACCCTAAACGAAAAGGAGAGTCGAAAGTGCTACTTGCAGTAGGCATTAGCAAGTACGTCGTAAAGAAGGGCAGAAAAACCGTCAAACCCGAGATTGTGCTCCGAGCGAGTGGACTCTTACCACCACGGCCAGCCGGAGAGGAAATCACATCACCTCCTTCAGCTCTTGATACTCCCGCGAGCGGCGAGGCAATTGCCTCCGGGGAATCCTTAGATGAGCCACTTCTTCGCAAAGTCCTAACCTTGACGGAAAATTCTAACATCGACCAAGCCATGCTGGAAAATGCGGAGAAGAACCGTGAGCGGTCTGCAAAGGCTGGTGCGTGGGACTGGTATAGAATTGATGAAGAGCGTGCTCGAGGTATGGAAATCGTTCGAGCCTTCGTCAATGTTGATGCAAGGCTTCACGAGGAAGTTGATCTATCCAAATGATGCATGCTTATCACTCTGGCCAATTATGTATAAACAATGTTTTATTAATTAATTCCATCGTATGTAATATATACTATAGCCAACGAATGTTGATCGAAGTAGCTTTCACTGACTCAATTTACTTCAAAGTCACTGAGACAATTGAAATACAACCCGGACCTGGATATCAATGCGCCTTCAGGAGAGTGTACTAACATTCTCGGACACTAGAAACTGATATATATTTACATAAGTTGTGAAAAAACCTGGAGCGGACCATCGAATAGGGCAAAGATATATGGCTCAGCCAAAACTTTTTGGGACCGGCATTTGGGCATAAGCAAAAAAAGAAGGGGTCTCAAAATATATACGTGAGATGAGATTTTCGTAGGGGGGGAAACCTAGAAATGGTGAACTATAATGTACAATACATGCCATGCGCTCCATTAAGAATGAGCAATCCGCTCAGTGATGCTTCGCTTTTTCCTCCTTGTCGTGAATCCTATGCTCTTCAGCCTCGACCATGTCTTTCCACAGATCGTCAGGTTTGTTCTTGTCGGCAATCTTTGGCTTCGCTTTCACAGCGTCGGCAATTCCACGGCCGTGTCTTTGATCCGCGATCTCAAATGCGGCAGTAGCACAGAGGACGGCGAGTGTCAGGCCCTGGGCGTACACACGAGCCTGCACTATCTTCTGCGGGCCGGTCAAATAGGGACTGCGGCTCACGAGAGCAAATGACCCGATCATGCTAGCAACCCAGGTGAGACCGACAATCTTATATTTCTCCTTGCGGGCAAATTCGAAGATGCGATCCCTGACGCTCATCTCCGCCAACTCCTGCGTCCGTATTCTAGCCTCGCGGTCATGGATGAAACCGGCTTCTTGTCTTTGCGACAAGTCGAACGTTCTTGATGCGTGGTCCGCTGCGATAATACCGGTAAAGGTGCCCGTTGAAGTGACTAAGAACGCTTTCATGGGAAGGGTGAGATTTCGCACTCCGGCCCATCGCTTGGATGCTACCAGGACACCGGCCCAGCCGCCAATGAGACCAGAAATCCCACCAATTGTTATGCCTTGAAGAACAGCCCTGGCGGGTATGTCAGCGACGAAGCTGCGTAGAAGGGCAATGATGTCGTCAGAAGGGGTGGTGAACTGACTTGTTATGGGCCTCTTCCATTTCCTTAGTGACGAGCTTCATCTTGAGGTAGGTAGGTAAGAAGTATATATGCGTATACTAGTGTTACCAGAAAGAATGATGGTAGGTTGACAGCTGTGAGTTAACAAGAAGACAAAGATGTAAATGTAGAAGTTCGAAGGAGGTGGTAGTAGAGGCGATATATAGAACGACCACAACACACAGAGTTTTTGCTATTGAACTCCGAGATAAAGCCGGGCTATGACGTCGCTCGGCACGCGAACCGCCGGGTGCGACAGATAACGAACGGTGCGATTCGCATCGGCGCCTTGCATGCTCTAGTAAACTGATGCAGTTATTTTATCTATTTTATTGCATAGTTATATTTGAACTGAAAATTGCCATGATGGTCCATAAGCACCCATGCGGACAGTTCAATTCCTCCTCACCCTCAATTTCAAGGCCTGATTGAACTTCATGCCTTTAGTCGTTACGATGGGGTCATGTAAGAAATCGAACCCGAAAAAACTGCATATAGCACGAGCTAATGGTAGGTCGGGAAGTAGTGGTAGTCGGAACCATGGTTGTGCAGCTTGAAGGCGGCTTCGGGCCAGCGGCCTCATTGACTCGTAGATACCCCATGACGCTAATACATCTCTAAAAATCATTCTTTTTACATCGTCGCTCTATTAACTACTGGAATTACCCGATCTGCTATAGAAAGCTGATATCATGGCGATACCGTCTCCAAAGGAACCGAAAAGACGTAAATCCACGTCGATATAAAAGAGCCGAGCGCGAAGACAGACTTGAGCCGGTGCAGTGCAAGTTGCTGAACCCGAAAGACTGAACTGAAGCGTTTAAATCGATCTTGGAAGCCAGCCGTGCCTTAGAGCAATACCGTTCGCACCATCACTATATTCTCCGATTGTCAACCCAAACTTCTAAGCCTGAGGTACCCTAGAGAATGCAGCGCTACATATAAAAAGCAAAAGATACCATTGTGAGATACGACACATCTCGAAATAACCATAGGCTCAATGTTTCTAAAAGATAGGGGAACGCAAATTATGCTACTCTCCCTTTGCTAGCGTGATTTGCATACATTTCAATAATCACACAGAGAGTTACGCACCCTTCTTTTCTTCAAGAGTTTACTAATATTTAGGTCCAAAAGGAAACCAGCACGTTGACGACATGCATCTGATGCCAGGTCCATAGACTCTGTTGGGGACTCGAACCCCACAGCGAGCAGTACTTTTTTTTTGTCAGGCCACCGACCGGACTCGAGTTGTCTGAAAATCCAGCACTTTACCTACTTTGGGACCTGGCTAGACGCCATATTCTCCCGCTCTTAAAGTAAAATTCACGTTTCTTCAGGGAATCATTGTTGTTGACTTTTATTACTTAGGAGGTGGTCTTCCTAATGAGGTATATCAGAAAGCAAACGATTGGATCCGGGTAATACGCTAACAGAAAAAGTGTGGTATCGTTCTCAGGAAATTTCTGGAGGATGGAGGGAGTGAAAGGGATAATCTTTGTATTATCACCGTTTTTCTCTTCGCATCGGTTTATTCTTAGCAAACCTTGATTTTAAAAGAACCCGTCCAAGGAAAGAAGCCGTTTCTATTTGACAAAGACCCAGAGAAGGACCGGCGAGAAGACTCCCCAGAAACCCAGAACCTTTTTAAAATACCATGTATCAGGTAGGATTGGGATACCACCTAGGGACCACTTTTACCTCCCTACAAGTTAATGTTCTCATCTCATGGCAAGGTCTCTCCCTGTGTACGAAGGCCTGCAAGGCTCGTACGTATATACCTATAACTAAGTAATAGTAATCAAATGCTAAGAATGACTAAATAGTTGCAGGCTTGAACCATTGCAGAAATGGAACCATATTAGGTACGGTTGTGCAGTCGTACCGAATTGAGACGATGCTGAAAACACCCCAAATTCTTGCATAATTTGTAAAAATAAGCTCGATTTAGCTCTAGAATTCGGGCCGGCGGAAAAGCTTAATCTATTAATATAATAGGACGGAGAATCTCGACGCTTTCCCGCTAGATAAAAGAAATTTTGATATGAATAACAGAATATTGTAAAAGCATGCAAACGATTGAGTAGTTAGATATTCCTGAGCGTAACAAATCAGGCCTTTGCTTCGGTGATCACTTGCTTTTTCGCCTTGGGAACCCGCACCCACCAGTACAGAACACTGGCTGCAAAGATATTGAATAGAATAAACACCCACATAATGCCAAAGTTGAGCCACACGTCTGAGTAGTCGCTTGATACAGAAGCGAGGAAAACGTTGGTTTCGCTAATGGGGCAGAAATTGCAGTTTGAGGTCGCAGATTCGTTTTCGACGTAACCGCCCATGGTGGACACATACTTCTTCATGTACTCGCCGCATGTACCATTCAGTGGATCGAAACGTAAGTACTCATTTGATGCGCATGTGACTTTCGTATTGGAGATACCAACAGAAAGCATCCCACTGACGAGATATGTGAACGGAGAGACGCGGTACATAAAAATCCAGAATCCTGGGAATTGGGTGGGAGTTGCTAGGACACCGCAAAACAGGAGGCACAGGGTGAAAAAGAGATTCCCCATGTTGCCAGCATTCTCAGCAGATTCGTGAGCGGAAATCATGAAATGGGCGAAAGTCGAAGCAAAGAGGAGGTAGGTCCAGATGAAGAGGAACATTTGCGCTCCTCGAAGCGTGGTGGAATCGGTAACTTCGGCATTGCGATACATGCCGATAGGATAGTACCAACAAAAGAACATAAAAACGGACATTAACGAGTTCCATGGGAGTTCGACAACAATATTTGATATCATAAATGCTTTCCAAGAGTAAGTCTTCGATGGGCGTTCACGGGCTTCATATAGGGAACGTTGGGAAACGAAATGAGGCATTATCTGCTGAAAGAGTTGACCAAAGATGTTCAGTAACATGAAAATGGAAAACATTTGGTTTTGTAAGCCGCGTATTGTGTTTGGTGAGTTGTAAAGTGAGAATCCAATAAAGAGAGACGAAGATATGCATAGTACAGCTTTGGAGTAAATGTACGTAGGTGAGCGCCAGAGTTGTTGGAATACTCTGATCTGGACCTCTCGCAGCTGTGCGCTGAATGGTGCGGCAAATTCGCGATAACTGGCCTTATCCTCCCGCTGCTGGCCTGAAATAGTACGAGTGAGATCAACGTGCTGGGAGCGTTCTAGTTTCAAATCTGCAAGATGTTGCTGAACAAGTGTATATTCAGGGGATTTTCGCCAGGTTTCGTGCCAATCGATGTCGGTATGAGAGCCAGGAGCGGCACCAATGACATCAAGCATCCATTCTGCCGGGTTGGCATCTCTTGGGCATGGTAGCCCTCCGTTGCGGACAAAATAATCGATTAGGATCTGTGAATTTTCGCCAATGTCTCCATAGTAGACGGTACGGCCGCCAGCCTGGAGAAAGAGAAGACGGTCGAAACGCTGGAACAACATAGCGGAGGGTTGGTGGATTGTGCAAAGAATAGCCTGGCCATTTTTCTTCAATTTATCAAGGAGGTCGAGGATGGCCCATGACGTTTGAGAATCGAGGCCTGAGGTAGGCTCGTCGAGGAAGAGGAGTAGGGCTGGCTTGGCAGCGAGTTCTACCCCGATGGTAAGACGTTTGCGTTGCTCGATATTGAGTCCCTCGCCGGGCACACCGATGACAGCATCGGCATACTCAGTCATATCAAGTAGCTTGATGACCTCTGTAACATAATCCACCTTCTCCTGGCGAGGAATATGGGCAGGCTGACGCAATAGAGCCGAAAATGTAAGGGCCTCACGGACGGTGGAGGTACTCAAGTGCAGGTCTTGCTGTTGAGCATAGCCTGTCTTGCGCTGGAAGGACTCATCGCGAGGCTTGCCATCAATAAGAATCTCTCCGCTAATAACGCCCATAGTAGTACGAGCAGCTAGGACATCTAGTAGAGTTGTCTTCCCAGCACCAGAAACACCCATCAGGGCGGTCAAAGTGCCTGGTTTGACCCACCCATCAATGTTGTCCAGAATCCTGCGATTCTCCTTTCCAATCTTGATATCGTAACAGACGTCTTTCCACTGGACGATAGCAGTCTGGCGTTCAATAATGGCAATGTCGTCCGACCGGCATTTCTCCACGGCAATGCTACGACCACTGCCACCCTCTAGGTCATCTTCCGACTTACTTTTCTTAAGAGCCTTGTGTCCGCGACGGAACACCAAAATCTCGCCCTTTGGTTTCTTTTCCGTAACAAGTTCGGCAGCGATCAGATATGCTATCATGAACAGAACCATGTAGGCAAATATAACAGCGATATTTCTCCACTTGTTTGAAGCGGCGTATCTGTAAGCTAACTCGATGTAGTCGGTGCCGCTAACATAGAGGTTTCCGGGTATGGATCCAATGGCAGAGCAGACGCGGTTGTTAGGGCCGATGTTTGCATAGCCCTGACCTGACGGGACATAGCTGACACAAAGAAAGTCGCGGTTGTGAAATTCATTGATCATCAGAGACTCTAGGCCGTAGCTGATAGGATTGATATAGCCAATCCAGCGGGCCCACCCTAGCATGTACTCGATGGGAATAGCGAAACCAGCATACATGCAAAGACTTAGGACAAGTATCGCAGCAAATGGTAAAGCCTCAACAAGAGATCTTGTCACCGAAGCAATGCACCGGAAAAACATAGACATCGCTAGGGTAACGATAAACGTGGTGAATAAGAAAAAGAAGAAGGGACCAGGTTCTCTTCTCAGATTGGTCATGAAATAGAGCAGTAAATTGTAAGCGATGGCGTTGATGATCTTGTAAGGTAAATCCATTAGCATGGACGCAAAGGCTTCAGCAGAGGGATGGTAGAGGGCATATCGTGAGTGCTTTTCGACTATTCCTCGTTGAGCATAAAGGGTGAGCATTTCGAGTCCACAACCAAAGGCGTTCATTAGGACGCTAAAGAATAGGAGAACGCTCCTCTGATAAAAGCTGTTAGTGTCGTCTTTAAGATTGTAAAAGATACTGGAGATAACGAGAGCCAAGATCATGTTTCCGATCAAGGAAGAGACTGTGATGCTAGGGTCTCCTTTAAGTCGTTGGAAGCTACGCCATAGGCATAGTTGGATCTGTTGGATATATGAGAGGGTATAGGGCGACGATACACGCTGGACTCTAGCTTGCTGCGCTCTTCGAGACTGTTTGAACTTTTCAAGGTATTCACCGCCAGGCGCGTACTTTGAGTTATACGTTTCTATGTCCCGTGTAAGCTGTGCTCTCTCCGTAGAGTCCCTCCAGCGCGCGGCGAATTCGTCAGGGGTACGAGGCACGCGGTCTTCGAAGCCTGGGCGCACAACACGCTCGAGATGACTGGTCATGGAAGTTAGGAAATCGGCATCCGTTTGTCTGTTCGGACAGATGAACCCCATGTCAAGGAAATACTTCTTTGCAGCAGTTGTTTGACCAAAGAAGATTTGGCGGCCTTCATATAGAACTAGGACCTTGTCGAAGTAGTCGAAGGCAGCTTGAGGAGCTTGGTAAAGAGAGACACAAGCGGTGACGTTGTTGATATCCGTTTGCATACGAAGAGTTTTGCAAAACTCGACAGCATTGGCACTGTCCAGTCCACGGGTGGAGTTGTCCCAGCATTGCAGGGGAGCCATGCTGAGGCAGGCTTCGGCAATAGTGACACGTTTGCGTTCGCCGCCAGAGATGCCGCGGATGAAGTCGTTTCCCACGATGGAGCTTTTGGTGTGGCTGATACCGAATATGGCCATGATGACGTCCCGCATGTGAGTAGCGTACTGGTTAACAGTCGCGCCTCCCGGGATGTGCCGTGGTACCCTGGCCCGGGCGGCAAAGAAAAGAGTCTCTCCAACGGTGAGTTTGGGGAAGTGCACGTCAACCTCAGCTGTGTATATGGCCTCTCCCCTGAACTGGTTTGCCATCTGCTTTGCACTTACGCCTATGAAATTGGATCAGTATTTGCATATAATAAAAGAAGGTGAGGGGGCCTGCATACCTTGATAATTAAGGCTTGAGCTCTTGTCGACATAGAGGCCGTAGGTCTCTCCGGCAATAGTTTTCAGGAAAGTAGAGCAGCCCGAGCCAGGCGGGCCGAGGACGACAAGCATCTCTCCAGCCTCCACCAAACCATCCAGGCTCTGCAGAATGTCTATCTTGCGCTGATGGCGGCCCATGGCCTGTTTTGCCAGACTAAGGGCCTCCAACCAGACATTGCCCACGCTCTTCTGATAGTCGGTATCGGAGCCGAAGCCGTGCACATTCAGGTTGCTGAAGGCCACTCCGAGCGAGCGAGGCGGGTGTGCTCTGTCGTCCTCGGTATGCATCCGCAGCATGGCCTTACACCAGGCCCGGGCGTCGAACTTCTCGCCATTGGGGTCCAGGCTCGACCCGGGCTCTGCGGCAAAGGGGTTCTGGCCGGCGGTCGAAGAGGTGCTCTGCCGCGTGAAGCTCTTGGCCAGCTGATGGACCTCCTCCTCGCGCGTCTCGTCGCTCACGGCAACGTCCTTCTCGCCGTGGCCGCCATTGGCGTCCAGTGCTGCCTCTGAGCTCATGCTGGCGGGTTCTGTGGTCTTGGTCTGCCGGGGCCAGCACAATTCATCGACGGGAGAGGGAGGGCGAAGATGAGACAGCCCGACAGAGATATATATTCCCGGGGGACCATGGTCAAAAGAAATATCTAATAATATGCTCAGGCCGATGGAACATCCTCAGCGGCCGCCAAGCGTGCGCCCCCAAGGCTAGCTGAGGGCTGAGGATTGAGGGCGAAGAGACGGCACTCCCGTATATGCGAGCCATGACGGGCCCGAGTCGCGGTCTGCCACCGGCTTGCTCAGGGATGGACCGTATAACTAACTCTGGCCAGCCGAGAAGATCTCTGCAGACACCTAATTTATAAGTCTCAGTGTTCGGGAGCGCTAGTCAGGCGTTGTGCAGGGATATGTATTTAGGGTAGTTTTTGATCTGAGATACCGACCGCGATAGTTACATATCTCGGCGTCGATATCTTCGGATCAGCTCGTCGTCTACTCTGTAACCGCTAGGTAGCCTACCGACATCATCCGCATGCTCTTCTGTGTCTGGCTAGGACAGTGACGGCCAGATGGTCAAACTTGCAGCCGTCCACGCGCAGAATGCGGCCCTCAAGACGCTGATGCCGGGCCTCGTCGCGGTGTTCGGTGCGTACACAGTCTATCCGTGACACTGCTCGTCTCTCCCCATCGATCACTGTCAGTTGCTCACTCTGAGACGTCCAGTCGGCGGCACCTCTGGCATCGCGCTCTCCACGGCCCTGGCCCTGGCCCGGCACTCTGCCTCACCCCGGATCTACCTCGTCGGCCGCAGCCAGGATGCCGCAGACAGCGCCATCGCCCGCATGAAGACAATAAACCCCTCTGCCCAGCCGACCTTTCTGCAGGCCGACGTCTCGCTCCTGAAGAACGTCGACCGGGCGTGCGAGCAGATCGCGGCCCGTCACGCTCAACCTGCTCTTCATGACGCCCGGATACCTCACGATCAAGGGCCGCGAGGAGACCGCCGAGGGCCTGGACCGCAAGTTCGTGCTGAATTTCTACGCCCGCATGCGCTTCATCGCCAACCTGATGCCTCTCCTGCGCGCAGCCGTCCAGCTCGAGCAACCCAGGCTGTCCCGCGTCGTCTCCGTGTTCGACCCCTACGTTGCCGTGCGCGCCGGCGGCGCGGGCACGCTCGACTTCGCGGACCTCAGCCTGAAGGACAGCTTCAGCCTCAGCAAGTGTGGTGCACACGCCAGCCTGATGGGCAACTTCTACCTCGAGGGAATGGCCCAGCGGCACCCGCAGACCTCCTTCGTGCACGCGTATCCCTCTGCCGTGGCGACCGGTGTGCTGCGCGAGATGCCGCTGGGAGGCCTGCTCTCGGCGGTGCTGCCGACCATCCTGCGGCCCTTCATGGTGCCCATCGAGGAGAGCGGCGAGAGACATCTGTTTGCCGCCACGAGTGACTGGTTTGCCCCGCGTGCTGACGGCGAGCGCATGGGAGCAGCAGACGTCGCCATGGGCAGCGATGGATCCCGGGGAAGCGGCTGCTACTGGGCAAGCTGGGACGGCGAGGTCTTCCCGCCAAACAGGAAGATATCGGCTACCAGGGCGGCCGGTGCGGTCGACAAGGTGATGCGACACGCCGACGAGGTCTTCAGGCGCGTGTGCGAAGAGGGCAAGACGTATCCTTGACCGCCGGTGCACTGTCTTATTTTGTATTTATATTGCCAACACTTGTATTGATGATGCATGTTGCCTAGAATTACACTGAACCAGCCAAGGGGAACTAAAAAAGTAGCATAGAATGAAAAGAAGAAGATGTGAAAGCACGGAAAAAAATCGCTGGAGATGGGCAGTCAAAGAGTACAGGGCTATCGTTTTGATCCTTTCGTGGCAGCGATCTGGCGAGCCTTCATGCGTCTGAATCGGTCTTCTCCGCTGGCGCCTAGAGGGCGCGCAAACTTGCTCTCGGCAAACCCAGTAGAGCGCGGTACCACGGTGTACGAAGCGTGGCTGCTCTCGACACGAGCACGGTTGGCAAGGCGAGGTGGGAGTAGCTCTCGCGCGCGCGCTTCTGCGGCTGAAGCTTCCGCAGACACCGTTCGGTCGGCAAGGCGGCTTGGATCGACGAGCGTTAGCTAGCCCAACCAAGATAAACACAATGTGCACATACCTGGGGTCAAAGTCAACCTGCTGGTAGACTCTCTTCGAGTAGTCGTCGCTTCTCTGGAGGATCGGTCTGGTCCATTCGGCCAGGAGTCTTTCTGCCTGTCGCTTGATGCCGATCTCCGGGCGCTTGCTCTTCGTGTAGAAGACTATAACCTTGCCGATACCGCTCGCAATTAATGTCTCCTTGTTGATGGGTAACCGGAGCAGTGCCGCGAGTAGGTCGCGTTGGATATTGTACGCCGGCAGCGAGCCGTCGTCAAGAGGCTCGAGGAAGAACTTGACTGCTTCCAAGAGGTTTATTTCGGGGTCGATTAGACTGTTGACGTATTGGTTGCGGTTTAGTAACGAAACGACTTCGGGGAGCATCTTTAGTTTGTGCATCGCGGGGCGGTTCTCCTTGCGCGCAATACTATCGAGTCGTGCGGCATCCGTCATCCGTTTGCGGACCTCCTCGATCTCCGCATCTGCGTAGTCCGCCAGATCCTGCATTGTCCTATTAGTAGCTGTGTGCTTGACAGACGTATCCGGCCCGGGAGATACTCACGATCCCGTCTGCTTTTCGTATACGCCGTTTGGTAGGTTTTTTCAGCGCTTCGTCCATCATACGGTCCAAAGCACGACGCCGCCCTGTAATATCATAGTCAGTCTCGGTCATCAAACCGTCTTCGTCGTCCCGGACCTGGACTCACTGGTAGCGGGATCGAGGGATTCCTCGTCAATTTCCGGCTCAGCTGCTTTCTTGCTCGCCCTGGGAGCCCGTTCACCACCCCCCTCCCTTCCTTTTCTCCTCCGTTTGCCATTCATCTCCTCACCTCCACTGAACTCCTCACTGTCGTGCTTCTTTCTATGGCTTTTCTTGTCTCTGCGCCCTTCTTTCTTTTTCTTCTTAGTCTGTCCGTCGCCATCTTCCTCGGTTCTCCTCCGTTTGTGACGACCAACTAGCTTCAGGTTCTCTTCGTCTATGGCGAGCGCGGGACGGTCATCAATCGCAACGTTCGCCGGGTCGAACCCTTCGAACTGGGCTTCGTCGACGTCAGAGAGAACTGACTCGTCGTCGGAGATGTCTGCAGCGATGTCATGCTCCTTATCGAGAACCACATCGTTCTCGGTATCGTCCTTGTCGAGGGCTGGAGAGTCAAGGCGCGGTTCTGGAGACTCTGACATCCTGGCGGTGTTGCGCGTTGTAGGTATGGTCGTGAAGGGTTGAGAGTGAGCCTGCCGGGCTTTCAGATCCAGGTGAAGGCAGAAGAGCGACTCGGCTTGGGGCAAGGAGAGGCTTGTGAGATAGACGGGGGGCGAGAGAGGCGTGAGGTTGTGTTCCTGTTGCAAGCCAGCTCAAAAGATCGAGGTGAGGTTGTCCTGGCTTGGCGCGGCCCGGCGAACTTTCTGCAGCAACTGGGAAAAAAATCTCTAGGAGAGTGAATGGACAACCAACAACAATAAGGACAACAATCGGCAGGTTCCAGCATCTATCCAGGGAATCTATTGTGCTCGCTCAAGATGTTTATGCCAGGTAAGAACACAGGTCCGTTCCCCCAGGCAGAGAGCAGCATTTACTAACACTTTAATCAAGGTCAAGAAACACTTTCGGCGGAGGAGATCAAGGTACGCATGCTAAGCCGCTGCGGAAGAGAGTCTGAGAATCGAGTCTGATTGTATTGTCTTGCTTAGGCTGGAGAGCTGGAGGCCATCGAGACTCTCAAGATGGTTGCCACGGGTAGCATATTGCTATACCTTTGTAAGTCCGATAGGCTGCTCTCTCTCACCCTTGAATAGTATGACCATTGCTCATTCACGACGTGTCACTCTCTAGCTCCTTTCGCCATCGATTTTGTTCGGAAACTTTTCTAATTTACCATCTTCCAATTACTCGTTGAGTCTCTATTTACGGACGGAGTTTGTGGTTTTTGGGCGACCGTTTGAGAAAAGCTTAGCCGATGGCATCGCGCATACATGGCTGCTTAACGAACGTGGCTTACCCCTGGTGATACCCAGCGGTTTGCGGATAACAGTGTCGTACATGTATGAGTATAGGAAGCTGGAAAGAAGTGATTTAAGAGTGATCCAGAACTTGATACCTGTCTGCTGCACCGCATCGCCGCCCATAACGCCACTTCGAACAAATACAGAAGGAGAAAACGTAACGTTGCGCTGAATAAATGATTCATGTAGAGGATAGAACCGAAGGTGCCTAGGTCTATGTCATTCCGCTTTACCCGACTTCGTACATTCGCACTCATGGTACCGACTGCTCCAAGCCGTCGAGGTCCTTTTGAGCATTAGCAAGCTCCTTGTTGAGATGCTGGATCTGCGTGGCATAGTCCTCCAAGATCTATAGTTATATTAGAATTTATTATTTTCGTAGCAATGAAAGAGTGAGGACTCTCCGCGCGTACCTTTTTGGCTGTTTTCAGGGCTGCATCGTCCAGGGCATCTTCTGTATGGTTGGATGCATCGCCGGCAGTGCGTTCGATCTCCAATTGCAGACGCTTGGAATTTTCACGAATTGCTAGCATCCTAGCCCATATCTCTTCTGACCTGCCATTAAGGGATGGGTCAAACACGATCCGCTCTAGCTGGAAGAGCTTCTTCGCTAATTCCTCCTCTGCTTGATCCATGGCGTATCCACGGTTCCGTAGCAACTGTGTCTTTGACGCCAGAGCAAGGCACCGTTGACTCAACATCTTGTGTTTCCGTCTACAGGCCGCGATTTTCACCGAAATGGTCAAATCGTGTCGCGACAACAGCTCCGTCAAGGCATTGTTTATCTCATGTAGCCGGGTTTGCATCATCGACAGAAAATCCTTTTGTCTTTGCGTGCGCTTGCCCAACTCCCAAAAGCCCTGTACAAGGACAGGAACGTATCCGGGGCCCGGTCGTTTCTTCAGTGCCTCCTCCCATTTATTTTCATCGTCGTTAGGGCCCGGTTGGAAGAATGGTGCAGATTCCTCGCCAACGTTATTGTATAAATACGCGCGGAACGGCGACGCTCGGCTTGATGAGTCCCATTTATCCTTTACGATCATCATCTGCATAGGGACGGTCCGGTGAACTGAATTTATTTAGTTAGTACCCTCACTGCATGACTGTTAGAAATTGCTTACCCCCTGTCATGCCCTGCCCTGGAGTCCATATTGTTGAGGTTCCAGCTTGTGAGAACCCCAAGGTTTGGCCTAGCTGCTGCGGCTGCTGCTGCTGCGGCTGCTGCTGTTGCACGGTTCCGAACCCGGAGAATGCGTTTGATGTCTGCTGTGCCTGAGGTTGCTGCTGGCTTGTGCCAAATCCTCCAAACAAACTTGAGGTTTGTTGGTTCTGAGGCTGAGATTGGGTGGTAGAGCCCAAGGTAAAGTTTCCTGTTTGTTGTTGCGGCTGCTGCTGCGCTGTTGAACCGAATCCCGAAAATATGTTTGGCTTCTGCGGTTGTTGTTGCTGTTGCGGTTGCTGTTGCTGTTGCTGTTGGCCAAATATGCCGCCAATCGAGCCAAATGGGTTATTTTGCGGCTTCTGTTGGGTGGACTGCCCGAATAGCGAGCTTCCCTGCGGCTGCTGCTGCTGCTGCTGCTGTGCTGCGCCAAAAATGTTCCCAGTTTGTTGAGGTTGGTTTGTCGACTGGCCGAACAAAGACGTGGTTTGAGGCTGCTGAAGCTGCGCTCCGAAAAGTGACATCGCGTTCTAATGATAGTCCGACAGATGAGCCGACTTATTTCTGATGTCTGATATTTCTCGCGTCGAGAGCGGGATATATGTTTTTGAGGAACCAACTGCTGAACCAAATAACAGAAGAGACGTAAAAGTGCAGGTAAGCGTCTGTCCTAGTTAGATAAGCCGTGCAGCGCGACGGCTGGTTCCTATAACCCCCGTGAACTGCAGTCTGTGGTTGCGATAGCAGCTGGTTTTGTTCCTGAAATATTGCCAAAACGGGACAGCCTCAAGGTTCAAAACTCTGTCACGTGAAGACCTCTAACTCAAGCTACAACACGCTAGGCCAAACCGGGCAGTGTCTCAATATCAGAAGCGCGAGTCGGGTTGACATCCAGGGTACGATCGGTGTCAATTACATCTATATTACCGAAATTGTCGACTAGAAGGGTCTCACAACACTCATAAGCCACCAAGATGGTGGCCAAAGATACCAAAGAGAGCAAAAACAAAAGGGCTCAAGAGCTAGCACGGCGCTGGCTCACTAAGGGAGGTATATCTCATGAAGACTCCGATGATGAATTGGGGACGGAGGACTTACCATGGGAGTGGATATATGAGGATGTAGAACCACAGTCACCTCCTGGGAAGTCGTCGCGGCGGAAGACATTGGGCCCTAATATCTTAGGGGCACGAATGGGCTCTTTTGAGTGCAGGATTGGACACATTGTTCTTTTGAAATCTCCAGAGGCCGGTAAAGATTGGGCTGGAATTATATACGATTTTCTCGAAGACCGTGACCCAGATACAGACGAATTGGTCAAATCTATGAATCTGATGTGGTTTACTTCCCCAGATGAATTCTTGTCAACGAAGCACAAAAAGAGAGCAGATGCTCTACCCAACGAACAATACGTCACTACAGACTTTAATGTCAATCCCCTCAGCTCTATAAACGGGCGGGCAAGAGTGATGTCCAAAGAAGTATTCTACCAAAGATATCCAGATGGCAAGGCACCCAAAGGAAAAGCTGCCGCCGCAGAGTTTAACAAATGCATTATTTGTCGACGAGGCGTCAAACAACTCCAAGGGAAATATACGGATGAGTTTATATGGGAAGACATATACCAAGAATCTGAGGAAGGCGTTTACAATCTTCTTGAATTTATCAAAGGTGCTCTCTCAAGGGCCAAGAAAAGGGCTCCAAAGGCATCCAGCAAAGAAAACCAAACAGATGTTGCGCCCTCAACCCCGAAAAAGCGCCAGAAAACAAAGTCAATTGCTGGTACTCCACAGTCGCGGCAGCGCCAGAAATATCTCACAACCCCAACACATCAAAGGTAAGTACATGAGTGACCTCTGTAACCAATGTGGACAGCGAAGCTTAATATTCAAAATAGGATCAAAGTGAAAAGGCCACTTGAGTTCACTCCTCTTACAACTCGCACTCTTTCCCCCTCACATTTCACGGCTTCACCCTATCGACAAGCTCGGAACCTCCTGCATGTCTCGAGTGTCCCAACTTCCCTCCCCTGCCGCGATACCGAATTTAATTCTGTTTACGACAGCCTACATACAGCGATTAGCGAAGGCACTGGGACGTGTATTTACATATCAGGGCCTCCTGGGACGGGGAAAACTGCAACAGTCAGAGATGTAATCGCTCATCTAAACGCTAGAGTGCTCGAAGAAGAAATGGATGACTTCATCTTTGTCGAAATTAATGGCATGAAGGTCACCGACCCACATCAGTCCTATTCAATGCTTTGGGAAGCGCTAAAGGGGGACCGCATTTCACCCTCACATGCGCTGGATCTGCTAACCAGGGAATTTTCCCACCCCTCTCCTCGTCGAGTTTCTTGCGTCGTTCTAATGGATGAGCTAGACCAATTAGTTACTAAAAACCAGTCCGTTATGTACAACTTTTTCAATTGGCCTGCGCTACGGCATTCCCGTCTTGTTGTCCTCGCAGTTGCCAATACTATGGATCTCCCAGAACGAACTCTCAGTAACAAGATTTCAAGTCGTTTAGGACTTACTAGGATCACGTTCTCAGGTTATAAATACCAAGAACTCATGAAGATCATCGGTTCGCGGCTCGAAAGCGTTCCTGGGAATATCGTTGACCCGGATGCAGTGCAGTTTGCGAGTCGAAAGGTTGCCGCCGTTAGTGGTGACGCACGTCGTGCGCTTGACATCTGTCGCCGTGCCGTGGAGATTGCGGAGCAAATCAGCGAGGCTAAGGAAAGGGAAAAGCGCGAATTTCTCGTAGCTTCTGATGCGGACATAAATTGCGAGGATGATGACCTGGTGTCTTTACCTCCAACACCTAGCAAGAGCACATCTAAACGCAAAGCAGTAACATTGTCGTGCCCTTCCCGAACGACCCACGATCAAGGACACAAAGATATAGATAAGGACGTCCTCCCTCGAGTGACCATCGCTACTATCAAGCAGGCTATACAAGAAGCTACCTCCACCCCCTTACAACAGGCGCTTCGAAGCCTTCCACTATCATCTAAATTACTCCTTGCCGGGCTATTAGCACGACTCCGACGAACTGGCATTAATGAGTCTACGGTTGGTGATATACTTGACGAAGCAAGGCGCATAACAGTTGCCGCTACAGGAAACTCTGTTTCCGCGAGTGCTAATTTGAAGGAGAATCTGATTATTGATTCTCAAATTCAAGGGATGGGCTTTGCAACAGCTGATCTATTAGAAGCTGGACTACTTGTTTTAGAGGGTGAGCATGGGGCTATGTCAGCGGATAGTATGAGCCATGCCTTGGGCAAGAGAAACAGGAGTACCAAAGTCCGATTAAGAATCGCTGTAGAAGATGTTAAGGCAGCTTTTAGGGATGATCAGGAGGGGGAAATGCTGGGCCTGGGTTTCGATTCTTAGGGGTATAGAGCAAGTTGAGCGATATAGAGTATTATCAATTAGGGGATGATCTCGAAGAACTCCATTTACATAGAAAGTACACTGCTATATTGAGATACAAATTACCCATCGTTTCCTAAACCGGGGGGATCTCTGGATCCGCCAAAACGCCTTCTAGAGCAACTATATAAAACGTCATGAGTCCGAACTAAAATCTCTTCCTTCCGAGAGTTGGTTTCCAGTCTAGAGGATGTGTCTCAGGGGTAGCTTCGTCATCCGGCTTCCAAATCTTTATAGTCTTATCGGCTTCTCCACAGATCAGTCTGAGCCCAGTCTTATCAAATGTAGAAGCCATAATGCCCGCCTCGGCATCCAGCGACCCTGGCTGGGCAATTGTATCTAGAGATTGGAAGCGGTGTCCTGACTTCCAGTCCCAGAAAGACATAGAGCCGTTGTCTCCGCCGGAAACTAGAACGTTGTCCTCGTTAACGGCGAGAGTGTTGATGATGGAATTTTGACCTTCGAAATTCTGCATAAACGCGCCCTCAGGGCACTTCCACTGCTTAATACTGCCAGCACTGGCACTTGCAAATGTGAACTCCGTAGGATGTGTAGTAAGTGCCCTGACACCTTTCTTGTGGTGAGTGAGTACGCCCATCGTCTTCCCGGCGGCCAGATCCCATAATCGCACTGTTGCATCGAGGGAAGAAGATATGACCTGTGGATCCGCTTCTTGACATTTCACATCGCTGACTGTGCCTTTATGACCACTGAGAACATGGATGTTGCTTCGAGTGCGCATATCCCAAACTCGTGCTACACCATCTCTGCCTCCAGTGACTAAAACATCCAGCGTGGGATGTAATGCTAGGGTGTAGACACCACTGAGATGCCCGTGGTAGTGACGAATAACTTTGTTGGTTTCGAGGTCCCAACATTTGACCATTTTGTCTTCTCCGCATGAAAAAAGGTATGGATGTCTGGGGGACACTGCCAGGCCTCTCACAGTAGATATATGACCCGTCAACGTAAGGCGCAGTGTTCCCGTAGCCAAGTCCCAAATCTTTATCGTCCGATCTCCTGCACCACTTGCAAACCACTGGTTGTTGGGCTCCACTGCCAGGCTTCGAACCCATCCTAGATGGCCCGATATCACTCGCATCAGCTTCCAAGGCGCATGCCATTCAGGTTTCGGCTGCTGGGATATATCTAGTCTTTTTATCAGGCTCGTAGGCGCGTCGTCTCCGCTGCGTTGGGGGTCGCTTGCCGCAGAGCTTTTGACCAAGGCAGTTGAAGTGCCCGAATCCGGCTTTATTTTCGGACGTTTTCCCCGGACATTGCTTGCCTTGGCCTGTTTCTCTGCCAAAGATGGAGGCAGCCTCTGCACATTTCCATATTCTATTTTTCGTTTATATGAGGTGCCGATGGATTCAGATACTATGGGAGTGGCGGGGAAGAGATAATCGGAGCCAAAGAGCTCGTGCGTTCGTTTAGAGGATTTCCGTACGGCGTCCATTACCGCTATATCATCTCGGACGACCTCCATAGTTCGAAATGCAGGCGTAATATCAGCAACGAAGGCGTTAAACCTGCGTTCAACCCCAGAAGCACGCAAGCAAAAGCGCGCGTCCAGGGACAACCCTTTTTATGTCTGGGTAGTAGTCAGGCAACTGGAAATCCGTTTAGAGATAGTAGTACGTCGCAGTGGAACGGTCTAGTTGCATGTAAGGGAAGGCTTGGGCTCGGGTTCAATCGCGATGGGAGGTGTGTGTTGCAAGATGAAGCTTTCACCATTTCGCAGCTCGAATAAAATTAACTTAGCACCGTTTTGCCAAGACACTCACCTAACAAGGAGTTTAGCCACTTCTAACATCTCATGCCCCAAACAGCCGCAACAAGACAAGGCAACAAGACAGGATATTGAAATACTTTCAAAAGAGAACATCAAGATCCTTTTGTAACCATAGCGATGGATCCAGACTATCAAGCAAAGTTTGCAATCCACGAAGCTGCGCGTGAGGGGAAAAGTATCTATTCGAGCCATGCGTCTCCGTCCTCTAGAAGTGTATATCCGGAGCGCTAATACAAAGCAGATTTGGTTGTTGAATCACTTCTTAACGTAAGTTACGGAGAGGTTACCGCTCGCATTACGAACAGTAAGTAGCTATAGACTGATCTGGTGCGGTCGGGAACTAGGCCAACCCAAAACTCGCATATTTGAAGGATGACGATGGGAGGTTGCCTATCCACTGGGCTGTTGCATACAACCGGACACAGATAGCCTCGCTTCTCACTTCGGTGAAAGATTTTGATCCAGATGTCACGGTTTGTCCAATAGTTGACCTTAGTCTTTACATGCCTAGGCTTATCACCCACAAGACTGATGATGTATCTAGGACGCAGCGGGATGGACACCGCTTATGATCGCTGCAAGCCTGAAGGACGGTGAAGGAGATTCCATAATAGAATTACTGATTCGTAAGGAAGCCGATGTTAACATAAAAAGCGTGAATGGTCAGGTACAGGCTCCCTCCTCCCCACTGGTCAAACAAACCCCCCCAATCGTTAAGATGGGAACATATCTCGTACGCATCCTGATCTTGATGATCACAGAACGCCATTCACTTTGCGACTTCAAAAAACAATATATCTACAGTCCGCCTCTTACTGGCGAATAAATGCAGCGCGAGGGTGAAGGATAGGCGGGGTCAACTGCCACTGCACCGCGCCGCGGCAATCGGCTCTATTCCCCTGGTTAAACTCCTACTCAACGAGGGCAAAAGCCCGCTGAATGCCTCAGATATTGATGGCCTGACCGCTCTCCATCATGCAATTTCAGAAGGCCACGGCGAGGCAGCGTTGACTCTACTTAGAGCTGGTGCTGAAACCGATAAGCGGGACGCGAATGGGAAACTTGCTATAGAGCTGTCTCCTGACATTAAAGTAAGGAAGGACAGCTGGCCTGGAAACTTGGGCTCTTCACTAATCTTTTTCAGGTTCGAAAGTACATTCTTGAAACAGCAGAACGAGAGGGTATTGAATTGCCGTAATGTCTATATGTTACGTTAATGAACAGATAGATATAGTAGGGAAATGACGTGTGGACAACGCTGTCAAGGCATTTATTTAATACCCGCAAAAAATGCAATAGATTGCTTCGTAGTGAATATGATAAGTATTTGAATTCTCTCAAAGCTATGCTTTCAAGTGCTTCTGAAGTGTATCGCGAAGTATATCTTTCAGATCCGTGACATCTGCCCTCAATTCTTCTACCTGTTCGCTCTTCTCGCCAAGCATCTCAAGTGTGGTTTGATACCTCTCGTTGAGCTGTTTAACGTCAGCCTCAAGCTGTTCTATCTGTTTATCGTTAGCTCTCTTCTCCTCTATCTCTTTCATTAGTTCAACTACTTCGTTTCTTGCTTCGTCTCGCTGCGCAGTTAATCGCGCTAAGTCATCCTGGAAGCCTGTGCGTTCACTTTCAAGTCGACGGACTGAAGCACTCATCCTCTCTACCAGTTGTACAGAGGGCCCCGCAGCTATGGTGGAGACAGAAACAAGATCATTAGCTCCTCGAGAGCGTTGGGTATGCGTTCCCGGTGCAGAGGGCGTAGCCGGTGTTAGGGCACCGTTGAAGTACTCCTCCGGGTCCATGGTGTGTGCCGACAGCCCTTCAACTAAGGGAGAGCCGTCGTTCAAGGAGCCACGAAGGGGGTTGGAGTTGAGGGACGAATAGGAGTCCTGCCGTGATGGAGTGTCTATTTTTGGGAGAGCGGATGACCTGCGGCTTTGTGGATATTCAGACATCGAGGACAAGAAATCAGAGCGTCGGCTGGGTGCCATGGATTCTGCCCGCGTTTGAAGTATCGAAGAAGGAGATATTACGCTTCCCTGCCACTTAGCTCTTTCGTCCTCTAGCCTCTGCGTCCAGCTGGCATCCAGGGTCTCCTTTTGTTGCAACGAAGCCTGCTGCGAGGCAAGGAGTTCCTCTTCCAACTTTTCGAACTTTGCCTTGAGCCTTTTCGCTTCGTCGTTACTCTTTTCTAAATCCCGTTCTAGCTCACGCGAAACCTCCCTAGAGTTTTCGCATTCTCCTTCAGCCTTTTTGACCTTTAGTGCCTAATTCACATTATTAGTATCATCTCCCAGAGGCTTGAAGGACTATCTACTAAGGATACACTCTTACAGCTTCTCGGACCTTCCTACGCATATCCCCTTCTCGCTTTGCCATATCATCGCGTTCTTTCTCCACGCTAGCTAGTCGGGAATGTAAGGAAGTCTGGATACCATTCCAGTTCTCACTGGCCACGGCATACTGTGTCTGTAGAGTCTCCACCTGCCGCAAAAGCTTGGCCTGTGCATCGCCTGTAGCGCTCGATGAGGCCTCCTCAGCACGAGCTCTGAGTGATTCCATCTTACTCTCCAAGATTGTCTGCTCTCCGCGGAGCTCGGCCTCTTGCGTCCGCGAGCGCTCTTTTTCTCTCGAGAGGCTTTCCGTCAGGTCTTTGATCTCAAGTCGGAGCTTCTCTTCACTGAGCTCGTGTTCAGTTCTAGCACTCGCGAGCTTCTCTTTGATCTCTGTTACTTGTCGGCTTTCCACTTCTGCAGCTTCTTCTTCAAGCTGTTGCTCAGCAGCCTCAGCTCTTGCAGACGCCCTCGACAGCTGATAACTTAGGTCAGAAACCGTGGTTTTCAGTAAGTTTTTCTCAGATATTGCTGCCCCCAACTCTTCCTCCGCGCTTGACTGTTTATTCAAACTGGCAAAGGCGCGTTTCTCTGCAGCTTCTGCTCGGGTTGCGCGATCGGTTGCTTGACTAAGATCCTTCTCCACCTTTTCGATCCTCTTTTTTAAGTCTGCCTGAGACTTGGTGCTTTCCGCGATGTATTGGCGAAGCTTCTTGATCGTGGTTCGATGTTCTAGCTCTGTCTTTGACATCTTCTGGCCTTCTTCCATGAGCGCGGCAATTGTCTCTTCTTTCTCAGAGAGCTTTTTCTCAATAGTACCAGGCTCCGCGGCGAGGGTAGATTTACGAGCCGATTCAGCCGCTTCAGTTGCTAGATATTTCAATTTCGCTTGAAGGGCATCGATCTTTTCTATGTAGGTGTGGAGCTCGGCTTGCCATCGTAGCTCAGAAGCTTCGTGATCAGCTTGTAATTTGGCCATGGCCGCCTCGTAATCGTCAGGGCGGCTTGAAGGGGGTCCGGTCGCAGCCCTCTCGGAAGCGTGTGATTGTTGGCTTGGATGCTTGCCCGGCGCATCGTCGGAGGGAATTTGCTGGCCGTTACTACTGCCCGCGCCCTTGTCTCCGGACTCAGACGTATGTTGCGCTTGCCGGTCGTCATCTTGGAGCTCCTTGGACAGTCTGCTCTGAACGGGAGCTTCGAGACTCGTGCGAGCAGCCGGGGCTCCAGCAGACTGAGTATCCGATCCAGTCTCTTCCACAGCCTTGTCTATACTTCCGGCCAAGCTATCGATACTCGTTCTACTCTCGTTTGGAAGGTGAGGGCTAGCGGTTCGTGAGGGGCCACCGGTAGAGGATGCAGGGCTGGCGACGCTTCCCGCCGCAGCTTGTTTGACCATTGCGCGGGCAAGCCGCTCCTGAAGCCTATCGTTGACTCTCGCGGAGGATGAGCTCCTGGAAACACCTATCACGCCGTTAATTCGTGGCAGAGACACTGACAGGGCGTGGTTACACCATACTTGGAGACGACGAAGAGGAAGGATGCGGCATGCCCGCCCGAAGGCTGGGTTGTCTCTCTACCGGCTTCTCCGGCTTATTCGCATTCTGCACGGCTTCACTGTCGCTGTCCGCTAAGATGGTGTCTAGCCTGGACTCGACGCCGGCGACGGCCTGTTGCAAAAAGGAACCGACCTTCCACTTGGAGGCAGCCATATTTCAACACTTCGCTTCCAGGATGATTAGCAGTCATCTGGCAGCGACTATCGCGGGGACGCAAGAATATGGATTGCTAAAGCTGCTTCGTTGGCGGGTTTAGGGCGAGACAGGCTAAGAATAGCCACTTGAAATTATAGAAGGCTATTTAAGCTCGAAAGCTGATTGGATATAGTGGTCCATATCATGTCTCGGTCTCAAGGCCGGGGCTTGGGCGTTACTCTCGCTGCCAAAGTGGCCAAAGGCAGGCTTGTTCGCCGATAGACCGACCTCACGTTGAAGCCATCAGCGTGGCCGTCGTCCCTTGCCCTCGCGTGGTTGGCACCGACGGTCGACGGTCACTTACGCATGCATGCACGACCGCCTTTCGCCGAGACACTACAGCGCTACTCACGGAGCATTTACAGACAGACCTTAGCCACTCTGGAGTAGTTACATATGTCAAAGCAAGCATAACCTGGAGGTGAAGTGAACTTCATCTAAGGACGAACCGCGGCTGAAGCCAAGTCACGTTGACTGGCGTTTAGGCCGGCCAATCAGAAGAGGCCGCAATGTCGTCCAGCTACCGAAAGCTCGTCGCTGCTGTGAGAGTGAGTCTTGTTTCTGGCCTCCCTCAGGAGGCTGATAGACTGCTGGTAGACTGCTGATACCTGATACTGCCGATAGAGACTGCTGCTCTCCTCAGACGCGGCCCACCGGCGGCCACTAGCGCCAAGCCTAGACGCGTCGGAAGCGGGAATCCCGAGCCCCTTTTTTCCTGCGAACCTTCGTAGCCGATGGAAGGTTAGATATCTAGAAGGTTAGATCTCAGCTTCATCGTTCCTTTGTCGCCGCCTAGATTAGCTACCGTTGAAACGAACGATGACCACCGATATCGTTAAGCACGACTCGAGATATCCGACGAACTTAATAGACCTTCAATTTGTGAATTGTGGTATATCTGGATGGGTGTCTATTATTGACGAGTTGACTGTGATCAAATCATTAGTCGCCTATGATGATGGGAGTACTGAATTCGAGACCGAAAGTGAAACCCTTGAGCGGCTTGGGGACCATCCCCGGATTGTCAGGATGCTAGCCGTCTACAAGAACCAGATAGTACTTGAACGACTCCAGTACCCGCTGCGTTATAGGATGTGGGAGCTTAGGGAAGACGGACAGACGCCAAGCCAGGAAAGCATTCTCAAATGGTCTGCCCAGGCAGCAGAAGGCATGCACTACTTTCACGGAAAGAATGTCCTCCAGGTGGATGTTGGTTTGCACAATATGCTGGTTGACTGGGACGACAACATCAAGTATTGCGACTTCGCTGGATGTTCGCTTGACGGCAGCAAGCCCTCGATTATAGCCAGCGTCAGGGCCCTACCTCCCAATGCGGAAATTGGCTCGCCTACAGTGCAGACGGAGCTCTTCGCTCTTGGCTCTGCCTTCTATGAGATGTCAACGACGTTTAAGGCGTACGAAGATGTCGACCACGATGAGATCCAGGCACGGTATTCCAGAGGCGAGTTCCCCGATACAGAACAGCTTATTCTCGGAAACATCATTCGCAGATGCTGGCATGGCGAATACGACAACGCCGGCGAGATTGCCACAGAAATCAGGCGTATGCAGCGGGACTTCAAAGGTGGAAACGACTTGAAAGTTTCACTCATGGATCTTCTTGACAGGAAAAGAGGCGAGCATTCTCGAGGTAGGCAGGCTGATACGGGATTCCGGTGATCAGTGCTAATATTTGATGTATAGTCTATCTACGTGTCCAACTATGCATAGCCATCATTGTCCTCGGCGCCCGGACACTCGCCAGTGCCTTCGCTCCTGCTCCATGACCTAGCTGCATGTCTGTCATCGAGTGGATTAGCTACTTATACTATAGATATAGAATAAACAAGTAATCTGCAGCACACTTACGACCAACACCGTTGTGTTGGGGTTGGGACACGTTATGCAACCAAGGTTTCTCCGTGAAGTCCCCAAAGCCCCAAGGCTCAAGGCATGCTCATCGGAACAGTGGCGGGAGGTCGTCGTGTTCTGGGGGTTACTGCAGACCATGTATATCTTGACGTCGACAACATGCTTCGGGGCAGCAACGCACTCCGAAGGAACAACGGGGGCAACCATAAACCTGCACATGGTATAGTAGGTGGATAACTTTTGTCTTCTTTGAGGGTATCAGGGTGATGATTTTGGAGGGAGAGGGAACAGGAGCGAGACTGGCGGGGTATTTATGTTGCTGCTGCTGCCTGACCATCCCTAGCTGCATGCATGAAGACAGGGGGTATTCTGTTGGAAAGAAATGCACCTGGCTCAGCCTGAAGGCGTAGATGCCCCTACCGGGCGCCTAACGACCCAGATCTACTACCATTGGTAGTAGACATCAGCAGTCCTGTCCCAGGACGTAGACACGGTGAAGCAGTGAGCAGTGTAGTGTAAGTGTAGTGTAAGTGGAGGGCGAAGTAAAAGGGCGAGAAGTAGGGAAGGCTTGGCGGGCTGGAGCTCCAAACGAACGTCAACGACCGTCCAGAGTGCAACAGCAGCGACACCACCGAGTGCCAACCATCCATCGACAGCCAGAGCGACATCGTGGCCCACGGCGATGTCTGTCGAACCCCCCACGTACCTCACCTCGCTGCAGAACAACGTCCGCGCCCGGCCGATACCATGGGAGGGCGCGGTGCGAGCAGGCAGCATCACGGAGGAGCAGCTTAGCCTGGTCAAGGCGGTCGACAAGGTGCGCAGGGACTCGAGGCAGAAGACGATCGAGCGGGACGTCCGGCCGTACGTGTCGCTGCTGGCCGGCAGCGGCTCGCAGAAGAGCATCCTGGAGTCCGCCGGGCGACGACCGGACATAATACAGTACATCCTCGTGCTCGCGGGGGACCTGGTCAACGGTGCGTCCTCCCGCCGATTTTGATGCTATGGAGGGGAATGCTGACTGGGATAGACGTGCCGGCGCTCAAGACGGCGCTGACGGAGAGCGAGGACGGCTATCGACATTTCCTGCCTCTGCTGGGCAGCTCGTCGACGGAGGACCCGATCCCGCTGCTGGCGTCGTCGGTGCTGATCGGGCTGGTCTCGGCGTCGGTGCAGGGCGCGCCCAAGACGGCGGCGAAGGACGAGGCGGCGCTCGACCGGCTGTTTGACTACCTGGCGGCGCTGGTGAGGAGCGAGGACACGGGGCTGCAGGAGTACGGGATCCGGGGGTACTCGTCCCTGATCCTGTCGCAGCGGGCGCGGGAGATCTTCTTCGAGAAGCGGGCGCAGACGCTCCCTCCGCTGGTCGCGGTGCTGGAGAAGGCGGCCTCCACGGGGCGAGGCAGCGGGGGCGCGCTGCCGAACGACAGCGCGCTCAGCATCACGTACGGCACGCTGCTGGTGCTGTGGCAGATGAGCTTCGACATGGCGGGACAGATCTCGGCCCAGCTTGAGGAGTACGAGATCCAGCTATCTATCTACATATCGTGCGGACTGCTGATGACACGGACAGGGAACACGGGCTGATCGGGCTGCTGACGCGCCTGCTAAAGGCGTCGCCCAAGGAGAAGCCGACGCGGGTGACGCTGGCGACGCTGCGCAACCTGCTGTCGCGCAACCGGTCGACGACGCTGCCGATCGCGGTGGCGGAGAAGCTGCCCAACGTGCTGGGCAACGTCTCCGGGCGGCACCTAACGGACGCGGAGCTGGTGGAGGACCACGCGGCGCTGAGCGAGCAGCTGGCGGAGTACACGAAGACGCAGACGACGTTCGACGAGTACGCGGCGGAGGTCGCGGCGGGCCACCTGCGCTGGTCGCCGCCGCACCGCGACCCGGGGTTCTGGCGCGACAACGCACGGCGGATCCTGGACGCGGAGGGGGGCGCGCTGCCGCGGCGGCTGGCGGAGATCCTGGCGCGGGAGTGGGAGGAGGACAAGCAGGTGCTGGCGGTCGCGTGCAACGACGTGGGATGTCTGGTCAAGGAGGCGCCGGAGCGGCGGGCGCAGCTGGAGAAGCTGGGGCTCAAGGCGCGGGTGATGGCGCTGATGGCGGACCGCGACGAGGCGGTGCGGTGGGAGAGCCTGCGCGCGGTCGGCGAGTGGCTGCGATATACCTTCGAGTAGTCTGTACAGTCCTCTACAGTCTCTAAGTCCATCTACTATCCATCTATCGGTTGTTGTTGTGGTGGTCTATCTGTTATTGTTGTGGTAGTTTATCTACCTAGTGGTTGTTGTGGTAGTCCATCTAGTTGTCTGTGTGGTAGTCCATCTAGTTGTTGTGGTAGTCTATCTATTGTTGTTGTGGTAGTCTATCTGTTGTTGTGGTAGTCTGTCTAGTTGTGGTAGTCATCTAGTGGTTGTTGTCTATCTAGTAGTACGGAGTATCTGTGATAGCCATCTGGTTGTCGTAGTGCCCACAGACCAGACAGGCGATCTGCTTGGTCCCCGGCCTGACTGGCTGGCCGCTCGAACTAAGAGTCGACCCAAGCAACGTCGACCAGGCGCCCACTGGCTGGCTGCTCGAACTGCCTTCGACTAGGGCCAACTGCCTTTGGCTAACGCTCGTCTCCCTGGCCGCCGGCTGCTACTGGCTCGCCCCTGGCCGCCCCTGATGCCGGGCGCTTCGGCCTCAGCGTCTCCTCCAGCGGTAGACGCCTTTCTCTCGTCCATCCCATCTGCCGTCTCTCCCCCAGGCCGTGCTTCGCCGGCCGCCGTCAACTTCTCCGTCAGGGACCTCGATCGGTACGTGTCCTGTCCTTTTGTCCCGAGCATCCTGCTAATCCAGTACCTAAGATTCCCGCATGGGCACACCAGACCGCAGTATCACCACCACCACCACCGCCTCAAGACACACTCACGCCTGGATGCCGTGATCCAGCACCCCAGAAGCCATCGACGGTCGCTCACCATGGCCCTGCACGCGCCGCAGCGTGCTCCCGCCAGACCGCCGCCGCTGCGCGTCGACTCCGCCAGCATCTCCTCCCTCTCCAACGCCGCCGCCCTCGACTACCGGCCCACGCCCACCCCCAAGACCCCCGGCAGCAAGATCACCTCGTTCTTCGGCTGGAAGAGCGGTGGCTCTGCCGCCGCCGGCGCGGCCTCCCCCGGCAACGAGTCCTCCAGCACCGAGATCTCGGACTCCGTCGTCTCGCCCATGCCCTCGCCCATGATGTCCACCTCCGCGCAGGCGTCCTCGCACACCTCGCACTCGCGCGACTCCTCCGTGCCCCTGCCCAGGACCGCCGCCCGCTCGCTGACCATGCCCGTCGACGCCAGCGTCACCTCGCGGCTCGCCGACATGGAGCACGAGCTGCAGGTCATCACCTCCGAGCTCGCCGGCTCCATCCGCCGCGAGATGGACCTCGAGGACCTCGTCGAGCGGCTGCAGCTCGACCAGGGCGACGCCGCCGCCCGCCGCTCCAGCGACTACTACTTCTCCGACTCCGGCAACGGCTCCGTCAGGGCCGCCTCCACCGACGACGCCGCCAGCTTCGGGCTCGACGGCCTCGACAGGCTCAAGCGGAACCACGAGCAGGAGCGTGCCCGGCTCCGGCACGACCTCTCGCAGCGGTGGCAGGACGAGCGTGCCCGCCGCCAGACCGCCGAGTCGCACGTCCAGCTGCTCGAGTCGCAGATCAGCCAGGTACGTCTCCTTACTCATCGTCTCCCTTGCACTGTCTGACTGAGGTAGTTCCGCCGCGAGAAAGTCGATGCGTCCAACGTGGCCGGCAAGTCCAAGGAGCTCGAGGCCGCGCTGGAGGACACCCGCCGGCGGCTCACCGAGGAGCGGCACCTCAAGGACAACATGGAGGACCTGCTGACCGGCATGCGCGTCGAGCTCGAGCAGCAGAAGAACGAGCTCGAGCAGCGCAAGGTCGAGCTGCAGCAGCACAAGCACGAGCTCCAGCAGCACAGGGGCCCGCCGCGGGACGACGTCCAGGCCCTCCTCTCCCAGCCTCGCAAGCCGCACCCGCACGACCTCTCGCAGTCGCCTCGCATCGACTCCATCGCCGAAGAGGTGATAGGCATCGGCATCAGCAACGGCGGCCCCGGCCACCGCGCATCCGCCGGCCTGTCCAGGTCCAACTCGCTCGCCCGCATCCCCCCCGTGCGCAACGGCGTCTCGCGCTCCGGCTCCCTGTCCCGGCCGGCGTCCATGATCGTCAAGGGGCCCGAGTTCCACGAGTCGCTCGTCAACCAGATGAAGGACGTCGAGACCCAGCGCGACGCCCTGCACCAGACCGTCAAGAGCCTGCTCGAGCGCCAGGCCTACCAGGCCCGTCAGCACGAGAAGCGCCTGCGCCTCATCGAGCTCGAGCTCCATCGCGCCCGCCAGGCCGAGCGCTGCTCGCCCCGCAAAAGGGGCTACGAGCAGGAGGTCAAACACCTGCGCGAGGAGATCAACCTGCTCCGCCGCCGCGCCGACGACGCCCTCGACCAGAAGTGGCAGTGCGAGAAGGGCCTGGCCGGGCTCAAGATGGACCTCGACCGCGCCGAGCAGGAGACCGGCTCGCTCCGCGCCCTCCTGCAGGACTACGACATCCTCGTCCCCAGCCTCGACGGGCCCTACGGCGACCGCAGGGGCCAGGAGGAGGCCGTGGACGACTTCCACGCCACCGCCAGCTCCCTCGAGCAGACGTACGAGCAGCTGCGGCTCGACAAGGACTCGCCGGACGCCGACGCCGCCCTCGAGGCCCAGATCCGCCAGCAGGTCGTCTGCAACGCCTCCCTGCGCGCGCGCCTCACCGCCGCCATCAGCCAGGGCGAGCACGAGCAGAAGCTGTCCGCGCTCAAGATCAACGAGATGCAGTCCCGCCTGCGCACGCTCGAGGAGACCCTCATGGCGGCCCAGCAGCGCTCCGAGGAGGAGGTGCACAAGCACGAGCAGGAGATCGCGTCGCTGACCGAGAGCCACAACGCCCACCTGCTCCGCGCGAAGGACGGGATCCGCAGCCCGCTGCTCCTGTCGCCCGTCACGCCCGGCTCGCCGTCGCTGTTTGCGTCGGCGCGGTCGCCGCGGCTGAGCCGGACGTCGAGCGGGGAGGCCCTGGCGCTGAACCAGGTCGCGCAGACGGAGAACCTGGAGCGCAGGGTGCGGGCGCTGGAGCAGGCGCTGCGGGACGCCGACGACGAGATGGGCGAGGTCGTGAGCCGCATGAACTCCGCCCAGATGCAGGTTGCCGAGCTGCAGTCCGACAGGTGTGTATCCCCCATAATCGTTGGAGATGAGTACGTACTGACATGCGGCAGGGATGAGGCACTGCGCCAGACGAGGCGGCTGCAGGCGGAGATCCGACAACGCCAGCAGTAGATTTCTTCCCTACTGTATGGCCAGTAGATATTCTTCCCTACTATACGGCGTAGAGTATCTATCCTACTATACGGCCAGAGTTCACACCGACCCACGAGCCACGAGCACACGACGATAGACTAGAGCCTCTTATATACTCGTCAGCCTTCCTTTCCACAGCATCCACGGCGCAGCGGTTTCTTAGCTAATAGTATCTGATATCTACCTGACTGATACAGAGCATCTACTGATATACTGGGATATTCTGGAGTTGGTGTTTCTTGGGATCAGCTGTCTTACATTGGTGTATTCTAGTTCTTTTCTGAATTGATACCTATTTGCTTTTCTCTTTCTTCTTCCTCCTCTATTCTCTCTTATCTCCTTTCTTCTCTCTTTTCTTCTCTCTCTTATACTCTCTCTCCTCTTCTCTCCTTTCTTCTCTCTTCTCTCCTTTCTCCTCTTCTCTCCTTTCCTTCTCTCGGAAGTAAATAGACTTCCGAAACGGGTTTAGCTTCCTTACTAACCACGAACACAAACATCAACGTCGCCTCGACGAACAGCTACTGGACTCTACATTGGACCTATATACTCTACACTGGACCTACGTTGGACTCTACATTGGACCTACGTTAAGATCTTGAAAGACGTGAAACTTGGATAGGAGACTGGAAAAAAGATATCTGCATAGAAGAGGAGACATGGATCTACAAGGTACGCATCCGCACGGCTGGCAGACGCAGGCTGAGCAGGCAGACTACTTAGGGCTGGCGCGCAAGTTCGTCCCGCCGTCGGTGCAGCAGCAGACGGCGACGTACGCGCAGCTGGCGCGGGCCCAGTGGCAGGCGGCGCAGCCGTACCTGCAGCCGGCGCGGGCGCTGCTGGAGTCGCCGCCGGACCTGCTCTCGATCCTGGCGCTGGTGCTGCTGTTCTTCCTGTCGCTGAAGGTGCTGGACTACGCGCGGCGGGTGGTGGTGTTCTGGGTGACGCTGGCGGTGCAGCTGGCGGTGTGGGGGGCGGTGGTGGGGGGCGCGTGGTATGCGTACAGCGTCGGGTGGGAGCGGGCGTGGCGGGACGCGGCGTGGCTGCTGGGGGTGGCGGAGGGGTTCTTGCAGCAGCTGATCGCGGGGCGGTAGATGCAGAATTGATACGTTGACAGTATCTTACTTTGACATAGGTATTGTTGACTGATACGTGTTGACATACAGATGTTGACTAGTGTTATGAATATTAGTATCTTGACTTTGATATCGATGAGTTGACATACGGTTGACATTATACGTATTGTTGACATAGAGTTGTTGACGTACAGATTGCATACATTGTTGACGACAGATTGTTGACATCGTAGTAACTACTCGGGAGGGTCGTCGGCCGGCGGCTCGCGGGGCTCCTGGGCCTCGTGGTACTGGATGGCGTCGTCGATGTAGCTGAGCACGGCGGCGAGGCTGTCCTCGCGCTGGACGTCGAGCTTGAGGAAGGAGACCATGCTGAAGTCGTCGATGAGCTGGGCGACGGCGCGGTTGAGGCGGTCGAAGGCGGCGTCCTGGCCGTCCTGGCCGCCCTGCCCGCCGGCGTCCAGCAGGCCGACGTCGACGGCGGTGAACTGGCGCAGCTCGCGGGCGCCGAGCAGGCCGCGCAGCTGGTCCATCTTGCTGAGCAGGTTGACGTGGGGGATCTCGAGCAGCAGCATGGCGGACATGGCGCTGAGGGCGCCGGCGAAGAACTTGGGGCGGTCGACGACGAAGGAGCTCTCGAGCAGGTAGGCGGCGCACAGCGACAGGTTGAGGGCGCCGGCGCGGCCGAGGAAGCGCACGAGGGCGGGCAGCAGGGGGACGTGGGTGTAGAGCTCGATCTGGCCGGGCAGGTCGAAGAGGACGAGGACGTCGTCGGGCAGCGGGTCGAGGGCGTCGTGCAGGAAGTCGAGGTTCTGCAGCAGGAAGTCGAAGCAGTAGAGCAGGCCGCCGTTGGGGCCCAGGCCGAGCTCCGCCATGACGTCCTCGAGGGCGACGAGGTCGCGGATGTCGAGGTCGGGCGCGACGGCGAGGGCGTCGGCCGCGGGATCGAGGTTGACGTAGAAGCTGCGGCGGCGCGCGGCGGCCAGGTGCTGTGCGAGCGCGGTGCAGAACGTCGTCTTGCCCGCGCCGGCGGGGCCCATCACCAGGACGCCGAACTTGGACATCTCTGTTTTCTCTTCTTTGGTTCTGCGTTCTCTGTTCTCTTCTCTACATCTTCACGTCTCTACATCTTTACATTACTTTCGATCGCGAGTACTTTTCTGCCGCCCGCCACCGCCTGCCGCTTTCGGCCGCCTCGTTTTTCTGTCTTTTGCCCCGCCGACACTTAAAAGGCTTTTCTCCCTCATCCTCATCTCATCCTCTCTCTCTTCCATTACTCTCTCATCCATTACTCTCTCATCCTCTCTCATCCATTACTCTCTCTCTCGTCCATTGACCCTCTACCCTGTAATTTTCTACTTCTCTCTCTACTCACATCACAATGGGCAGTCTCGCGAACGGCACCGCCCAGGGGAACTTCCTCTTCACCTCCGAGTCCGTCGGCGAGGGCCACCCCGACAAGATCGCGTACGTCTACAATGTGGCCGTCCTGATGCCTGGGTTCTGAGACTGACTATCGCAGTGACCAGGTCTCCGATGCCGTCCTCGACGCCTGTCTTGCCGTCGACCCCCTCTCCAAGGTACCCCTCCCCCTTAATTCTCTTCCCTTCTCCCCGCTAACCCCCCCAGGTCGCCTGCGAGACCGCCACCAAGACCGGCATGATCATGGTCTTCGGCGAGATCACCACCAAGGCCCACCTCGACTACCAGAAGATCATCCGCGACGCCATCAAGGACATCGGCTACGACGACTCCTCCAAGGGCTTCGACTACAAGACCTGCAACGTCCTCGTCGCCATCGAGCAGCAGTCGCCCGACATCGCCCAGGGCCTGCACTACGATGAGGCCCTCGAGAAGCTCGGCGCCGGCGACCAGGGCATCATGTTCGGCTACGCCACCGACGAGACCCCCGAGCTCTTCCCCCTCACCCTCCAGCTCGCCCACAAGCTCAACCGCGCCATGAAGGACGCCCGCAACGACGGCTCCCTGCCCTGGCTGCGCCCCGACACCAAGACCCAGGTCACCATTGAGTACGCTCACGACGCCGGCGCCGTCCGCCCCGTCCGCGTCGACACCGTCGTCGTCAGCGCCCAGCACTCCGAGGACATCACCACCGAGCTGCTGCGCAAGGAGATCCTCGACAAGATCATCCGCAAGGTCATCCCCGCCAACCTGCTCGACGACCGCACCGTCTACCACATCCAGCCCTCCGGCCTCTTCATCATCGGCGGGCCCCAGGGCGACGCCGGCCTCACCGGCCGCAAGATCATCGTCGACACCTACGGCGGCTGGGGCGCCCACGGCGGCGGCGCCTTCTCCGGCAAGGACTACTCCAAGGTCGACCGCTCCGCCGCCTACGTCGCCCGCTGGATCGCCAAGTCCATCGTCCACGCCAAGCTCGCCCGCCGCGCCCTCGTCCAGCTCTCCTACGCCATCGGCGTCGCCGAGCCCCTCTCCATCTTCGTCGAGACCTACGGCACCTCCTCCAAGTCCTCCGACGAGCTCGTCCAGATCATCCGCAACAACTTCGACCTCCGTCCGGGCGTCATCGTCAAGGACCTCGACCTCGCCAAGCCCATCTACTTCCAGACCGCCAAGAACGGCCACTTCACCGACCAGAGCTTCTCCTGGGAGAAGCCGAAGACTCTGTCTTTCTAGTCTTTTTCTCTCTACTCTTCCTTCTAGTTCTTCTGTTGTGACAAAACAAGTTCGTCCTGGACGACGATGTTTGCTTTGTTTTCAACAACTCAAAGCATATACTGATAGACCTCCCCCCGCCGTCGGTTTCATCTCTCTTTCTTGCATTTAAGCTGGTTTTGTTGCAGCATCTCCCGGAAAATTCAACATGATACCAATTTCCTCGTTCTGTTATTCTCGAGACTCCCCTCTTACAGGTGGATGGGCGTTTTCGGTCAAAAGACACCCACAGTGTGTAGTTAGACAACCTATATAATGCATTTATTATGTAATGCAACCACCATTATGTAATGTACTGGATTATGTAATATCAGCCGCCTGTCACGTGTAGTCGCGTCGCGTCTGTGACAACCACTAAACTCCGACTGCAGTCACTATAACTCATGCTCTCTTGACTGCAGTCACTCTATCTCATGCCACTCTGCAGTCAAACTCATGCTATGACTCAATGCTACGTGCTGAATGGCTCCCTACAGCCAGCTCCCGAGCCCATTGAACGAGGACCGCCGTCAAAGAAGCGCAAAGTACATCACAACGACCAAGAACTCACTAACTTCACCATCTACGTTCGTCTCCCTTCGTGCGATGTATTCCTCGCTGACAATGAATAGCCGTGCGCCGCCGGAACCTCCCAGCCCAGCAGGGCCCAGACTCTCTCCCCCATCGCCCTCATCCCGCGCTCCCGCCTTCCGCTGTCGTGGATAGATACCGGTCCACCAGGAAGCCTTTTCACTGCAGACATCCCCGCGCTAGAGGACAGCTTGTGCCTCCAGAACGGATCGCTCGTCCTAGCGGCGGGCTGCCCGGACCATGAACACGAACACTACCTCGTCGAAAGGGTGAAACGCTATGTATACGCGATCTCTGCCCTGAAGTCAAATGTCAGGGAGGCGGATCTGGCCGTGGCAGCCAAGGGAGTAGAGCTAGCATGTACACCCTACACTTGCCCGTCGCCGCCACGGCTGGAACTCGCCTTCATCCCCGACCTGGACGTCTTCAACGAGATCCCACACTCGGTCTCGTTTGCTTTTAGCGGCGTCGACCTGCAGCATCCTGGTATATCCGACGAAGCCTGCGACGGTACTCCGCTGTCACTGCCAGAGGAGCCAGTGGACCAGAGTCTGCCAGGCGAGGAGAGCACCGCACTTGGCATCACCCTACCAGCAGAGTATTTTGCCGAAGACCAATGCCTACCAGTGCCTCAGACTACAACCGCCGATGAAATGCTTTCCGCCCTCAAAACGCAATACCTCGAGGCGCTATACGTTTCAAAGGTAAATGCCCTTTCCCATATCTATTATTCTTTCTCTAATCTTGCTAGACGTCGGTGGCCTATTTTGCAAAAGGCCCACTGTCTCGAGCGCGTGCCGCCTTTCAGAATACAGAAGACGCATCCTCGATGAGGCCGCTAGTCCTCTATCACTATTACCGCTCTTGTATCTTGCCTATGAAGAAGATGGACGCCAAGTACAGAGACGCTCTCCCTAAGATAATCTCGGACGTCAATCTATACCCCTCAGACGAAGGCGGATCCGCTCCTCCCGCTAAGAAGAGGCGCAATAATGGCAAAAAAACTCTGGGCAAGAACGGCTTATACGCTTCTGAGGAGGAATTTATCGCAAATTGGTGGAAATCTACCTGTGAACACGACTCATCGGTAAATAAAGCTGAGCGGCATGTAAAACGCTTGATAGACGACATACGCATGCGGGAAACACAGCTGCAGATCCTGTTGATTCTGGAAATCATACAGTTGGAAGGCAGTGTGGGAGAACTAAACGAGCATGATGACGGGCACACCGAACTTCCTAAAAAGAGCAAAAAAAGGCCAAAAGACATGTCCACCGCGCTCGAGTTGCTTCTTGACCGATTGTGCATCTGGCATGCAGTCAGTTCCAGCGAATTTCCGGCGGAATTAAGAAGTATTCCGGACAAAACGTCAGAGAAACAGGTGAACAACGATAAACTCCGCGACTTCTGCACCGAAGTCATTATCCCCTTTTACTCTGCCCGTCTCCCTGATCAGTGCCACCTTATCAATCGCAAATTGGGGGGGCCTACTATCCTCTCTCCTATTCGACCCAGTCGATCCAACACGAAACGGGAATCAAACCATACACCAAAATCTACCAAAACTTCTCTATCCAAAAAAAGAACACTGCAGCGCGTGAAGACCGATGAGAGGTTACCTACCAAACCGAAAGCTCCCAGCTTACTGCGCAACAACACCGCTCCCGCTGCTGCTGGGATACAGCGGGAGTCTGTCGACCCGATATCCTTTTCCACCTCAACCGCCGGCGGGAGAGGTGGTATTCAGAAAGCGAAGCGCGTTAATAACCGCGAAGTGGACCTTGACGCCGTGGCTAAGCAGCACCAGTCGAAAATGAAAAGAATGAACGTGCTAGTGAACCAGAAACGAGAGTTAGACGCCGCCATCCACGCCATCAGAAAGCCGAATCGGGAGCTAGTCTCTCGGTCCTTCGTCGAGGCGGCAGAGCAACGATCCTCGTCGGCGACTAATCACCACCCTAGGAAGCAGAAACACCCCACCCGCAACCCGTATGGCCAGGGTGTACAGGTGATGGCAACGCCCAAGGGGCCAAGAACGAAAGACTGTGGTCTTCCCAATTTACCTCCGCTGCCGGCTACCTGGAAACGGCCAAGGCCTACTACAGCTGCCGAATCAATTCCGGACACAAGCATCCAGGTGGTTCCGTCATCTAGCTCGCGGCCTAGGTATCCCTCCCCCTTTACGCGCCCTCAGCCTATTTTCAACAGCTTGAAGCAGAGAGACCGAGACCTTATTCAAGAAACACCGTTCAAGTCTGTCGCAAGTGGGACGAAGTGTGGCTATCCTCCCAATACATTCGACAGCGATACTGAGCCTAGCTTTCCGCAGCCGGATAGTAGCCCTACACTATTCCGGAAGTCCAACCCAAAGCTTTCCAGTACTAGCTCGCCAAGACTCCGTTTTGATACTACTATCACCGCCAACGCTACAACTGAGATCAGCGAGACGCCTCCTAGGCCTAAATCAATGGTACATCCCGGTTTTTCGGTGATCATACCCGTTGGATTTACATCACCAACTACCCCTGTTAAATGCAGTGTCCGGCCAAAAGCCACCGTCATGACACCTTCACAGAGAAGGCCTAACGATTACATTAATAGAACGACTAACGAGACGCCTGAAAAATCTATCTACGAACGATTGGGATGGACTAATGATGATGACGACGAATTGGCATTCTAAGCATAATGTCTTATACCCTTGGTTTTCCGTTTTTCACTAGCCCTATATACTTTTCCTATCCTCACCCCCTTTTGTGTTTCTCAAGCACTTACGGTGAGCACACTTAGATAGTGAATGAAGAACCATGTTCGGCCACGCTATAAAATCCCTACATATGCTGAGATCGTTAGAGGGCGCCAGATACTATCAAGTCATGTCTCATGCAGGGATGAATGTCATTACACACTGGATAGATTGCTCAACAATCTAGGTTGTCTATCTAAAGTGTAAAAAACACGTGTGGAGAAGTGAGAACACACTAACCCACAACCCTTGACTATCGGCATTTCTTTCTCTTGAAGGCTATCTCCCCGAAACCTGCGGAGTACAACTCTGGGCCCTGCAAGACTGTACAATCACCATGCATGTCAGGATACGAGGTTGATGACCTGCATGATGTAAGACAGGCATTCTTGAACCCAAAATCAATTATTAGAGACAAAAAAGCTCCTTCGACTTGACGTAACCTGGAAGGCTCACTGCTTTATCAGCAAGTATGAGATGTAATCGACTGCAAGCAACCACACCTTCGCCGTAGGCTGACTGCAGGCCAACGCAGAACAGAAGGAGGATAGTCTCCTCGAGGCATCCAGTCTCCTTCAGCTAATCCCACAGGCTGTGACCGCGCAGGCCGTTCTCCAGTTTGACAATAGTTTTTGATATCACGGGAAGGTCGACACGTCCCAAAAGGGCAATCCACGTGACGAGATATCTACTTCCGACGTCCTCTCTTCAACCTCATCTCTTCCTCCAGCTTCAACCTCCCACGTCTCATCCTTTTCTTCTTCCTGTATCCCAACCCACGGACTGCGCGGGCTACGTAGTGTGGGCCTACAGGGAAGATCCTAGACCTAATCCTTAGCAGGACACCGCTTGGTAGACGAAACTGTGCTGGCTGTCCGACGTTCTCGCTGCTTGGACGGCCGGTGCAAGGGAACGGCGGCTGATGTACGACCAGAGAGGCCGCCGCTGAACCAGACGAGGCTCAAGAGCAAACATTAGTTAACAGCGTCTTCTGGGCCGGGAAAGCAACACAGGATACAAGCGGTTGCACAGCCAAACCTGATGAGCGGCCGTCAACCGGGCGAGAGTGAGTTTCTGGAACCTCTGTGGCTGATGATAACCTACTCATCCTCCTGAGCCTTGTCTAGTGCAAGATGAGCGAACAGCAAGTTGCAGCATAGGACAAGGCCTTAAAGAAAATGCTCCGACGAGGGAAAGAATTCCCCGACTTGACAGCCCGCCACGGTGCGTGAGGGCCGGAACATGTTCTAGATGGATGATGTGACGAGTCTGATATAACTACTCGATGGCGTCTGTCATGGCACGGTAGCATCGATCATCTTCTCTTCTCAAAAGATGCATCTTCGCGTCGAGGCTTCTTCGTCCCTCTCTCGTCATCAGGCGGACAACACAAAAAGCAAGCATGCAAGTAGACAGAAAGGCGGTTCGCGACCCTTCACCTGCTTTTTCCCTCACCAGTTTTCTCTCTCGGCTAGTTGGCAGGTAAAGCAGGCAAGCGAGTTTAACTAGTTGACGGGCCGCCGGATGTTTCACCGCTGCGCCCTTAGAAGAAACGAGTCCAATACAAGACACAGCAGACAGACAGACAGACAGAGACCAGAGGAGAGACCTGGCCTCTATATCTAGTGAAGTTATGCATGACTTGCGCCTCAGCTGACTCGGGATCAGATCCCGCGATCGTCGAGGGAGACCTCTTATACAACAACGACCACCTCTGCTCGTCGTCCTTGTACAGATCCCCAGTTTAAGAGCATCCCATGACCGGATGTGGTGCGGTTATTATCCGGCATATCCTTGCAAACCCGAACCATCCAGCAGAGCTACTCTCTTCATGGAATCTTCCCATGGGTATACCGACCACTCTCGCTCTCGCTCTCTGTCTGTCCCCGTCTGTCTCCCTGTGCTCTCTCTATTGCTCGGTGTGATTCTCTGGTCTCTCGCTGCTACATGCCCGCCGTCTGTAACTAGTGACACGTCGTTAGCTGGGCAGAGCCGCACTAGACTGAGTAGACCTCTGTAAGCCTTGGGACAATTAAAAGCAAGCCTGTGACGAAGGAAGCCTGCGACAACTACGCATCCGAAAGCCTATCGTCGACCCTATCCGAAGCGATCCTGGGAGCAGCAAGTCTTTAGTCATATTGCAGCCTGCATCTTTTTTCTGCAACGACAGAGCCACGACCCGATCATGAGCAAGCAGCCTGTCTGGCCTCGTTGCTTTTTCCATCTCTCTGCTTCTTCCCACGGAAGATCCTCGCTCGTCCTCCTCGTCATTGCTGCTGCCTTCGCCTTTCCTCTTCACCTTCACTTTCCCCCATCCCTGCTCTAGCGTCGGCTGCCTGCATCGCCCTCTCGCGCTGCCCTCCCTCCCCTCGCTCCCTTGCTCTGGCGCTCAGCTAAATATACACACACCTCGCCCTCCTGCGCCACCATCCCCCATCGCATCCCATCCCATCCATCGCATCCGCACCCGCGTCCGCGGCCGCATCCGCAACACCCTCCCTCAAGAAATATCTGACCAGCATCACCAACCCAGCCTTCAAGCATGTCGATATCCTCGCTGTGATATCGCGGTGGCGCCTAGACAGTACACAGGAATAAAAGCACTGGAAAAAGAAACGCGCCCTCTTCCACCACTTTCCCGCCCATCCTCTACCTCTCTATCATTCATCTCCTCCATCATCCCATTCGCCCTCGTCCTCCCCACCCTCTTCCTCCTCCCCCTCCGCCATCGCGAACACCCAGTTAGTTCCTCGCCATGTATACCACCTCCGCGCCCACCCAGGTCAACGGCGGCAGCGGTATGAGCAACAACCGCGTTGACTCCGGGACCATCAACCCCGCTGACCTCAACTCACCCTGTATGTTCTGCTCGTCCTTTACCCTCGCTTTGTCGTTTGCTGTCTCAGTTATACGTTTATCCTAGGGTTGGGCGTGGCTAACCCGTCAGTACCACTCCCCTCAACCGCGCTCTCTGCAGACCTTGCTACAGACGCGACGGCATCTCGAGGCATTAAGCGCGGTCGCTCCGAAGACCAATATGGAGAGCATCTCGTTGACCAAGACGTCGAAGATGGTAAGTTGGCTCAGCCTGCCCATGAGAATCCCAATAGAGGGGAAAAAGAGATCGATGTTTGGAGCTGGCCGCCTTGTCGCCTACCCAAACCTTAGCGGGCCACTCCACTGCCAGACTAACAAATCTATTTATCGCAGACAGTAGGCGCAAAAGAGGGCGACCGCCAAAAGCCACCCGCCCGCCGAGCACCTCCACCACGACCACCAACCATCACAACAACAACATCGTCGTCAACTCGGCCGCGGTCGCTGCCACGACGATTACACCCGCTCCTCCCGCCATGGCGTCCTCACAATCACCGATGCAGACGCCCAGGCTCGCCCCAGAGGTCGCCCTTCAGTCGTCTCCGCCCAAACCCACGCCCACCAAATCGGTTCTGAAAGCTCTGCCCACTGTCAGAGACCACACGACCGACCAGCTCGGCGAGGATGGCGACGAATACATCCCCAAGGAGTTCGATGCCAGTGGTGAGAAAAAGGTCGACGGCCTGGGTTACCTACAGGACTCTCGCACATACAGGTGTCGGACATTCCGGCTCGCGAACCGCGGCAACAAGCTCTTCATGCTGGCCACAGAGTGCGCGCGTGTTCTCAACTACCGCGACTCTTACCTTCTCTTCAACAAGAACAGGTCCCTATTCAAGATCATTGCCAACCAAGCGGAGAAGGACGACCTGATTGCCCAGGATATCCTACCTTATTCTTATCGGTCGCGACAGATAGCCATCGTTACCGCGCGTTCCATGTTTCGACAGTTTGGCAGCAAAGTAATCGTCAACGGTCGACGCGTACGTGATGACTACTGGGAGAGCAAAGCTATCAAGCAGGGCTTTACGGAGGAGGACATGGCTGGTGAGAAACGTCCCGGTGCAGGCAAGGCACGTGAGGCGGCTGCTGCCGCCGAAGCTGCCGCCTCGATGAATGCCATGCCATCTCTAGGGCATAGCGATGTCATCTACACAAACGCTTCTACTGATGGGCACGGCATACCCTCGGCGCTTTCTCACCCCGCCTCGCTCGCTCCACTACCTATGATTAACCCCGCGCCATCTGATGACCCCCGTCTCCGCGAATACAGCAGCCTTCCACGGCCTAGGCAGGACCTAGGCGGACAGCCCTACCAGGATCGCACTGTTCCCAGTGCTGTCTCCGAAATCGTCAGCCAAGCGTCGAATACGGCAGAGTTCAGCAAGATTCTCAACCAGGGGAGCAACTACCGCGGAAAGAGTTTGGAAGAACACTGGAACAAACCACGCGATGTGCCGATATCAGATCCGAACGTGCAACCTCTTCCATCATCTTCAAGCGGCAATCAGCTCGACAATAGCCACATGCAATCACCCCAGCTTACCAACTCGGGCATGCTCTCCTCCCTACCATCACAGTCTATGTTGCAGCAACCTCAGGGCTTGATGACGCCGCACACATCTTATTCGCCCGCTCTTCATCACCAACAACAGCAACCCCAACACCATCAACAGCCTCAGCATCATCAGCAGCAGCCATCTATGTCACCCCCCCTCCGCACGATGCAGCAGCAACAAGGCCACCACCGCTCCCCGAACAATGCCATACCGCTTCCACTCTCCTCCACACCTGTCTCTGTCCCCGTTTCCTCTCAGTCCTCAATGTATGCATATCCACAGCAGCAGCAGTTTTGGGGGGCACCACCGCAACAACCACTCTCACACCAGCAGCCGCAGCAACATCATCCTACTCAGCCTTCCCCATCACACCCACAACACCCACAGCAACATCATCAAACGCTTGGAATGCAGCATCCACAATACGCGTCTCCACTTCATACTCAGCACCGACAACATCATCCATCACAGTCGCCTAGTCAGCGACAACTTGCTTCTCCTCAACTCCAGCCACAGCCACAGCCCCATCCGCAGCAGCAACAGCAGCAGCAGCAGCAGCCACCAGGAATGAACCCACTAGGTTACCCAGGCGTTGTTGGTACCACATATTCCATGGCAGGTCCTAATGCGGCTGTGGGAGCCAGAATATACCCTTCCACGGGCATGATGCAGCAGTCTTTTGGTATGGGAGTCGGCGGTAGTGCCGGAGCAGGTATTATGCCAGCTGTTTCAGCGGGTACTGGTGCCAACCTCCCATGGTCACCAACAGGGCAGCAGCAGGGACAGGGGCAGGGAGGACAACCAGGTGGACACGGGTCATGGCCCGGGACCTACTAGAGAAAAAAAAAAAAAAACCGAGGATATGGCTGGAGATCGGTCGGATTTAAACTGGTAAATTGGGTCTATGCTTTTGGTTTAAATATTGCATCTCTTTTACGTCAACTCGGTTTCCCTTTCCCCAATTCTACCATTCACATATCTTGTATTACTCTCTTATTGCTTTTTCCTTTCCCGGCTTACTTACATTCTTATTTTGCACACCCGCTCTCTGTCTTTCCACCGTACGGACTAAACTGACTGAATTTCTCCCCTTGTGTTACTTCGTACCTTATTCTACCATTCCTCACACCTGCATGTTGAGATACCCCTCCCTCGCCCTACCTTTATTCCCTCTCCCCTTTGATATGCTGCTCGCGTTCATTCATATATTTACTCTTTTAATTTTCCATATTTCAACTTCTTTAGTTGCTGCCCCTATTTGAGTATATGGCGTTTGCAGAGTACAATACTTAGTTTCCTTGGACTTGATTTGATATAGTTGTTGATGGTAATATGTTGTTTTGTGTTTTCTTATAGTATAAGCTTATTTCCCCTTGTCCTTCATCAACACATATTACACCATGTTCCTCCCACTACCTGTTAGAACATTAATGTGGTTTATCCCCATATCCGTCGGTTTTGCTGCTCTCCTAAATATTACTTTTATAAATTGAAATCTTTTCCACCTTCTCTCATTGACAGGAATCGGGCGAACAATATTGGCTTGGGTTGAATTGGAGACTAGTCACTTAAAAGTTCTTTTTTTGGTAGCAGCTAAGTTTATATAGGTAGCCACCAAGCCGAGGTGTTTAAATGTAGTCTGCGAGAGCCCACGGAGACGTAAGGGAGTGTCACAATGGACAGGGAGGTGACTAAAAGTAGTAACAGGTCGACAACAAGTAGAGGAAACAGGAGTGAAGGCGATAATTAAGATTAGAGATTAGTTTATATAGATAATGTGCAGTACGCAGCGGTCATAAAGGTAACTGGGGAAGGTATCAAAGAGCTATCGTGCTCGGAAGCGAACGAAAAAGAATGAAGAAAGTAAGAGGATAGAAAAAGGGAAAACGGAAGTGAGAGTATGAGTAAATGACAGTAACAGCCCAATAGTCCATCCTAAAAAATATCAGAGTCGATGAATCGACGAAACCATACGAAACCAACCATACCCTTCCCACGTATATCATCGACAATCCAAACAAGAAGAAACCAGCATTATGACTAAAGAAATAAAGTAGCAGTGACGGAATTATTGAGCTACTGCTCGTTGTCTGTTCCAAGGGCGCAATAGCTGAGGATGAAGTAAGCCACATGGTCATACAGATGGGAAGATGGCTGTGCGGTAAAAGTCATTCGGTGTCTGGTTAGTAAAGGTATAGTTGCGTGATTCTTGTGGTGGTAATTGTTGTGCAGCCATCCGCAAGGCTTCGTCTTGCTGGGGGAACTCCTGAATGTAAAACTCGGTGGCGCCTTTGCTGATGGGGAAACTCTGGCCACAATCTGAAATGGGGGAATCCAGGCTGACCGTAGATTTTTGACATTGAGCTTGCCAATCATCAGTGCATGTAGAGCCTTCTATTGGTTGCTCTTCTTGTACCTGGCCATCGTAGGCTATAGGAGAAATATGGGTTGGTTGGGGCATGTGAAGAATGTGGAGTGATGCGTCAACTTCCGGGTGAGAGAGGTGCTGTTGCTGTGTGCAATTGGGAATGACCTCAGCGAAGTTGGTGAAATTTGGGGGAGCGGACATGGGCTCTATGAACGGCTGATAGGCTGTTGCATGAGGTATTTCGACCATCACAAAAGATGGCGGTTGTTGTTGTTGTTGTTGTTGTTTAGACTCATGGTGCTCGTTAAAATGGATTGTCTGGGAGTTTGGAAATGAATGTGCATACCCCATCTCGTCTTGTGGTGACAGACAGTACTGACTATCAATAGGCGTAGGAGGAAGGAGATGTTGCATATCTTCCGGTGTCAAGGGGGTGGCTGGCGGGATGGAGGAAGTGGTTGACGGTGGCACAGTCAATTCTGACGTGTTAGATAAACCGTTTTGCCTTCCTTCAATCGAGTATGGGAACGGCGACCTAGGGGAGCCGGAAATTTTCCGTAGTCCACCATACCTTGGACTCAGCTCAGCAAGCTGGGACGTCTTCCTTACACCACTCCACGCGGCACTGGCCACTCTTCGAGTAGGCGACATAGATGGCGGCCCGCCAGGGACACGGCCTAATCCTGATGTTCCGATGGCTGCTGGCCTTGGGCGCTTCCGGCGCGCTGCCAGGCCAATTGCTTTGTCAGAGGTTGAAATATGGAGACGGGGTAGCTGGCGTCCATGTGAATGCGTTAACTCAGGGTCGGAATTAGGGCCGCTGCTCATGGACACATCGCTGTGATTTACTGGAAGAGAAGATTGTTGGTCAATCCCAGTCTGCGAAGAGTATAGAGGCATATCCGACGACTTGAATGGCTGGTTGAATGAGGGAGATGATGATTGAGCCATGCAAGGGAGCTCTTCGGAGGAAGTATTATTACATAGGAATTCGGTGAATGGCGGGCTGACAAGGTTGTTGGACTCTGGAGTCCAATACATGGTAGAGTTAAGTCCAATGATAGAATTCGAAGCTGGAACCGTGGATTCATCAGCAGAACCGACTCTGACTTGGATTTGCGGGATGGTATCCCACTGCTGGTAATGCCTATCGACCTCGGGTTGGGAGAAGGAAGGCTGCAGGGTGCTGTGCAAATCAGCAATGTTATCTGCGCTCTGTTTCTCTTCGTTGATTGGCGGGCTGGGAATAATCTTGATAGGGTCGATATTTGAGATTTCGGCGTGAATCTCAGGTTGGTGTCCTGCAGTATCAAATTTTGGTTCCGGTGACTCATCCGCTGGTGTCTGAAGCCCATGATCTTCGCGTTCACTGCAGGCAGAGGAAGCAGCACGAATATCTGTGGGGGTTGGGATCGATTCAGGCTGGTCTTCCTCTGACTGTTGTTGCTCTGAGATTTCGATCTGCTCTTGTTTGCCTTCAGCACCTTCTGCAGCCATGGCCTTTTCCTTTGCCTGCATCTTTTCAAATTCTTCTTGTCGCTTCTGTTGTTTAGCTTTGGCCCTTCGGTTTTGAAACCAGTTCTATAGATACAATTAGCACACGCGACCTTTTCGAGAATTACTAAAATGACGTACTGCCACTCTTGGAAGAGTCAAGCTGGTCTGCAACGCCAATTGACGTTTTGTATTGCTGTTAGGCTTCGGATGAGCTTGAAACTGGGACTCCAGAATCTCTACTTGCTCCTTTGTCAAACGTGGCCGCGACAAATTCTCAACATACTCCTCGTATTCTTCAATGGCCCCCGCTGCGTAGAAGCCATGGATGTCGCCCTGATGGTAGGGAAGATAACATTGATCCATTGTTTGCTCATAAGGATAATGCGAGATTGGCACCCCATAACCTATGGGCTGATCCAAAGGTACCGCGTACGGATATGGTGCCTGTAAGTAATTCATAGCTACAGTTGCAATGCCCGGTGTTGATAAGTGACTTTTGGCAAGAATCTTCCACCAGATTACCAACTACCGTGTGTAAAATGGGGACGCTGGCAGCGATGGGACCGTCGGTTGCGCCTTGTTTGCTGGTGTTGTTATTACTGTCAAGGAATGAAGAAGGTGACTGAATGAATGAATGGTCGAATGAGAGTGTTGGAGAGCTGGTCTGTGGCTCCTGCAAGGCTGTATGGATGCAGTGATCGTTAAGAGTAGAAAAGTGAAGGAACGGCGAGTTCGAGATAGAAACCAAAAACAAAAACTGGAACTAAAAGGATTGACGGTGGTCTTAATACCAAAAGAAAGACTGGAGAATGAAGGGCGGCTCCCACGCAGATGGCTGGTGGTCGAAAGAGGAACAGAACGACAAGAGATGGGGCGACCAGAAGAAGAAGTAAATAAGCCAGCTGTCGGCGCAAGGGGGCGCCCGCGGAACAACAAGGGCGGCTCCATCACACAAGCCGCGTACCAGAGAGCCTGGTGTATTGTAAAATAACGGTGCCTGGGCGGGCGTGTAACGACAAGACACGGCTAAGGTGCCCCTTTTCCCGCGATGGTTGAGAGCCCTCCACAGAATCCGCCAGTCCGCACCCCACCGGGGGCCCACTTTCTGCACTGGGTGAGTGCTTCAGCATCATCACAGCAAGCCCCCCTGTACCAAGTAGGCGTCGAGCCAGGGATTTTGACATTTCACCCCAGACATTCGGCATCATCAAGGGGAAAGCTCCAACGGATGGTTAGGCGAAAGGCAAATGTGCGCCTGAAGGGGCAAGCAGATATCCCTGCCGGTCATTTTAAGTTGCTCTTTGCCGACTAAAGTGCACACTAACGGCATTAATCCCAAGGAAAAGAGAGTCAGAGCGAACCCTGCTGATGACGATTGCACGGCTTCGTATGTACGGATTATGAAGATGTGACATACATACTCCGTACTTGAAATGAATCTCCGTCGCTGCGGCGTGGTCTGTCCTAGTGAAATAGAAAGAGAGTAGGCCTTTCCCATGTTGGAAGGGTCATGCAGCAGAATCCTCTCACCAAGCTGTGATACGCAACATCAAGTTCCCTCCACGCTAATGTCGGGGTAGGGGAGGGATCCGATCGCCAAGGGTCAGAAGGCCGAAAAACAAACTTGAAGCCCGATGAAGGCGGTGCGTGCAGGACGCGCGAGCATGTAGCTATTCTTCAGGTCGAAGATTGATCCAAGCAAGAAATAATTGAGAGACACTGGGCGAGAACTGCATATGCACTTCGGGGATGAAGACCTCTTAAAATCCAAGGACAATGCTGCAGCACTTTCACCAAGCTGCAGCCTGCAAGCTCAGTCACACCTCACGATCCCGGCCCGTTCCTGCAGCATAAGTAGGTACATCGACCCTCGTACGGCGTACATACCCCGTCTCCTTGTTGCTTACTCGCAAAATCTCCCTGGACCTGGGATATGGCTGGCTGGCTCCCCATCTCACAATAGGCCTCTGCCCGGGCTTTCTTTTTGCCCAGAGTCAAGCAAGACAAAAGGTGACTGATCTCAAGCAGCTCTATTGCTCTTGGGGCGTGCTTGGAAGATGCTCTGGGACAGTTATCAGACATGCCCGCCTCCACCGCCTCCGCCTCCGCCCTTCAGGCCCCAGGCAAGGAGGACTGGTGACAAGCTGCGCGCAAAAAGTTGGGTGAAGCCATCCCACTTGCGATTGGGTCCGCGGGAGGCCCCTTTTGACCCAGAGGCTCCATTTTGGAACAGGGGTGGGTTGTTGCTGTGCGTGATTGGGCGAGGAAGATTTGCGTTTGTGGGACGATCGTTGCAGGGCTGGGTATCCATGAACTTGGGACTTCCCAAAGTCTTCTTACCTGCAGGGTGCTGGGCACGGTGTCGTGTAAGCTTTTGTACGCAGTACGCACGGAGTACCGCCATATGAATGGGGAAATGTCGGACGAGTGTGCCTCTCGGTCATCTACGTCTTCTGTTTCGCTTATTTCTTTTCTCACGTCGAGGTTGTTTCTTTTTTCCCTCTTTTGGTTTGCCGAAAACACGCATCATGTGACCGGCACCAAGCCCATGATTTGTCATGCGTACTGAGATGTTACCGGTATTACCGTTCTGAATAATACTTAGCTAATCACGGCGTATCCTAAGGTTGGGGTCTTTTTGTTTCCTTTTTTGGGACAGATCAGAACGTTCTCAGACAGCAAAAGATGATATCTCGCATTTCCCGCTTCCCCCTTAGAGTCTCTTTGAAGATGAGATGGCCAGGGAGCTAGAGGCCGGCTCGTCGGGACCTGCGCCCTGAGCAGATGTCTTGACCCCGGGCTTTTTCCATTGGGCAGTTCGTCCATGGGAGCGGTCCCAACTTTCGCCCCAAAGTTACACATTGCACAACGACGGCAGCGGCAAATGCAGCAGTCCATCTCCGGCGACAGCGGAGCACTTGGTTAGCTATCCGAAATATGCACACCGTCAACAGAATCTGAGCGTCTCTATGGAAAAAGTAAAAAGTGCAGAGAGACAGAAAGCCTGCAGTAAGGAACAATCACTTCCGCAAGGCATCTCCTCATGGACTTGAGAACATGGAGGGCATGCACATACTGTCGATCATGTCTGCAGACCCAACCTGCTGCACGCATCCGGACCTTCCATTACCATGAAGCTGAGATAACGCGGGACTCAAGGCCAGTAAAAGGAGGGAAGACGAATAAGGCTTCCACTCGACAGACCGCTTTCGGATTTCGGATGGAATCGGATATCTACTTATGCTAGGCTGATGTGAAAGCGTCTGCCCTTCTGCCGGTTCATTCAAACTTTTACGTCAGAGTCAGTAACGATGCCATAATCTGATCCTCAGGCTGGCCAGTTTTTAATTCTCCGGTGATGATCCGATCACCACCAAAATCCAAATTCCAAGCCCCTCTCCCGCATTCTCTCCCACTCTCTCAGTCAGTCTATCCAAGCCAAGCCATGTGAGTGATCTGCTACGACGCGAAAGCTAGTTTGCAATACCAGGTAGTCAGGCCTTGCAGAGCACATCCTGGGAAGTTACTGTACTAGTAAACCGCACGGAGCTCATACTTGTGTGGTTGATTGATGGGATGTGATGAGGTGGACTTCACGAAAGCATAGTCTACCAGCTCAAAGTTCCAAGCGGGTGTCACCCCTGTCTGGCTGTCGATCTTTTGTCTCGGCATCATATTTTTTAATGAAGCACTAGCTAGATACGGTACTGTACTTAACGTCTGAGTGTGTGTGTGGAGCATTTCCGCGATATCGAGATGACGACGAGATCATAGCACAAGACTTCATCGGGCGGTTGGTCTAGGGTCACACGACGATGTGCGGAGCCACCTGAAGGAAGAGGCGAAGTTAGTGACTCCGTATGGCCCTGAGATGCCTTTACTTTGCCCTTAAAAAGCGAGAAGAACGATGGATCGCACATCGTCACGGAAGGTTGAACATCTTGGTAAGCCACGACTGGCGCTAGGGCGTACGCATGGTTCCATCACACCGGTATGCGCGACGAGAAGTGGTCGGGCATTTCAAAACCGTAGTAGCTAGCTCAATACATACCTTTACTTCATTTCGACTACGAGCGCTCCTTATAGCCTAGATTGAATACAAATCAGTTGCTTACACAGAATCACAACAGGATGGCGGGAACGCGGGAGGAACGAAGTCCATTATTTATCATACATGCTAGAGTACGGAATAGTAGTTTAGGCTTATACGCGGAGAGCAAATGGGTTCTCGGTTCTATTGGGCTCTAGTTCAACTAACACCTGTGTAAGCGACTCGTCCGTCAGTCAGTACGAAGGCTATTTAACGAAAAAATCGAAAAATGTATTCCGCAGCCAAAAGGATGATGATAACTTGAGAGCCAAGAACAACGACAGTACTCCTCTTGCCAGTACGGAGCTAAGTGCTTAAGTCTGATATGAACCTGGTCATCGATCATAACGCTAAGTAACTACCTAAGTCTAAATTACTTCACCCCTGTCAACGTGATGGTACCTTAAACGCTATTGAAGTGTATCCCAAACCTCAATCTCGACCCGGCCGTCGGCGAATTTCTTGAAGGTAGCGCTGTCGAGATCTTTGATGATCCAATCTGCGCCAGCGCCCTTCAATTCTTCTAGGGAATGAGTCGTGGCTAGCGCAAGAACCTTAAACCCAGCGGCTTTACCAGCGCGGATACCCGATGGTGCATCTTCAATCACAAGCATCGCTGTGCTGTTGTCCAAGCCAAGTCGAGAGCGGCCCAATAGATAGCACGAAGGGTCTGGCTTGCCGACCTGCACATCTTCAGCAACAACCAAATACTTTGGCTGCGCGAGATGGAGAACGCCCAGCCAGCCCGTAATCAGCGCGTTGCTGCCAGACGTCACCACCGCCCAGGGCGCTCCAGCCTCTTCCAGCGAGGTGAGGAGACGCCGTGCGCCGGGTATTTCAGTGGCATCAGAACCAAGTTCCCGTGGAACTCGCGCTTCCATCATGCTAACATCTACCAATGAACACATGGATAATCAGATATTGACAATTTCCCATGCAAAGCGATCCCTCACGGAGAACGGTGAATGGTGGGAAAAGCGGCAGAGTGTAGTAGCGGGTGTAAGTGTTCACTTCGGACTCGACTTACATTCCCAGTTAGCCCGTTCAGGAGCCAGGATCTTGAGCATGTCTATGCTTCTCCTGCCGTGTGACGTTTCCAGGATCACCTTCGGGTCGACTCCGATCTCCTCTCCTATTCTTCTCAGGCCAATGGACCACAGTCTTAGATAAGAGGAGCACGAAACGGTGGGGGGGTGCGGCCTTCGCGCATTCAGGCACTGTTGAGGTTGTGCCAGACTCACATATGCCAATGTTTCACAACCGCTAGACCGCAAGTTAGCTTAAAGAACGCACCGACAGAGCCAGAAGACTGCCTGGCACAGAGGCGGCTCACCAGCCGTGGAATCTACGATCGTTCCATCAAAGTCGAAGAGTAAGCCATCAAAGGCCAATGATATCCGAGGACCGGTGAAAGATCCAACAGAGCCCATCTTCAGCACTGTGAATTCTATAAAAAGAGAAATGAACGACTTGTAAAGGTTATCGAACAGATATATCTCCCACCAGCTAGCCTTATCCCCGCGGACGTTGAGGATTTTATGCGCTTGGATTTTCCCCTAGAATCCCACCCCCCGCCTTCGTCCAGCTTCTGATTGGCCAGCTCTCATTACTCAGCGGATTCCCGTTGTTCTGCTTAGTCATGTATCTTATCAGGTTTGCCAAGGTTTTCTAATCGGTTTGGTCTTGGCGCTTACTGACCCACCTTATATTTTTTCTGCGTCGAGATTGAAGAGGGAAGATCAAGGTACAGATAAATATACACAGCCTTCTCGAGGAATCGGAGGAGACAGCAAGATGGTGAAGCTCGGTGAGAAGCGTCCTGCGGCCTCTACTGATGATTATCTCAAATCTAATTTATGCGTGTAGGCAAATCGTCAAAGCGAACGCCTGTTCGGCTACGAAATAAGATTGAAAAGGCCAGTGCTGCAAAGCAGCGAAAGGAGCGGAAGCTTGCCAAAAATGTTTGCTACCTCTATTGAAGTATTATTTGTGCTCGAAAGGCTAACCGCTTTAGAACCCTCAATGGCGCTCAAAGTTGAAGAAAGATCCTGGAATTCCGAATTTGTTCCCATATAAGGAAAAGCTTTTGCAAGAAATCGAGGAGAAAAGAAGGGTAAAGGCGGAGGAAGCTCAGAGACTACGCGAAGAAGCAAAAGCTCGACGCCAAACACTCAGTGCAGAGGCAAACACGGATATCGATCTATTGGAAACCCCCGAAGATGATGAGTTAATTGACGAAGATGAAGTCAACGACAGTGATATGGAAGTTGAAGGTGATGATTCTAACCCCATGGCTGCGCTTTTGGCCTCTGCAAAAGCCCGCGCTGCGGAGTTCGAAGACCAGCACGACGACGACGCTATGCTGGATGTTGAGGGAGATGTCGGGGTAACGCTCGTGGATTCTTCCATACCCACCACGAAAGAAGGCTCCCGTCGAGCATTCGACAAGGCTTTTAAAGAGGTTATTGATCGAGCAGATGTTGTCCTCTACGTTTTAGATGCGCGAGACCCCGAAGGGACCCGATCCAAAGAAGTAGAACGAGACATCATGGCTGCTGACCACGGGTCAAAGCGACTTATCCTAATTTTGAACAAGATTGACCTTGTGCCTCCGCCAGTTCTGAAAGGATGGCTGGTGTATCTCCGGCGTTATTTCCCCACTCTTCCTCTACGGGCTTCGACGGGAGCTCCCAACGCGCACAGCTTCGACCACAAGCAATTAACGGTCAAGGGCACGTCCGAGACACTCTTCAAGGCATTGAAAACCTATGCGCATGACAAACAACTCAAACGAGCCGTGTCAGTCGGTGTCATTGGGTATCCTAACGTCGGCAAATCCTCGGTGATCAACTCGCTGACCAGCCGTATCACAAGAGGCAATGCCAATGTGTGTCCCGTTGGCGCAGAGGCCGGTGTTACCACGAGCCTCCGCGAAGTCAAGTTAGACAGCAAGCTGAAGATCATCGACTCACCAGGGATAGTTTTTCCCAACGCCGAGGCATCTAAATCCTCGGAGTCCCGAAAGATACACGAGCAAGCCCGGCTCATCCTCCTCAACGCCATACCCCCAAAGCAAATATCCGATCCTGTACCTGCTGTCACTCTTCTACTCAAAAGATTATCGTCATCCGAGGCTCTACTGTCAAAAATGCTTTCATTCTACGGCATTCCCCCGCTTTTCCCTACCAATGGTGATAAAACGACAGACTTCCTAATCCAAGTTGCTAGAAGACGAGGTAGACTCGGGAAAGGTGGTGCGCCGAACATTAGCAGCGCTGCCACGACCGTAATCACCGACTGGAGGGATGGCCGTATTCAAGGCTGGTTGGAAGCTCCGGCCCTGCTTGTCTCCACGAACGTGGAAAGCAATGCTGCCACCGGAAAAGAACCCGGTGGGCAAGCTGCCGATGCAAGGCAGATTGTGACAGAATGGGCCAAGGAGTTCAAACTTGAGGGACTCTGGGGCGATGATGCCGCACAAGACGATAATGACGAGCAGATGAAAGAATAAAATGCTGTTTTTCACTCGTGTTTTAATGTTAAGTACGTTTTCGCAGTCTGGGTACCTGTGGGCGCAAGCAATCCAACCTGTTTTCCTTCAGAGGCTTTTGTGATAGAGATTCCCTTGTTTATTGGCGCACGAATTCAATGCGGTGGTCCATTTAAATCTACTTGTTATGCCTTGTGATATCGTACTTTCGTCGCACTCTAACGTCATATCTGCAGCACTTCAGGTTGAAGTACAGTAGCTGGTGTCAATTAGCTGTCCAATTTGAGGATAATCGCTTGTAGCTCTACATTATGGCTTATCCAGGGTAATGTCTGTAGGTGGACAGGTTCTCCACGCAAATTTATGCTATTGGCGCCGGAGACAAAAAGTGACTGCTGAATAAATAAATAGTCAAACGGTTAAATATCAGAAAATATCCCACCACCAAAAGTGACAACGGCCGACTGCCACATAGTTTAAAGAAGACACGGGGCGCAGCGCAGCCTCCATATATATTGCTGGAAGCTCCCGTCAGCTTAAAGTACCTTCGAGCCTTTGACTTCTCTTTGGGTCGGCGTACTTCTCTAATTTGTCAAAAGCTCCATCGCTCCTCCAGAGACCCGCGATTCTCATCTATCGCCTTTCCCCACGACCCTCCACCTCGAGCTTCCTGCTGCAGTATAGGTTCCATTCGAGCATCGGGATAGTAACTCCTCCTCCCAGTTACGCTGGCGATCTCCAGCTATGTCTACGGCAGAGGCGGGAGGACCGGGCGCGAACGGCAGTGAACCGATCGGGAACAAAGCTGACGGTGCAGAGATTGGTGACAATGCGCCCAGCTCCGAAGCTGTTGAGACAGGATTGAGCGTCGACGTAAGGCTCCAGGCCCCCTTTCTCCCAATCCCTATTCCTCCGCCCCGCTGGCCGCCCCCGCTGTCCATTCCCAGTGTGGTCTACATCCAACAGGAGTTCTTCAGATACAGGTCAAGGCTAAGTAAAGAGGGCTGACAGTATATATGCGATCATGCTTCTTTGCTCGTTTAGGATATTCTATTACCACGGAGTGTGATTATGCGGCTGGCAAAGGACATGCTTCCACCTGGCACTGGCGTTCAGCGCGATGCTGTCACGGCGATACTAAAGGCTGCAACAGTATTTGTTTCCTACATCTCTTCGCAGTAAGCCCCGATTAATTATACTGCATTAATTATTCTTCAGATTCATGGGCGCTAACCCGGGTGTCTAGTGCCAACGACATGACGGATAAAAAGACATTAACACCTCAGGACGTACTCGCAGCGCTCACGGAGGTAGAACTCGAAGACTTTCGGCCTCACCTAGAGAAACAATTGGAAATGTACACTGCGTTGATGGAGAGCAAACGCGAGTCTAAGAAAAAAGGAAAACTGGGCAATGAGGCCACTGGCGGCAGCGATGATCGGGCTGGGGCCAAACGACTAAAGCGAGATCATAAGGAGGAAGAGAAGGATCCAGACAAAGACACGGCGGGAGGCTCAGTATCCAAAGCCAGTAGCAGGAGCCAGCAAGGATCTATACAAGCTGGCGGTGACGACGACGCCGACAATGACGATGATGACACCGAGGTGATGGACGATGCCAACCTAAGCAACGACGAGGACCACCATGAGGAGCTGGAGGAAGAAGAGGAGGAAGAGGAGGACGAAGAGGAGGAAAACGAGGAGCCTGGCGAGAACGCGGCGGGCCGTGGGCCGGAAGACATGGATAGGATAGAGGACAGCGATGCGGCGCGACGGCGAAGGGCCGCGGACTCTGGCTCTGGCAGCGACAGCGATTGAATGCTTTGACAGCCCAGTCGCATGGACAGGTGCCGGACATACACACTGCTGGTCCCGGTTACTTCGCCGTGGTTGTTTTTGTTTGTTTTGATGTTGCATGTTCAACTAGTTCGTTAGTTAAAAATACTTAAGCAACTGGCTTTCCGCCTTCTCCATCACAACCACCACCAACCACCAACAACGCAGCAATCCGTTTTTCTACCACCGTCGACGGTCTGGCCTCCTTCACTCCGCCGCCACCACGCCCAATCCCGCGACCTCCAATGGCGTCGATTCCCCGGTCATAGCTCCTCTTTCGACGCGCCGACTTTCTTCTCCCTCTCATCCTCGCTCTCCCCGGCCACGACACGACGCCCCCGTCTCGCTCGCGCCCGGAAGCTTGCTCGAAGATGGACGGATTCGAGCTTTCCGACACGTCCTCAGAGCTCAGCTCTATCCCGTCGACTCCCCTCTCTGAGGACTGTCTCTACCCGTCGTCTTCGGCCGCGTCTGACGCCTTCGGTTCCGCGACGGTAGCCGCGCTAGGTGTAGATGCCGTGGAATCGGCGCCCGTCCGCAAAAGGCGAAAGATAGAGCCAAAACCCAGAGTCACCAGACATCTCGATCTTACGCACCCCGAGCAGAAAATCTGCCCAGAGCAGGAGGATCAGTTGCAGTTGCTGCTGCGCACCCTGCGTAACCACCGCAAGATCGTGGTCGTGGCTGGCGCGGGCATCTCTGTCTCCGCTGGTAGTGCGTTTTTCCTCCAACCACTCGCTCAGTCCCCTCCAATTGCGCGTTAACTGACAAAACCGTACGCAGTACCTGATTTTCGGTCTTCTCATGGCCTGTTCTCTACGCTTAAGAAAGATCACAAACTTCGGGCTTCAGGGAAGCAGCTGTTTGACGCGTCAGTCGTCTACAAGGATGAATCGATGATATCCTCCTTCCATGATATGGTTCGCAGTCTCTCCGACATGTCTGCATCTGCGAAGCCTACTGCATTCCACCACCTCCTCGCTCGCCTAGCACAGGAAAAGCGCTTGTTACGACTGTACACGCAGAACGTAGATGGTATTGAAGCCGCCCTGCCCCCGCTGCAGACGCGAGTACCACTGGATGTCAAGGGGCCCTGGCCAACGACCATTCAACTCCACGGTGGCTTGAATAAGATGGTTTGCCAAAAATGTAACGATACTTCGGATTTCCAGTCCGAGTTGTTTCACGGTCCTGACCCGCCGCTCTGCAGAGTCTGCGAACAGACAGAAAGAGTGAGAAGTGTTACAGGCCAGAGGTGCCGCGGGATTGGAAAACTGCGGCCTCGAATGGTGCTCTATAACGAACACAATCCGGATGAAGAGGCTATCGGCTCCGTGGTCAGCGCCGATCTACGTGCCAGGCCCGACGCGCTTGTGGTAGTCGGCACCAGCCTCAAAATTCCTGGCGTGCGACGAATTGTCAAGGAGATGTGTCGTGTCGTGCGAGGCAGAAGGAATGGGACTACTATCTGGATAAATCATGACTCTCTGCCCTCGGGCAAAGAATTTGAAGACTGCTGGGATCTCGCTATCAAAGGTGCCTGCGACAATGTTGCATATCACGCCCGCCTGAAGCAGTGGGACGACAACAGCGACGAGATTTTTGATGAGTGCACGGTTGAAGAAGTCGAGCGTATCAAAACGAAGAACGGTGATATCTCTGTTGTCATAACGCCAAAGAAGCCTACCAAATTCTCCCAGTTCCCGAACGGTATGCCTACACCATCATCCAGCTCGGAAGATCCGGTCATCTTCAACAAGAGACTACAAAGCCCAACACCGTGCGCTCCTGTCCAGAAACAAAAACGACCCAATACCAAGATCGTCAAGGCACCGAGGAAGAACGCCACCCAGCCGAAGAAACCCAGAACCAATAAAGCAAAAGCGAAAAATGCCGCAGCAAATACCATCCCAATTAATAAAGCATTTGCAAGCAAAAAAGCTACTAGCATTGACACTAGAGTCAGCAAAGGCCTGCATGGCAAGCCTGACGAGGCGCTGAATCCTATACATCCCGAATCTGCTCGAAGCAACGGTCCGGCTCTTCCGGAAACCAGAGATATTGATATCACCATTCCCTAGTTCCATGGAGCCAGCTTAATAGACCTTCTGTGCCCTTGACCCTTGACTCATCGGAACCCTTCTCTTGACATACCCATCTTTCCTTTTGTTGTCATTCTCGTCTCGACGGCCTGCGCCTTTGGCATCAAGTCTTGGGTAAATAAGTGATGGTGCTCGACGAATATACCCTACGGAAGCATTTGCTAATGGACAATTGTGTATAATTATATGGCGCCAGGTTTCGTTCTTTGCCGTGCTGTTAGGTGTTTTTCATTCTTTTGCTGGACCTCGTCTTATTTTGTCATCTATTTATTTTCTATTTTATGATACTTCATGGAGTCGGCGTTCTGGCAAAGTCGGTTGATAGAGCTATATTCTACGAGCTTCCAAGTTTCACATCGTTCTGATAAACAATACCACGAAGTGACTTTTCAATCGCCGTAGAAATATAACCATTCACATCAGTGGATATCGTGTCCTATATTGTATCAATGGTATATTTATCTCGTATAAAGGTGTAGTCTTCGATTGTGGTGTGCGTGGGTACGTAAACTATACAAATACCCCAAGTACTTCTTTAAAGACGCCGCCAATCAAACATAGCGAATGTCAGCAGCAACTGCTTTCAACCATCCTACTACCACAAACAGAAATGCGTGTTAGACTCTGAGTCATTGTAACCGGGTCTCTACAGGTCAGAGATCAGTAATTATCCGCGATGGACGAGACATTAGATGTGGATGACCTATTTGGGGACTCTGGTGGCCTAGAGTTGAGTCTGACTACTGCCGTGGCCTCAAAAGCACTACCCGCAAGAATCGACGAGCTTCGATTGCTTGGATGTTGCCAGTACTCTAGCTCTTTTGCTCCCATTATTTCACGGAGTGCGTACTGACATCTGTATTTCCAGAAAAATTGCGTGGTCTAAGATGGGTGCTATCGCCTATATCGGCCCAGATGGGACCAAAGCGTATCTTCAGCATCTCAGCTGCAACCCCGAGAATGGGAAATGGGGTCTAAGCGATAGAGATCCGGAACATCCCATTGCGGAGGCTCAGAGCGGCCATACCTTGGTTCATCTTTCGTGGAATGAAGCCGGAGGGGAGCTCGCGGTTGTAGATTCCTGCGGCCGCATATCCATTCTGAATATAACAATTGCCCTGAATGCTATCATTTTTACACGTTCAGCAACAATGGATCCTGACGATGATGGAAACCAGGCAGTTGGGCTCATGTGGTTACCCTTGAACCGTCCGGTGAGCACTCTACCCCACAAAATCGATATCGATGGCTCTCAAACGTTCTTAGCTAACTATGTACGAAAGGGAAACGCTTTCAGCCATGCCGTCAAGGCAGGTGGTCGGTGGTCCTACATGAGGTACCAACGAAGGTCAATGAAGCCATTTAATGGGCCCAAACCAGCGTTGATGGTTGTTACAAGGTCCGGCAAGCTTCGAGTTCTCTATCAAAACCCAGATAGCAAATGGGGAGAGGTTGTGGTAGAAATGCATAGCACTGGCTATACAAATGACAATTTAACCCACGCGGCTATGGCGCCAACTGACGGTAGGAAATACACTGGCTTTGGAAGCCCGTTCTCCTTTCTCTCGTTTAAAAGCAGCGCCTAACCGCTTCTGATTGATACACTTTAGGTGCCGTGATCATGGTGGTAACTTACTCTGCAAGCAATGAGTTACGTCTTTACCGTGCGCAGCTCAGGTGGGAAATCGCGCAGGCTGAACCAGTTTACCAGCGACCGAATAATCCCTTAGCTATACCGACCATCCACCTTGTCCATATTGAAGTCGAAGAGCCGCATGTGGCATCCCCCTTATCGACGTATGGACTGGACAGTACAGAGAATACCAACACTAATGCGAATGGGCTATGTGGTCTCACCCATTTGCAAATGATCACAGGCCCCATGGATAGTTCTGGGGTCCAAACGGCGCCTGTGATTTTAGCTGTATTCTCATATCCTATCCAAATTTTGCATGGAAGATCGCATGTCGAGCACTCAAGTGTGCTTGCTCGATGGGAATTTTCTCCAGTTACTCAAAATCTTCACCGGAGCTTTGATAATATAACATCAAAGCAAACAGGTCATCCGTTGTTGGTACGTATATCAGTTTTAAGTCTACTGGCCACTCATTGTTTGGATAGCTAACCTGTATTAGCCTGTCACCGAATTGATGAGACAGGCCGATCTGTATTTTGAAAGACATATAGTTTCGATTGACTTCATGGAAGCTGGGGGTGTCCTTGCTTTGACGTTGGAGGATAGCAGTATAGCCTTCTATGATACAAAAAGCTTTACACCAATCTCGGGTCATGATGTCGAAACCGTCACCAGCTTGCCTCAGTCTGGCTTTACCTTTCCACCTGCAATTTCCCCAGGTATGACTCTTTATAACAGCAATTATGGTATATGGAGTTTTCTTGCTAATGAAATTTGAAGACGTCCATATTTCCTTTTCACCAAGCGGTTGCATTGCTGCTACACTGGATGAAAAATCTCATGTCCAAATCCGAATTATGGAACATTTATTCGGTGCCGAAAATGGTTTATTTAATGATGGTGAGCCAATAGTCCTTCGGCTGGATACAAAGATAAATTAACAAGACTACGAAGGTAAATTTATGAGCGCGCTGGCTGCCCTTACTATTGCTTACAGCAGGGCCTGCAGTGCCGATAACAACAACGATGATGTGTTAATGATCGTCATGCAGCAGCTGAATGTTGGTGAGTTTATGCCATCGTGAGGCAAATTAATTCCTAGAATTATTAGTTGACCATTTCAAAAATAGATTCTCACAAAAATTTCATAAATGAAGTCTATCGAGCACTTCAAATGAATGTTGATTTTACAAGCGAGCAAGACAAGTTTATGAATAACCCCTTCATTTTGAAATGCTTCAGCATGCAGGCCGCGTTAGGGTTTAGAACGAGACTCGAATCTCGCAACCTTGCTGCGGCGGTCCCCTGGGTTACACTACAGCTTCGGCAGATATCGATATTACTGGCATATTTCCACTTCAGACCTGGGGCGGAGACGGAGTGTCATGACCCTGGTAGGTGGAATAGAGATTTCTCTTGCGCGCTTCCTATGCTAATACTACGACCTAGAAATACTTCGAATCACCCTGGGAAACGTGAAATGGACCCTTGATCTTGCTAAATATATTGTGGATGACTTGTTCGAGATATCTAATAATGTTGGGGGCCAGACAAACAATCAAGAGTGTGCATCCTCGTCGGGTAGGGCCAACATATTTCATTCCATTTCGCTGTGTACGACGATGATACTAATGAGGTTTGTCTTAGGAAAACAATGTGATTCACTGTCCGTCATCCTTCTTATCGCAAGCATCCCACGGGCCTTTCTCAAATATATATGCCGATGCCTCCGTGGTACTGCCAGTGGAGTAATAAATGTAACGAACTTCAGCAGTGAATCGTACCAGGTTTATTCTCAGATTGTCACCATTATTGCGGAATCCAAGCTCAAAGTCGAAGTCTTTGAAAAACTTCTGGCGTACATTGAAAACGACGTGAAACAAGCATATAAAAGTGCAGGGTTCACCAACAGTGACCGCGCCGCTACCGAACGTGATCTAATAGTCACTGGCAGTATTCCACCAGTCTTACAGCCGGCGGTGACATCAATCCTCACCAAGACCATGCCCGCTGTCCGGTCCGATATCAATCCCATGTATCTGTTTTTACAGGATTACAGTTGGCTGGGCATCGCAGACGACGAGAGAACGAACATATATAGGCGAAGATATGAGCTGGACATCCTTCGAAAAGTTTTGATACCTCTAGATGAACCGGGTATGGTGCAGCGGACAAGCAGGAGGTGTGTTCGTTGCTGCAGCGTGTCCGAAGATATTTTGCCAAAATCAGTCGCGGCGATACGTATGTTGATGAAGACGGTCGTCCTTCGTGCTTGTACTTGTGGTGGAATGTGGACTGTGAGTAATGCGAATAGAGCAAGGGGATCAACAGTGCCAGGATAGAGACCGCCAGTGTTGATTGACATGATTCTATGGTTACCTTCTGCCATTCTTTGCTATGATTTTCTACATTGCCGTTTGGGGAATGGAGACTAGGTTCCACATATCTACCTTCTTTCAGGACCTGGTTTGCACCTAATTGAATCCTGGAAATCGGGAGGTAGCCTTGCTATGGATATAGCTGGTATGACTGACAAAAATTAAAAGCGACAGCTTATTACAAGCGTCTGCTCCCTGCTATTGACTAATGGTGGAAGATGCTACCAAAAATTTGGCGATAAGACACGACCCCGTCCGGCTGTAACCAAGCAACAGGATTTCGCGTCCCAAAGAAAAGCGCGGGCCTACCCAGTGTATTAAAAAGGAGCAGTACGTTGGGAATATTGGAAAGAGAGCTGAAATAGAATGATGTATTTTCCATTTTTCATAAATGCTGCGTCATCGCATCTTCTACCGATACAACTGCAGCTATTCGTAAAGACGCAGGAGGCTCAACCGGGGGGAATTGCGCCGCTTTTTGAACTTGGACCAGGGGAAAGAATAAGAAAATTTACGCCTGGTGACGCGATTAGACTCCATAATCCATGTGCCTACCACGTTGGGCTGCAAAGGATGACATACCTTGACAGCGTATTTCCTCTGAGGGAAGTGCATCAGCTTCTTCTTCTGCTTCTCGGTTTTGAGGGCGGCCTGATGGGGGGTAAGTCGTCGTCGGATGGCACGGGTCTTCTTTGCTCGGAGATCGAGTGGGAGGTATTTCTTGTTTTTGTAGAAAAGGCGAAGTTGCGAGCGCTGGTTGGCATTGATGACTGTGAGGACCTTTGCGATGGATTTGCGGAGATCATGGCTATCGAAGAATTCCCCAGGTCAGCCTATCGTTGTGTAGCAAAAAGGCAACTGCAGCCTCCTGGCCTTGCGTCTTCCTTCTGTCCCTCCGCTCCGACTTGATTTCGAGGCTGTAGGCCTAAAGGGAAAATTGCAGACTGGACGTAGGACCATACATTCTGGTGAGTTTCGACGCGGAGCCTCCAGCGATTTTCTGGACGCGCAGCTGGCCCAACTCGGTCTTCAGCTCATCGAGCTGCTTGACGAGGTCGTCTTTGCTCTTGCTCCAGAGCTGACCGGTCTTGACTTTGGCGGACGACTAGAAAGAGAAAAACCACCGCGTATTAGCTCTCGGCACGCTGGGGCGCTTCGCATCTCGGTTTCGCGACCTGCAAACGTACCATGTTGACTGGATGCTGGGTTGTCGATGGGTGATGCCGACCTGGAAAGCTGATGTCGAAGATGCTCGTCGTGGATTTGTTCGGAGTGTGGGACTAGGGCTTCTCGGCTCGTCCCTTTGCGGCCTAGGCGAGGGGTCACGTGGGAGCGGCGCGCCAAGCCCGTCGGAGGCGCCAACGGCGTCTGCGATCTATCTACAATCCTAAGGTGAAGGCGACCGGAAGGTGAAGACACTCGACGGGTGGTGTGCGGCTGCCCTGATATACCCCTCTATCTGGACGGCAAGCCATGGCGACCTCGACTGGGACCGGCTGGGCGCAGCTCCGGCAGCAAGCCCGGTCTCTCGAAACCCAGGTAAGCATCGTCATCATGGAAAGGAGTATGCAGGCTGGCCCTGAGACGGCTGCTGATAAGCTATTTATTCCCTTCAGACTGAATCGCTGTTCCACTCGTATGCTCAGTATGCCTCCATGGCACAGCTACCGCCCAAACCCTCTGACGAGGAAGCCAGGCTGGAAGGCCAGATCCAGGACATCTTGGGAAGGGTTCGTCATCATTCCTCGCCCCCTGTCTTGTCTCTCCGGCTCGCTAATAAAGTATTCCTCTCTTCAGCGGGAGACCCTCATATCACAGCTCTCCAGACTTTTGGACTCGGAGTCCGCCCTGACTGCTTCCGCCTTGAAACAAAACAACCTCTCCCGCCACCGGGAGGTCCTCCACGACCACCATCAGGAAATAAAACGCCTGAAGGCTACTATATCAGAGACCCGAGATCGCGTGAATCTGCTATCGAACATCCGTTCGGACATAAACGCGTACCGCACTTCAAACCCCTCCGCGGAAGAGGCTGATTACATGCTTGAGGAGAGAGGGAGGCTGGATAGCAGTCACAATATGATGGACAGCGTCCTGAGTCAGGCCTATGCTGTAAATGAGAGCTTCGGTGTACAGCGGGAAACTCTAGCCAGCATTAATCGGCGCATCGTCGGCGCGGCTGGCCAGATACCAGGAGTGAATAGCCTGATCAACAAGATCAGTGCTAAGCGAAGACGAGATGGTATCATCCTCGGAAGTTTCATTGGGATCTGCTGCTTAATGGTGTTCTTTTTCAGGTAAACGTGTCTATCGCCCATAATTTTTCCACCTTTTTTATACCACTGTACAATTTGGGGTGTCTGGCGGCGTACGAGAGCTTAGCAGGCGTTCTGACTGATAATTTTGCTTTTCCCCATATGTCATGATTTGGTATGTGCTTTCTATATTGCAGTGCATATTTATACAATTAGTTTACATCGTCTCGCCCCCCTCAAACCGACTGGGCAACCTTTCCTAGTTCCGATCCAGAGACAACTTTCGGTAGAGGTGCTGCCTGGATTGCAAGCTTCTCGCTTATCAGCTTCTGCAGACCACTGTTCAATGAGCTAAGCTCGTCTGGTCCAGCGATACTGCTTCCGGCCCAACGGATCCTACAATGTTCATCCAATAGATAAACATAGCCAACCTTGCCGTTGAGCATGCCAATCTGATCTTTCAGGTAATTTGTAAAGCCTTTTCGGACCAAGAAGTATCTCTCGTGCTGCTCCACCGGCATTTTGCGTCGCATACTTCCCATATAAAACCGTACCAGCAGAGCCTTGAGCCAGTTGTCCTCATTGTTGATATCAACCCTTTGCACCACTGAGCCAGCAATATCAAGAATCTTTTGGAGCTCTGGATTCTCCTTCTCGCCGGTAAATGTGATCGTTTGATTCTCTGCCCAAAGACTAGCGAAGACGCGGACAAGAGATATCTTGCCGCGGAGGATTGGCGTAGTGTGTTGCATGGGTTTCGATCGCGAAAGTGTCCGGCCGAAGAGGTTGGGAAAGTAGAGAGCATAGTCTTCTTTAAATAGCCTAGGGTTGCATATGAACACCTTTCCGCTGTGGTAATTCATTCGGTGCCATTCTCGATAATACGGCTTGCTGTATTCCTTTATACTAGAACGGGGAAATCAGCTGTTGTTAACGGCACTGGGGGCTGGACTAATGCCACTTACAGCTCCGACTGCCGCTGTTGGTATTTATCCTTGTCCACGAAATCTCCTCCGCGCTGCCGCAATGTTCTGCTATCGACGCCAGTATTCTGGCCTTCTTCGGGAGGGAATGGTAGGCCTAACGGCCGTTTCAATGGCTTTGGAGTAAATTCTTTGACTTCTGATTTGCTCAGCGCAACGGGATTTTGCTCAATTGCTGGTGGTATATTTAAAGTGCGAGCTTGTGATGGTGGTGGGGGCGGCGGTTGCGACTGTGGCTGTAGCTGCGGGAGTTGGTATCGTTCAGAAGAGCTGAATCGTCGGTAATGTGAAAGTGTGCTGTATGAAAGACGGTGGTTTCGGCGAAGAAAGCTCCCTTCAAAGAGCGAGGGAAGGGCGTGCGTTCTACCCGTCCTGGTGGTGACTATGAGGGTCGTCATACCGAAAGGCGGCATGGATCGTTCATGAATTGCTTTTCAAGCCCGTCACCCTACTCTGGTCTATCACAGGGATATCGTCGTCTCTCTTGTCCCTCCGCAGTCGCTCTCGAGAAGCCTTGAAGCCATACAAAATCGTCTGAACTCCCGCGTCGAGGCGCGCGAAATCTACATCACGTGCCCAACTTAGGGCCCGGGACCCAAGCCCGTGGAACGGCGGTTGCCTGGACGGACCTGGGGAGATGAAGAGAGTGGCGGCGTCAAAATGCATCTCACCTACACTTATTAGTGCGCGAATATATATTGTGTATACAGATGGACAAACAAAGCTTTTGCCGAGAGCTATATAAGCCGCAGGATGATGATGAACGAGGTGACGATTCTATCAAACCTACCTTAAGAGCCGCTCGTCCAAGAGCGGGCCATGCTCGCACACCTCAAGAAGCAGCATCACAGAGAGATGTGCGCCCTGAGTCTTCCACAAATGGAGTTCCTCGAGCTCATGATATCGATGCCTTCGTGTCAAGTAGTGAACCAAATAAAAAGCCGAGGTTGGGTGAAGAGAGAGGCATGGGCGATAAGCATAAAAGGGGAGAAAGACGACCATCTATCAAGAGTTACCCTACAGTCCTTAAAGGACTTGTGATTTGTAAGCCCCGAAGGAATTGCAAATCGATCATATTACTCCTTAAGAGCTTGTTTTGAAGGCTGATTGTTTTGTAGACTTCATCCCGAATGATGATATATCACAGGCTCGCCGCATCCGTATCTCCAGAGCAATTCAATTTGGCGCTGTTCGAGCGGCAGAATTTGACAGCACTGTCACGCATATAGTTGCGGAAAAGCGGCTTACTTATGACGACGTGATCAAATACCTGCATGTCTCAGCGGTTCCGGTAAGCGTCGGAGGCGGATAGAGCTTGAATTAAGGCTTCTGACACATTTTCTAGACACAAGTCATCCTTGTTAACGAAAACTATCCATCAGAATGTATAATGAATAGACGGATCATAGCCGCATCCAGTCCCCGTTTTTCTATCGGAGGATCCTTACAAACGATGCCACCACTATGTTCTTCAAGCAGAATATCTCAAGATGCTGCGATCTCTCTAGACACCCAAAAGAATATCATGGATGAAGAGAAGGTTGAAACTGACAAAATCGAAGAACAGGCGCCAGTAGCTTTAATTTCAGCCAAATCTGAAACCAACCAAAACAACCTCTCCCACGGACTAAACAGTGTGGATAATATGCGAAATTCGGGGGAGCCCGACCATCTGGATGTTGCGATAAATCAGATGAAAGAGACGGCAAATCTTGTGAGTTGACATATATCCGCTTTGATTGCTGTTAGCATCATGTCAGCTAAACTTTAGCCACAGCCCTTGGATTCTTCCGAGGAGGAAGATAACGTGGAGACGACAAGGGGATCCGACTCGAGCACCGCAATTAGCTGCCCGAAATGGCAAAAGTCTTTTGCTTGCATGAAAAAAATGGATGGAAAAGATGATGTGAATAGCCCCAACTTTCGAACCATCGAGGTTCTGCAGCAAATGTTGGGCTACTATGAGCGCACTGCAGACCAATGGCGCTGTCTTGCGTACAGGCGTGCCATTTCAGCCTTGCGTAGGGAGAGTGAAAAGATAGAAACGAAGGAGCATGCTTTGAAAATCCGGGGAATAGGGGATCGTCTGGCTGCCAAGATCGAGGAAATCGTTTGGACTAACCGTCTCCGGAGACTAGAGCAGGCGAGTTTGGAGCCAAAGGATATCCTGTTATCACAATTTCTCAAAATATATGGTGTTGGGTATCAACAGGCCTCAAAGTGGATTGCGCAAGGGTATAGATCATTGGAAGATCTTAGAGACCGAGCACGGCTGACTACCAATCAAAAAATTGGAATTGAGCGGTACGATGACTTCCTAAAGCGAATACCACGAAAAGAGGTGGAAGCACACGGCGCTATCGTAAGAAAGGCAGTATTGGAGGTTGATGATACATACACCGTTATCATTGGGGGTTCCTATAGGCGCGGAGCTGCCGACAGCGGAGATATCGATTTAATCCTCAGCAAAGATGGCGTGTCTCTACGACAAATAAACGATCAGATCATAACAGAGGTCGTTCCGCAATTGTTCAAGGAAGGTTTCTTGAAGGCTGGCCTGGCGGTGTCCTCGCGTGTTGATGGCTCGAAATGGCATGGGGCATCCGTGCTCCCGGGAAACCCAGTGTGGCGACGTATAGACTTACTGTTTGTCCCTGGAGATGAGCTTGGCGCTTCGCTGATATACTTCACAGGCAATGATGTTTTCAACCGGAGCCTAAGACTGCTGGCAGGCAAAAAGGGCATGTGCTTGAACCAAAAAGGCCTCTTTCAGGACGTGGTCCGAGGCCCAGGCCGCGTGAAGCTGATTGCTGGCCATCTCCTAGAGAGTCGTGATGAGAAACGGATTTTTGAGCTCCTTGCTGTACCGTGGAGGCCGCCTGAACATCGTATCTGTTAATGTCGCTAACCTCATCTTTCTTAAACGTCCCTACCCCAGACATTTGTCAGGCACCCGACGATGAGCAAGTATTAGCAACCATGCGTTTACCTCAACATCCTAATACCACCCTAATGATGAACATCTCCATCTTCTCTTGTAAAACGATCTTCTCTTGTTACCACGATGTTGGTGGTTTGGTTTACCTTCGCACCAAAACAACAAGTGACGTTTCGGCGGTTCGGGGATTAATGTTAATCCGGACCCAAAGCAGTTTGGCTAAGGCGGAAGAAACTGTCAGAAAGCACACCGCCTCCAGGAGCTTGATTTTGCCATCATCTTCTGTATACCAAAAAAAGGTCCAGCTTGCGAGGTGTGGTTCGGGACAACTGGAAACCACGCGCAATTCAAAAGCTGTAGCTCCGGCTGGGGCTTTCATAAAGCAGACGGAGGTGCAAGGGTCTCACCGTCTATCCTACATCCACAGGCACATCTGCCATCAGGTGGACTTTCCTTGCACAGCTACAAGCTGGGCGACTATGGGTCCCTCCCGAAATTGCGGCTTTGTTTCTTATACACTTGAATAATGCTGTAGCAAGCTCTTGCTAAAGACTTGACCAACTTACTACTTCAATGGTTGACTGCTCTCTATCATAATGGGTCGCAAGCCGAACACACTTATCACCGAGTTCTTTCATCGTGGTGAAAAGCTCCCGGACTCCAGCAACCGATATGAGCATACGTGTAAGCTGTGTGGTGAGAAATTTTCAAAAGGGCGTCCGGACACTCTGATCAACCACATATCAAAGATATGCCCAGCGATTTCCACCGCGGATAGGGAACGAGCTGCCCATGTGTCCAGCATAAATGCAAGCGGATCTCGAGACAAAAGTATTTTACGTCGGAGCCAATCCGACACTGTTGGTGCCCGAGCAGTCGACTCGGCTCGCGGAAAACGTGCAAGAAATTTCCAAAATGGCCCGAGTCTCAATGGCCTTAATGTGCTTGCCGAGGCTTCAAGAAGAGTTGTGGCATCAAGTGAAGGAAGCTTACAAGATCGTATACTCGAGCTAAATACTGCAGACCGAGATATGGTCATCGACCCTGCTCTCGAGAATTCTACGAAATTTAGTCTGGGTAAGGCATTATCCTGCACTTTGGAAATGTTAAAAGAGCTGTTAATCATACTGATGCCCTCTGTTTCATGATTTAGATGCTGACCTACATGCTGAGTTTGTCCATGCTTCGTCGCCTACCGCGCCATTCTTTTCAAACACGTCTGTAGACGCCAGTTCGCCGCTTCCGATGCCCGTTATACCCGCTCTACTTCCTATTGACCCGCAACAGGATTCACAATCATCACAGCTCTCTCTTATTGCCGCTTCAGCAAATGAAATTGTGACAGAGGATCCAACCAACCCCTTACAACCAGCAGATATGAGCCAACCGAAGTCTGATGCGTGGCCAATGTCATCTCGTACGGAGGGCCAGTCACCTGCTCTAGACATCGCAGCTTCGATTGAGATGCCGACCGCAGATGAAATGATGCTACGAAGTCATATTAATTCTGATTTGGATTTTACCTCTAGTTCTCAGGAACGTTCGAGTGGATACCTCCGGCCCCTTACTATGAACCCAGAACCCCAATCTAATAGCGAATTCTATTCCGAGGTAATGGCGGGCAAGAAGAGTAAGAAACGATCGAACTTTTCCGAAGAAAGACGCAAGGAGGTTCGAATTGTAAGGAAAATGGGGGCTTGTCTCCGGTGTCGAATGCTCAAGAAAACGGTGAGACACAATCTCGCTTCTTAAACGTGGATTTAGTTCATTAACAAGAATTGAACCTATAGTGCTCAGCTGGGACACCTTGTGACCCGTGCCAAAATCTCCAGAACCCACGCCTTTGGATGGAATGCTGCATCAGGTCCCGTCTCATGAATCAGCTTGAGTCTTATTCTATCGGTACACTGATGTCCTCGTATATATAATTATAATCCTACCGCTAATTCATATATAGGGCTACATTCAACATTGGCATACCATGATGTCCGAATTGTTAGGAATGAGGTCAAGTTTGATTCGGTGACTGGCCGTATAGAGGTCACGCACTTTGAAGTCGACCCACTGAACTGTCTTGTATTTTCTGCTTTATACGGACGGAGACCTACCAGTCAAGTAGATGATTCACACCTGGCTACCTCCTCCGATAGTCATACGTTTGATGGATCCTTACATGACATTTACATTGTAGATGGTGAGACAGAAGAGCTGAGCTCTAAACTTGAGGCTTACCATAAGAAAACGTCACACTTGTTTTATGAGTGCGAGCAATCCGATTTCATCCGGCATACTCTGGTGCTAGCCTCGGAGCTTGCTGAAACTTATGAAGTATGTTCTTATTAATAGACCCTACCTCTATCATCTTTGAAATCTGCTAATCTGCGCACGAAGGACGAAATGTTAAATGCTGCGCTAGAATTATGGGTAGCCACAGCAATACTAGTGGACCCGTTCCTCAAATGGACTGTCTACTTGAATCCTACTTTATCGCCAACAACAAATCGGCCCCCCATGCCGATATCAGATGGATCTAGGGTATCAATGAATGGAGTGGACCACTTGGAGTCATACTCCCTGATATGTGCCCAGCTCAGATCAGCGGCTGAAAAACGAGCTGCTAAAGTGTGCAAAGTACTCCTCGGTAAGTTCGAACAACGGCTTCTCCAGAGGCAAAGTTCGGGCAGCTTTCGCACATTTTTAGCTGCTATTATCTTGCTTAACTGTGGCGAAAGGATGGAATGGCTATTCAGGTCATGGGAGTGTGAGCACTACATAGGACGAGTTGAGTTCTTTGCCGCTCTTGCTTCATTAAGCATCGTGAAGAATGCCGTACACTGACTAAGGAATAGTGGCCACTAGAGCGACAACCGTCATATTTTGTTTCCCAAATTGTAACGTTCGCTGGAGTGGTCTCGCAACATTTAAAAATGCGCTCCTTGGCTCCTGCGTTTCATGTGAATCCGTCGGGCGCCGTCAAAGCCAGAAATAACAGCGATAGAGATATTTGTCGCTGGTTCGATGCCGTTAACGTTGATTGCAAGTCCACTTCTCAAAATCTTCGTTGGGTTTTATGATCTAACACAATGCTCTAGATCAATTTCTGGCTACCCGGCAACTAGCGGAGTTCGATACAAATGACTCGCGCTCGTTAGATCTGAAACACGCCTCTGCATTAGTTCTCTCTGCCGACTTTTCCTACGAATGACTTATACACCAATTGTAGCACTCACTTCATTCATCACTTGACGGTAAGGTTTGCAAATTTTATGATTTGAGGCTTCATGGCTTTGGCGAATTGATGACGCTTATTTAATCTATGGTTTGGTTTTCTGGTTTGGCTGTAATTACAATCAATAAGATTTCTTGATTCCGCTTTTGAAGGTTGACATTCGTTATAGATATCGATCAGTTCAAACAACCAGATATAGCTTTGTGATTTTATCTGACAAAAAAACAGGCGGGAAAATAGCACATATAGCAGAGGTATAGAACATGTAAATTTGAAGAAAATTTCCTTCTAAAAGAACAACCAGGGAATGGGATATAATAGACGTTAATGAAAAAAGATGCGGTGAACGTGGGTTTTTTTTATACAGATGAAATTGTTGGTATGCCGAAAGGTTATGAAGTAAAGGGTATCCAGAATATAATTTAAGGGCTAGTCTCCAATGGGGCTAAGCCATCTAATATTCTTCGAGCAGCATCTAATCTGCGCCGAAGAATAGTCACAATTCGATTATCGATAGCGGACTGCAGATTAGTAGTTGAAGCCCTAAGTAGCTCAAGGCTAACGTTGCCTAGACTTTGGATGACGGCTTCCACTAGTTCAGCATCAGAATCGATTAAAATACCACCGTGTGGCGGATACATTCCAGATTCACTTTTCGAATTTTCATTAACTGCTGAGGATATAATAGATTTGACGAGCAGACCCGGAGTAGGTGGAGTGGCAGCTGCTTTTTGGAGCTCCAGAACAGACGCTAGCAAAGCAGCGTTTTGCTCGTGTGTTGCACTCTCTCGAGAGACGGAAGCACGGGGTGTTGATGAAACGGATTGTGTATTAGAGTACATGGAAGATTCGTCATACTCCTGAAATTGAGGAATTGTTAGAGAATCTTCCGCATGGTGGCGCGATGACTTATCTATAAAGATATAGTTAGCATTTAGAAAGCAATTAAGTGGCTTGAGAGTACCGACTGCGGGGTGTTATTCGGCCCTGATCCCAGTAGGTGTCATGACCAATCGGCGACGTGACTTCGTCATAGCCATTCTCGCCTTCGGTTGCCGTAGCAAACGTTGCTTCTGTTGAGATTGAATCGTTGCTCATTACTCTTAAAAGTGAAGGTTTATTTTTGGGGGTTCGGCGTCCGTCCCTTTGGCTAGATGGGCGGGTAGTTTCGACAGATCCAACAGAGCCAAAGCTCCTTGGGCGAGTTGAGCCACCGGAGTATGTGCCTAAGGCACTGTGGAGAATAAAATGTTCATAATCGAAAGCATCGATTCGATCCTCGTGACGGATAGTCTCCTGGACTACGGGGACGGCGGGAAATTCTTCTAGGATACCCTGATCAAGGGTCTCAACCGGGCTATCAAGAGGTTCCTCTAGAATTTCGGCAAGTGCTTGTCTATCAATGTCCATATCCTCGCTTTCAGAGATATCATCAGCATAATCAAAATACTCGGAAATACCGTTGTCTGTTGCCTTGCTAGGCTCCTCCACAATCTTCTCGACTGGATCAACGCCTATCTCTTTGACAGACCCATCGATCCGGTCTGGGATAAACTCCTGCACAGCCTCCTTGGTGGGTAATTTCATCTTATCTTCCGCGTCTTGCGCTACGTTGGCATTCTTGCCCTTGGTGGACTTAGGGGGAGAAACCTGCGTTGGCTCATCAAGTAATTCGTTGTCTTGCAGAGCTGTAGGTAGCGGCTTGTCATAATTTGGAGTAGTTAGAGTATCCGGATAGGAGGATTTCCTTTGGTATTCTAATGGATTCGTATAGCTCTGGTCAGCCACAGTAAAGGGGCTGGGCGTACGTAAGCTTTGATGGCTACGCCGTCGTACTGATTCTTCTTGGGTCCTTTCTTTAAGATTTGAAAGCTTTGACCTTAAGCCGTCCACTTGTCCCTGAAGGTCAAGCATTGATAGCTGTGAGTTGGGACGCGAGGGTGGAGTAGTAGGCTGACTTGCAGGCGTCGGTTGATTGACCAAAGGCGGAGACCTCGATATTTTAGGAGAGACTCTGGTATCCTCATTGCCAAGTGGCGAGGTCTGTGATTCCCTTTGACTTATGGATGGAACTTGCGAAGACGAAGGTGTCATCGATCTTGACCTATCAGGGTCAATCCCTTGAATTGAAGATTCGGTTTCTAACTCCGATTGTTTAACACGGTATCGCTCTTCCTCAGGAGAATAAAACTCGTTTCCATACTCAGATACACTTGTAGATCCCATGGCACTGTATGATCGAAATTGGCCGTTCGTGACAGATAGTCGATTGTGAGTCCTTGATGAAGGTGAATACAGATCGCTCTGTCCTCTTACATGAGACGCCATGTTTCCAACTTGATGCGCCCTCTGTCGTAGTAGTGCGCCAGCAAGGGAGGTTTGAGAGCGTCTCTCCCCTCTAGCAAGAAGCTTGTGAGATCCGCCGGGGCCGCCAAAGGAACGATTCAGAGATGGGGAAGGTGATGGAGTCATACGAAACGAGGTACGCGCGCGATTGAGATTTCCTTCCATATGCTAAATGGATAGTCGTCATGTTAAGAAGGATGAGCTAGTACGGATAAAGGATTGTATAGGTGTTGCGTACCGTAAGCCTTAGTTTTGCGTTCTCCAGCATGGAAGTAAGTTCCTCAATATCGTCATCGTCGTCTCCCTCCTTTTCCGGCATCTCCAACTTTTCCTCAATTTCCTCGTCCTCTTCTGCGATTGCGCCCATCGGTAATATCCGATGTTCTGGCTCAAAGATCACCGCGCCTATGTCCGCTGAATTTGTAAGGGTACCTTTGTCGTCCTCTAGATGAGACTTTTCTTGTTCAAAAAAGTCATCTGGTAGATCCTGCAACTCTTTGAGCTTTGAGTGTCTTTTAGATAGGCCGTCATTCGAAGTTAGTCCCAAGCCAGGATTCCCAAGATTGTCCATGCTCTTGGTATTCCTACTGTTCGGCCACCTAGCATGGGACCGTAACGTATTCTCTACCTCCGACAGCTGTGGCCGCGTGAATCCATCGCCGAGACCAGAATTCAGTAGCTGTGGCGATCCATCTTTTATATTGTCGGCGTAATTGTTCCTGGTTTCGTCATATCCCAGAGAACTCCTGTCGAATGATGTGGTGGTTGAAGTGGATGTACTGCGCTGACGCATGGGCGAAAAGCTGCTGGCGAGCAACCTAGAGTGTTCCGCCGCTCTCTGAAGGGCCTCGAAGGGAGGTGAAGGCGTAGAGGTCTCTCGTTCTCCACCGTAAGGAAGTATCATATCCGGGTTCGTCAAGGTGGGCGAAGGGGCAATGGCTGCTCGATTGAAACTAAGCCTCTCATTATGGCCTGTGGGCGCCATGCTGGACAGCGCAGAATAGGGCATTGCTTGCTGGATTTCGTCAAAGGCGCATTTTTCGCACAGGTATGCGACTGCGAATCAGAGGCTCATCTGCGGACCGGGTTGGTTTCGAGTGGTTTACCCCAGACTTTGCGCAAGGCGCGGCTCATTCAGGAGCAGGCCAGCACGTAGTTAGCCACAAACTGGACAGGCTGGAGTTGCCAGCACAGAAACAACAGCGCCAGTAGTGGGCGAAAGGAAATTGTCTGACAACGCCGGCCGTATCACTGTGATCTCTTATTCTCCGTTGGACCAGGGGGGTGCGCGCGCCGGTTTGAAATGAGATCTTTAATTTATTTAGTATGGAGCCGTGCATGTTTGCTTTGTTTGCCCCCACTGAAATGCAGCCCGCGGGTTTACCTTGGGATCGCGGTCTCTCTCCAGGCCAGAGACGAGCATTCTCCATCTTGAAAGGGGGAACTGGAACAGACAGAACGGTCAGATATATAGGATCAACATGTCGAACCCTGAAGAGCTCCCTCTATTGGCTAGCGGCCTTTCGCTTCGCGGCCTCAATGAGCCAGCCGACGATGCGAGTCATAATCCGCCCTTGGAGCCAATGGCGACGTATGAGTTCTCCTCTGATCAGAACTCATGGGTTCCTAGCCTAGAAACCTCCACGGAGACGACCACAGTGCGGATAAATGACCTTGCTGTTTCGACGTATAATGTTCTGGCGGAGTCTGCACGCCCTCTACCTCGAGACCGATACGACGCTCTAGCTGAAAGCATTCTCTCCGCAGACGCCCTGGCTGACGTTGTAGTCCTCGAGGAGGTGTGCGATAGCTGTCTGGCATTCCTGCTCTCTAGAGAAGATATCCGTCGTCGATACCCTTTCGTTACTCATGGATCCCCGGGCCAAGAAGGGTCATCCCCTCATAGCGGCCCTCGAAACACCGTCGTTCTCTCTCAGTGGAGGTTTTTTTGGTCATGGCAGCCGTTTGAAGCCCGTCACGAGGGCGCTGCTATCTTGAAGATTGATGGAATAGGGGATCTCGAGTCTTCCTTGCCCACTATTATTGTTGCGCTTCACCTTACACCCGGGTTAACTGACGCTATTGTTGACGAAAGAACGTCACAGATTCGCATCATACTGAGCCTATTAAGTAGGGATTACCCCGACAACCCCAGTATTGTCGTTGGGAATTTCAACTTTCCCACTTCCCAGGAGGAAGGTCTTGATACTGCTTTTTATCAGAAGAACATATCACTATCTAGCGCGGAGAAACTATCGGAGCTCAACTTGCCATCATCAGAGGCGCGGTTTGTAGATGCGTGGGCTGCCGGTTGTACTGGATCTAGGGACGCCCTCAAGATGTCCCCAGTAGGTATGGGCGACAGCGCTGAGGACGGGAAACGTAAAGCTATGTTCGATCCGACGCAAAACAATACTGCAGTCCAATCGTCTACCAAGGGCAGACCCCGAGGGTACGGCAGGATCACAGTGCGACAGAGTGGGAAAAGCATCGTTACTGATTTCAACTTCTTCGGATTACCCGATGACTTTGAGGGCCGCACACCGCATAGCTCTGAGTCTGCAAGCGATCATTGGGGATTTCGCGCTAGAGTCCGGTTTGGTCGTGATCTAAAGGGAAATAAGTCTTCTGAAATGGTTCCTAGGACTCCATTGAAGATAAGCAATGTGCCTAAAAGTCTGTCCACTCTAGACGCTATTGAATCATTCCTGAGAACATCTTCGATGGTCCCTAGCGAAGAGGACCGAAGCAAACGCGAAAGACTAGTTGCGACACTCAGCAGTATCCTTACAGAACCAATCCATGATTCAAACGGCAGGGATATCAAAACACCACTCGTTTTGATTACTGTTGGTTCTTACGGGCTGGGTACCTGGAATCCCAACTCTGACATTGACTGTCTATGCATTGGCGCTATCAGCTCCAACACATTCTTCACCCTTGCCATTCAAAGACTTAGACGGGCGTCTGATCAAGGAATACGAATCATGAGGAAGGTCAAAGCTGCAACAGGGACAATGCTAGAGCTACGATATGAAGAGATTAAGCTTGATTTGCAGTACTGTCCCGCAGGAAGAATAGCCGAAAGGTAAGGACTCTCCTTTCGGATCAATATCTTTCTTGTACTACCCTGGGCCACTGGTATTATTAACATCGAGTGAAATAAATAGATGGCAAGGCGCTATGAAGCTACCACCTCAAGACCCAATATTTGATCTGTCACTCTATTCCCTGATGAAACTCCAGCCACTCCGGGACCAAGAGTACCTGAAACGAACGATACCAGACATGCATAGCTTCCGTCTTGCTCATCGCTGCATAACTTCGTGGGCCAAGGCTTCAGGAATATACTCCTCGAAATTCGGCTTATTAGGAGGTGTTCATATCACGATGATGCTTGCGCGACTTCATAATCTCCTCCAGGAGGATATTGGGAGAGTCTCTGTCCCAGAACTTGTCCCCATGTTTTTCAGCCACTATGCAAACTTTGATTGGCAGAATCAGGTCGTTGCTATCCCAGGAAGGCAGCACAAGTATCGCCGATCGTCGAAAGAGCCAATGGTGATTTTGACAGTTCATGCTCCCACTGTTAATGTGGCGAGGGCCGTCACAGCGCCTTCATTGAGAACCGTAGTTACGGCACTAAAACGCGCAGAACAGCTCCTGGCGGAAAGTGGAGCAACCTGGATGAATGTTCTTCGCGATACAAGTATCAGTGACAATAATCAAACAGGTGCTGATAAATTCTTGACAGCTTATAACAGCTATGTTAAGGTTAGCCTACAGTATTGGGGCCCTTCAGTAACCCAAGCCAACTCTGTAGTGGGCTGGTTAGAATCTAGATTCTTTCGTCTACTTTATGGTATGTCGGTACATGAACCTCCCATTTGGAGTGCATAATTGCTGATTTCGAGTAGATCTGGACAAGAATATCTTAGGCATCCATGGTCGAATATGGCCTGCTCGGTTCAGCTCTCAAGAGGTTATTGACGGAAATGTAGGTGAAACAGAATACCAGGGTTGCTACCTAATCGGGCTTGAGAGGTTGCCAGACGTCCCCGGCACCGTTGTCGATGGAGAAAACAGCAAACATGCACTGCAGGCAACCCTAGATCGATTTAAGGCTGCTCTCCATGAAGAGAGCAAGTACTTTGACCCCACCGTCTGTTGGATAGATGTTACTCACGCCAAACAAACGGACTTGGGCGAACTGAAACTCGACTTCAGAAGTTGGGGCGAAAAGAGCGATGGGGCAGCTGACTTCTCCGAAGAAGAAGAAGCGAATGATGATGATCTCGGCGAAGGGGACGATGTCGCGAACGCCCTTCTAAGCGAGGATCAGATTGCGAGCAGATCGAAAACGTGGTCGAAAACCACGACGTCGGTGTCGAAGCCCGTAGGCGCTAGTAAACTAAGGCCCGCAGCGGACGTCATCAGCCGTCTTAGGTGGGACCCCAAGATCGACGCCGGCGACTACATCGTGGGCTACGAAGACCGTTTTTTGGGCGTCAAAGAGACACCACTCACAAGATGGAAGTCGGAACAGACTGACGAAGAGTTTATTCCCCAGCATCGCATCGTATATTTCAAGCGGAAAAGCGATGGGCAGCGTGTCTGGGATAGAGAGACGAGAAAAGACGAGATTTTTGGTAGCGGCACGGGGAGGTCGACTTGCTAACCATATTCTTTAATATGTCCGACTCATATGCATAAAGGTCAAATGACAACTTTGTTTCCGGCGAGAAATACCTCAAGTCGCCAGGATCCAGTACTTCGTTGATACGGGTTCGTCCGTTGCTGCATAAGTCCCCTGTCCCTGCAAGAATAGCGCCGGTCCCCTTTTTATTCTTCCACTCCTTCGTGTTCCTATAATTTACCCTTCTTCTCGCTTTTATTTTTCCCGATTCCCCCTCGTTACTTTTGTAGCTCTTTTTTACTTCAAAGTGAAGTATCTCCAAGACGCAGGATATCCCATCTCTAAGCTATACTCAGCTATCATCTCACGATGGATCCAAAACCACGGCGAGAAATGAAGGTGCTCGCGCTAGGCCTTCCGCGATCTGGCACACTCACGATGGCCACCGCGCTCACGATCCTAGGCTACAAGGACGTCCACCATACTCTCACGGACAAAGACAGCGGCCATGCGGCATGGAGGATCCTCAACCGCGCTGCCGATGCAAGCTTCCCTGGATTGTCGACATATACCGGGCAACCATTTACCCGTGAGCAATGGGATGAAGTCTATGGCTCCCACGAGGCAGTCACCGAAGCTGCGTCACTTTTTGCGAAGCAGCTCATTAAGACTTATCCAGACGCCAAAGTCGTGCTTGTACGGCGGGACTTCGACCGGTGGTACGCCAGTTTCGACAAGATCGTTCTTCAAGGCTTGTGGGGTCCGCTTTCTGTGGTGTTTGTTTTTTTCGTGCAGCCGCTTAAGGACATCTGGATCGTCACTGATATGCGCAAGGCCTTGCTGGGCTTCTTTGAAGCGGGGACCGTTGATGAATTGAGAGCGAATGCGCGGGCTGTGTATGATCGGCATCATCGAGAGATACAGGAGCTCGTCCCGAAGGATCAGCTGCTTATGTACAACTACGAGGATGGCTGGGAGCCTCTTTGCGAGTTCTTGGGGAAGCCGATACCAGAGACTAAATTTCCCCGTGTCAATGAGCGAGCCGAATTGATGAAGAAGAATGAGGACCTATTCGTCAACGCGCTTACATCCGCGGCGATGGTATTAGTTCCTTGGGCCGTGGGGGCGGCCGGTGCTGTAGGGTTGGCAGCTTGGATGATGACGATGGAGCAGTCGGAGATGATTCCAAACTGGGTGTGGGACTGGTCTCAGCAATTTGACATGAAGGGCATGGCTGGGCAAATTTGGACGTGATAGTGACGAAGCACGCTAAGCGATGCGTAGAAATGTAAATATTGATCAAGCATCATCATATAGTAGTCGTGAGAGATGGGATAATATACAACATAGCGACGAGTCTTCTTTCGATTGACCGTAGGCCGGCGTCCAAAACCCATGCAAGGCCACAGCCTTTGCCAGGCAACGCCCAATAACGCCGAAACCAGCTGAGTAGAGATGTAAAGAGGGGAGCCGCACTGTAGCCCTGAGGATATATTTTTCCTTCGCCCTGATATACCAGGAAGCCCCAAAGTTCGGTAGAAAGACGTAAATGAACAAGTTTTCAAAGCTCCTTCTTCAGGAAATGTTCAGGTTTGTGTGTTGTCTCGTAGTCAACGTGCACATAGGCTCGCTCAACATCTGGAAGGCTCTCCAGCTTCGTCTGGAGCTCCTCAGCGACATCATGGGTGGCTTCTAGAGACTCATTCCGGTCCATGACGATGTCTACTTCCACGACAAGGCGGGGGCCGGAGGTGTATGCGCGCACTGTATCAATCGCAGTAATCAATGGCGAGTGCGTCATGGCTGATTCTTCAAGTTAGTCATAGCATCAACAGGATAAAGAGTGAGAAGAAAGCCTGTGGGAGGATATCATACAGATGTATGTAATCAGTTGTTGCATCTCGGTATCGGCGGTAACGCCAATCAGGAGCTGGAATTCGGAATAGGCAGTTCTGCTCCATAGACCTGATATAAGAACCGACAAGGCCAATGCGCCCGCAGGATCGATCCACCACCGGAGCTTGCTACCGCCCACCGAGGTCAGGATACCCAGCGCGTTAATGAAGAGGTCGTTCCGGTGATCTTCCCATAGGATGCGGACCTGCGAGTATTGATTGCGGATCGCCCAGCAGTATAGGAAGAGAGTGAGCTTGGTAGCAAAGGCGATGCAGACCGCAATGACAGATGCAAGATAGAAGTGGCTTGTCTCGGAAGCGCTGCCCTGGACGAGATCTCTGATAGAAAACGCAATAAGGATGAAGGATACTGCCGTCATCAAGAAACAAAAAAAGATGTTGCCAGCGGTTTCGATGCGTGCCTTTCCAGCAGGGAATTTGCGGGCGTCAACCCGTTTGACGGCCTTATGGCAGAGCAGCAAGGTCAGATTGGACATGGGATCGAAAATGGCGTCCGCCATGGTTGTGAAGAGGGAGAGTGAGCCTGAAGAAACGGCGGCATAAACCTGCAAGATAGAAAGGATGACATTGGCAGCAAAGCTGCCATAGACAGCAATCTTGTACTTGAGCTGGTTTTGCTCGTTGAGCTCTCTGGCATGCCGGACGTGTTCGTCAACCGGTTTCAATAATCGTTCAATCTTCTCGTTCTGGGACCGGTAGAAGGACTGTATGCGTCTACGGTCAGCATTGGTGCGGCCGCCACTCTGCTCACTGGATATACATTTCCGCCGGCGGCTAGTGTTTGCCTGAATCTGGTCAATCTCGGCGGCAGATTTTAGTTTGGTTGAGAGCTGGAAAGGGTCATTCTCTGGGGTGTATCGTGGTGGTCGTTGGACCTCTGCATCCGATCCTTCCATCGAGTATGGGACATGGTGCACTGGCTGCTGTGAAGAGGGCTCGATGGCCTCGATGCCGGTGCTCCGGGCGGGAGTCGGCGGTGAATGCGGCGGAGTCTCAGACCGGCCATGGAACGCGTAGAGGCTGGGAGTGAGCGGATGAGGGGGAGAGCGAGTGCCCTCCGCAATACTGTGAACCATGCTGACACCGTTCCCGTACGTGCGAGAGTGACGGGTTTGGCTTGGGGAGAGTCACAGAAGTTGCTGAAGTTTGAGCTTGGACTTGCGGACAGGGATTTTCCTTGGCCGGCGCACTGATAAGCGATTGATAAGATAAGCTCCCCCTTATCACATCTCTTCGTTTCTTCTTCTACTACTTCTTCTTCTCCTTCACGCGTTGTTTTCTTTTTATATACTTTATTCCTACCATACGCCGACAGCGTGCTGTTGCTAGCATCTTGTCGTCTCTTCATGAACTCGGCGTTCTATCTACTCCCCGCTGCCTGATCCCTGTCAATAATAGATAAGGACCATGTATAGCCAACAAAATCCTGCCAACAAAGTCTCCTGGTGGCGCTATATTGAGAGACTCATCTATCTACGCCGTACTGTCTCGGCGTTCAGTTGAACTTCAGGCTAAAAACGATCCCCAAGGCTTTTTTCTCATGTCGCTCTGATCACCGAGCACAGGGCCTCGGTCCATCTCGGCAACTCAACGGCTGGCCAACCTTATTCCCGTTGCATTTCCGGGGTAGGGTGCTGGGTTCCAGCTACATAAACAGTATTTATGCATGTTTAAGTCTCCTATGTGACCAGGTAGTTGTTTCTGGGGTAATTTAACACTCTGCAAGCTGGGCGAAATGACCGAACCAGCGTACAAGGAGATTGCACGCCGCAAACAGGCCCAGTTGGAGTCCAGGATCCCTCAGAGCTGGCGTCTTCCCGCCAACTGGATGCCCTCTGGAAGTCTGTCCGTCGAAGAATCCGTCACAAACACCCGTAATTATGACCAGGCAGATATAACCGACGTCCCAAGACGATGTGGCCTTTTAACGCTCAGAGAGCTTGAAATCACCGAGAAGTGGGATGTAAAGGGCATATTGGCAAAGATCGCCAGTAGCGACCTGTCTTCAGCAGAGGTCTGCCGCGCTTTTTGCAAGGTTAGTCCTTCATTCAGATTTCGAGGTCAACGGTGATGGCTTCAATCGGGACTAACTGAGGGATATAGCGCGCCGCAATCGCTCATCAGCTCACACGATGTCTTACAGAACCTCTGTTCGACAACGCTGTTAAGCGTGCAGAGCAACTTGACGAGCATCTCAAGCGCACAGGGAAGCCAATAGGCCCTCTACATGGCCTCCCAGTATCCATCAAAGATACATTCGATATTGAGGGCGTCGACTCCACTACTGGCCTAGCCGCCCTGGCATTCAAACCTGCAAAGCAGAACGCCCCCCTGGTCAACCTTCTCTATTCCCTTGGAGCCATCATCGTCGCAAAGACAAACGTCCCCCAGACAGTGGGAGCGCTTGATAGCGTCAACCACCTGTTCGGGCGTACACTCAACCCCTTGAATCGGAGACTGACTGCTGGAGGCAGTTCTGGCGGAGAAGCAGTTGTTGTCTTGATGCGAGGCTGCATGATTGGTTTTGGAACTGATATCGGCGGCAGCATTCGTGTCCCAGCAATGTGTGAAGGTATTTACGGCTTCAAACCCAGTGTTGGCCGTGTGCCCTATGGTGGCCAAGACTCCTGCTTTGTTCCTGCGCGCGGGAGAGCGACCTTACAGTCTGTCGCAGGGCCGTTGGCTAGGTCAATGGATGACATCGATGCTGTGATGAGAGAGATTGTTCCTAGATCAGAGCTCTGGGGTGAGGACTGTGTTCCCGGTCGCTGGGCTCCGGAGACTGACCGCATATCAAATCCACGCAAGTTTACCGTTGGAGTACTACCGTCTGATGGCCGTATCGTCCCTCTACCCCCTGTCGCAAAAGTGTTGGAGGAAGTAGCCCGGACCCTTCGTGGTACCAACGGGATAGAGGTGGTCGAAATACCGGTGCCGCCTGAGCTTGGAGATTGTCAGGGCGTGGCTGGCCGTCTCATGGGTGTTGACGGTGGTGGGCATATGATGGATCTACTGGAGAGCACCGCGGAACCACCGATTCCTTGGCTACAGGGACGAATGAAGCGTGGCACTCCAAAGACTTTTGACGAGCTTTCCAGCCTCCAGACACAGCGTGCTCATATTGAAAAGCAGTTGATGAAGATGTGGACGTACCCAGGGTCTGACACGTCGAGAAAGATTGACGCAATTATTCATCCTGTTGCGCCTCACCCTATACCGGAGATTGATAGATACAATGCGGTCGGTTACTGTTCGTCTTTCGTCCTGCTTGACTATCCTGCAGGCAGCGTGCCTGTTCGGAAAGTTACCGAAAATGACCTGGAAATGGGCAGAGAGATGGACTCTAGAATACTTTCCAGCTGGGATAAGAAGAACCGCGAGCTGTGTATGGAGTTCCCACTCCCTATTCGACCATTTCACCTCTAACTAACTGTTTTATGTAGGGAACTCGAAAACAGTTGATCGTAGAGTATATCTAAACTCTCCCCTTTCGATCCAGGTCATCACTCCGAGGTTACATGATCACGATCTATATCATGCTATGGATACAATTGACCGTGCTTTGAAGGATGCGAAGGCGGTTAACTCACGGCTCTGAAGAAGGTCTACTAATGTACCACTTTCGGGCTCTGAACATTCATTAGTGAATTCTATGCATCTAGATCTAAATGTATGTAGAGCTTTACATCCTCCCCTTCAGCACGGCACCGCCGTCAGTTGTAATGACAGCGCCATTGATATGATTTGCGCCCCTTCCAGCCAAAAATACAACCAGCGCGGCAACATCCTCAGGCTCGCCTAGTTTACCGTTTGGAGTGTCTCGCGCCATCTTATCAGCACCTCCTTGCATATCTATCATGTCGTTCGCCATTTTAGATGGGTAGAATCCCGGAGCAATCGCGTTGGTGAGAATGCGCCTTGGTCCAAGTGCCAGAGCAAGGTTTTTGGATAGATGGATAACGGCTGCTTTGGAAGTAGAATAGCTGAAAGTGGCGTTATCACCCATAGTGCCCATGCCTATTCCAGCAATGGATGCGGTGATAATCACTCGGGATGTAGACTCTAGTGTTGCGGCCTTCTCAAGCAACGGAGCGAACCTATTTATGTTCAAGATCGATCAGCCAGTTTTCTTGCCTAATATAGACATAGCATGTACTCACTTCTGAACAGTGTAAAAGACACTCTTCACGTTCAGATCCATAACTTTCTGGAAGGCATGCTCGGGATGTGTATCAAATTTCTCACCCCATGTCGCTCCGGCGTTCGCGAAGAGAATGTCGACATGGTCTGTTGTCTTGCTGACCTCTGCCACTAGTCTCTCGATCTCCGACATTTTCGAGCTGTCTGCTGGCACAGAGTATGCTCGAGCACCGGGTCTCTTATTCGGCAAGGCATTGAGAGCCGCAACCGCTTCGTCGCATGCTTTCGCTTTACGGGATGTGATGTAAACCTTCGAGCAACCGGCCTGGAGTAAACTTGTATTCCCGTTTGTTAGTTATGAAGATATAACGAGATGCTATAGCCCAACTCACCCGCTGGCAGCATGCAGTCCGAGTCCCCTCGATCCGCCAGTGACAACCGCGACTTTGCCCTCCAAGGAAAAGATGTTCCCGAAATCCTTAAGCTTAACCTGTGCTTCAGCTGCCATATTGATTATGCTGCGGCCAGTAGCGGTGATTATCAATTTGGTGTCTTTTGAGAAAATGGCTTGAAAGAGAAGCCATTTGCATGAAACTGGTGTCTCTCTCCACTGCGCGAGGGCGTCGCCCTTCGCCGTTGTACCACTCAAGCTGCAATGTACCGAGGTTCGGAGTTACCGCGGACTCGGTAACTTTAATTAGGCACATCGGAACGGTGAAAGACAGTCCCGAAAGATACCTCCCGTCACAGGTAGGGGTCACCTGACACGTCTTTCTCTCAAGCTTGGGACGAACCAATCAGAGTAACTAATCTCTCCTCATCATCAATGTTAAAAAGCCGAGGTTCGCTGAGGTACACGTGACCCCTATAACACCGCGCCCAGTGAGGTGAACCGGACTTTTTTTCAATGTTGTTGAGATAGCATAGCATTACAGAGGCTTCATTATTATTGTGATTGTATAGGATATGTTGGGATACATTATTATTGTTTTGTCATAGGATATGTTAGGATACGCGCTGCACTATTACTGAAATGATGGCCATTCAAGCAGCTGATAGCTTGTCAATAAACCCTTTCCCCCAATGGGTGCTATAAATATGAGGTTAGCTATAAGCAGCCAATTTCGGGGCGAAAATCTGGAGCTCACCTCGTATGAGTCTCGATAAACTCGAAAAGCCGCTTAAACTCCTTTTCTCGCTGCTCTGGGCCCATGTTTGCTGCTTCATCAATGGCCCTGGCTATTTCACTGGCGCTAAAAGGATTGAACTTCACTCCTCCATCCAGGTACGAGGATACGCCCGTGAATTGGGATATGGCAAGGACCCCGTGCTGCTTCTCCTGGCAAGCTATATATTCCAAAGCCACCAGGTTCATGCCGTCTCTGGTAGAGGCAAGGAGACAAATATCGGAAGCGGCGTATAGAGCTGTCATCTCTTCAAAGGGTATGGATCGGTGAACCAGAATCACAGGTGCATAGTCGGGAGAGCCTGTTGATTAGTATTACTTTCAGCATTTCTTCATGAACTAGATTAGGCGTCGGTTCTGATAACATACCAAATTCGCCGTTGACCATTCCCACGAGCTTGTATACCTCTGCCTCCAGCTCCTGGTACTCGGGAACATCTTCACGGCTAGGTACCGCAATCTGGATAAGAACCACCTTCCCAACCCACTCTGGATGTTCGCGGAGAAATTCTTGGAACCCGCGCAGTTTTTCAGGTAGACCCTTGATATAATCAAGCCTATCGACTCCTACAATTCGCTTGACGCCTTTGTATTTTGTATCAAGCTCAGCTATGCGGTTCTGGACCGTTTTTGACTTCAGTGCTTTCGTGAATCGGGTAGGATCTATGCCGACGACGAACTTTCCTACTTGGACCGTCCGGCCCTTATATTGAAGAGTTAAGCCGTCTCTCTTCGCCCCCCTACCAAAGCAATAAAGATTAATGTTGGCCCTCGATCCACCCTATTGAAGCTTTGAAGCATTTCAGACTTACAAAATCTGAGAACAGGCTTCCACAAAGTGCCCAGCATAGCCGTCAGTGTGAAAGCCCACCAAGTCACTGTTCATAATGCCGTCTAGCGTCTGTTCATTCGTGGGGAGTGCGCGGTACACTTCCGCCGCAGGGAAAGGGGTGTGCAAGGAAAACCCGATCTTTACAGATGGTTTGCCCTGTTTGGCGAATTCTTCACGTAGCATGCTGGGGAGGAGCATGAGATGATAATCATGGACCCAAACAAGATCTCCATCGGCTGTGGCCTCGGAGACAGCCTTTGCGAACCTCCTGTTGACCTCTTGATACGCGTGCCATCGGCTTTCGTTGAAGTCCTGAATTCCAGGCTGATAATGTAGTACTGGCCAAAGAATCGAGTCTAGACATAGCGATCAGCAAACATTGAAGCACTTCAGCTAGACCAACAGGTGGATATTTACTTGAAAATCCATTGTAATGGTCTTCCGCCAGCTCCTCTTCTAGAAAGACTGGCACCGCATCTTGTTTAGCGAGGAGCTTCCGAACATCTTCCTGTTCATCGTCTGGCACTTCCAGGCCGGTCCAGCCAAACCACTGAAATCGCATTGACTCCGATATTCCACTGAGACAAGTCACTAGTCCACCGCTCGAGGTTGATGCCTCATATTTGCCCTCTTCAGAACGCTTTAAAGAGAGAGGAAGGCGATTAGAGACAACCAGTACTTGAGGTTTTCTGCCCTCTTGTTTCTGAGTATCGCTCATCCTGATGTCGTCTGGTGAAATTGTGACTTTTGTGTAGGACCGGTGAGAGTGGGCTGTTCTGCCCCTCGAGTAACTTGCTTGCTTCACCTATACATAAACAGAAGTAACGGGAGGACGGAGACGGCCACCCCCGCCTTCATATACATCGTCTCTGGACTTGCTCCCTTAGAGCCCGTCATGTCGCAGTATAGCAACACATGCTATGTATACCCGTTGTCGTCAAGGATTCGATCAGGGAACACTTCCCACTGATGACGTTGATTAATGACGTTCGGAAAATAAAACGTTGAGCGACTTGAGACATCCTGGTTTCATGCTGCGTTCCAAAAATACAGTACAATACTCTATAATAAGAGCACGGAAAGGTACAACGGGCTCCTGGCCCTGTAATAAGTAAGTATTATTGACGGATCTATTTTGAGCTATCAAAGGCTACGACCAGTCGTTATCTTCCATTATCCAGCGGGTTTTCCGGCGTACATACTTTGACACACGGGAGCGAACCCTAGAATGATGTTATTTTGAACCGCCCCTGAATCGAAAGCCATAAGTGGCTCCGTCGGCATATTACCGCACGGGCAGGCGACTTATTGCCTCCCCCACATATGAAAATGAATTATCCTAGAAACACGACATCCAAAGAGCGTGGTCACTACTGTGGCAGAATGAGCGACGACGGTTGAAGGGGGTGTACCTGTGTCTGGTATTTACCGAGAGGTAGATAGCTGTATTTCCCCTGTCTTATGTTAGATCAGTCTGTTGTTATGGGTGGGATATGTGAAGGCTGGAACTTGTTTTTTTCCCTTCTTTTTTATTCTGCTGTTGGCTTCTACTGTGGGCACGGTGCCTCGTTTCCTTTCGTTAAAAAAAAGTCGCCGGCGCCTTATCAAATTCAATATCGGTAGGCTGCAGTGCGGTTTATGCGGGAGTTGGCTGAGTAACCATGCCGTTCTGCGAGACATGCCGCTTTGATGCTGAATTGGATACTTCTTGATCCTAGTCGTAGAGAGCAAAGTGGTCAGTACTCTATTTGCACTTGGCACGCGCTCCTTAGCCTGTGGGCGGATTATGTCTGCTGTCTAGTATATGTCAGTGAATCTAATGCTTCAACTTACATCTACAGCATCAATATTTCGTTTCTGCACAGCTTGATGTTGAGGCTGCAGTTCCACTTTCTTAATAACCTTCTTCTTCGGCCGTGTCGGTCGAATTTCTCCAGGTTGGAAAACATCTTCGGGTAGATCGTAACTGTTCCTAGGTCAACTTCTCTCGATTACACATGCGGACCAGGCAAGCATGTGACGTACTTGCGGACGTGTTTGATATTCAAGTCATTGATGCCTTCTTGGTATTGTGCCCAGGACGTGCAGGTATTTTTAAACATGTGGGTGTCGGTTGATATATCTAACGAGCGTGCAGAGCCTTCGGGGAGTCAGATGTATCATTTGAATGGATGGGATAGACTTACCAGGTGCTAGAGGCTTAACCTCCAGCCCAATATAGTAGTTAGTGGTATAGAGAGTGCATCTACTTCCAGCTATAACTTTCTCTGTTTCTGCGACCGGGATATCTTCATTGGCACTCTCTGCAGCCGCTACGTGAGCAGGATCGTTCGTCTCGTCGGTTGTAGAGGTCTTGGTGTCTTTGGCTTGGTATTGTGTCGAACCAGCCTTCACAGCGTCGATTTCCTCGTCGGAATTGCAGATATGCACTCTCTCAAAACCTTTGGGGAAAGGGTGGGCGATTTCTATGGAGGATTTCCGATCAAGGGCTCCAACCAGATGTCGGAGTTTTGACTCTACTAGACCAGACCAAATGGCCTGAGCCTCCTTGGTTGTGCTGGTCGAGTTAATGCTGAGATAGTACTTATAATCTCCGGAGAAAAAACTGTGCCGAGCAAACAGATCGCTCCACTGTAGCTGTCCAGTAAAAATTTTGTCTACAATATCTCCGCCTCGCTTGAGCTCCCTAAGCATAACAGCCTTTGTGGACATCGAGACATTATGCGTAGCACACATAGACGGATATGCGGGAGTAATGATAGGCATTAGGTGAAACCTATCGCCATGATAAATCTGCTCCCCCGTATCAGCTATGACATAAAGGTCATCAAAGGCAACCACCGGGGACCAACCTTTGGATTCCACACTTTCATATGAAGGGGCCCATCTTCGATATGCTTCAACAACACTGGTTGTGGCCAACTCCATTGGTTCATGATTCTGAAGAACTTGCCTACAATAACAGAGCCAGTGGCCTGTGGGTATAGCTGGCATACCCTTGCGACCAACATAGCCCAGGCAACACCGCCAGGAAAACCAACAATGTTCGAGTAAATAGCTCGACCTACAGAAAAAAGGTTAGTATAGCGAATGAGCCAAGCCCCGGATCCAAACTCACGTTGAGCCCAAAGTTTGATAGCTCTTAGGGCTAACCGGAAAGTTTTCTGCTGGGGTACGAGCTCGAGTATCTCGTCCGTCACTCGGGTGCCGTTAACACATCGTATCTCCTTTTCATCCAAACCACGCAGAAGATCTTTATTTTTCAAATCAAGATTAGGCGGTATTGAAGAGACGATTAGCCGTGCGAATATCAAATCGATGCTAATTCCCGAGATTTCGATCTTGATGATGGGAACAAACGCGTCAGGTACTGGGGTCATTTTTTCTATCGCATCTTTTGGAGCCGCTTTTTCAAGTAGAGTAGGGAAGTGTGTGAAAAAGTCTTCGATCGAAACATGTTTAGGTGCCACCACCAACGTATCGATATCGGAGCCTGTTGTTTGAGGAATGACGTTTAGCATATCCCGTCGCACAGCGAGTCTGAGACGAGAAATAAAAGCACCAGGAAAGCACCAACCTGGACCATATACACCAAGTCTGTAACTACCGTATGTGAAAATTTTACCACCAGACGCATCAATCGCTGCTTGCGAAAGGCCCTTTTCTCTTCCAACGACCTTGATGAACTCGATTGTCACACGCTGGAGAAGATGGAGGGTTTGCTTCCTACATAAATTTACAAGATTAGCTTCAGCCTAGTCTCCAAGTCCTATGAAATAACCTGGCAAACAAACCTCTTCTCCGTCTCCGAGGGTGCTTCGAAGTTATTCTGAAGCTTCAGCTCTGCGATCAGCGCGTCGTTCTCCGCGAGCTCTGAGGAAGTGGGCAGCGCTGACGACAGAGGAGGAGTGATTCCCCACTGGCGCGACTGGGGAGCAGCCATGATTTGAGTGCGCTGCGAGTAGCTTGTTGTCCTTCTCTGTTGTCGCTCGAATATCGGAAAGGGATCGGAGGGTACCAGTCGCGGCTAGAGATGGCAAAATGCTGAGGCCTGATAGTAAGGGAAGGTCAAGAAAGGCAAAATGAAATATACAAGAAAAAAAAGTAGAGACGCCCCAGAAAACCCTAACTGCACAAAGAAATGCGAAAGGGCTGCAGCTGGTCAATATCACGAAAAAGAGCTTGCATATCGCAAGTTTTGTCTCTGCTGGGCGACAAATGGATGATATTTACGTGGGCGGTTAATTTGGCCCGAACTAACTAGATCACGTGTTATCGCGGCGCGTTTAAAGGCGGCGCAAGTTACGAGGTAACGATATCGGAGACAACGACAAGACGAGGACAAAGGAAAGCAAAGACTGGTGACAGTAATCGCTGCAGGCATGGGAGGATGGTCCCTAGCCGGTTCTAGCGCCAGATCTCAGATTTTTAGATCCTTGATACCAGAAGACAAAATATCTCCAGAGGGGACCTTTCCGAAAATTTCCACCAGTCTGTCATTGAGCCATTTAACATCGGCCTCGCTTTCACCAGGACCACCAGCCCAATCTAAAATATCGGTTTAGCAACTGGCTGAGTCGTTAAGATGATTGGGAATACTTACGACCCCAAACCGACGGATTCACATCCAGTTCGCCCACACCAGGCGCCATGTTAGCGACCTCATACTCGGAGTCTTCCGGCCTATTCGGAAACGACATTTAGTGAAAAAGGATTGCCGGAGCCTTATTGATCTTGACATACGGGAAATACAAGTCATGCTTGCAAGGGAGAACCAGAGCCCTGGCTTTAATTCCCCTGAGGGCCGCTTCGAAGTCGCCATTATATGGCTCCTGCTGAGATATATCCGCGTTCTGCCAGGTCTGCAGCATTGTCAAAAGGTTTTCAGGATCTATGGTATATGAAGTCAATCTTGCGTCTACAAGTAACCATTCTGCATTTCACCTTACCTTTTGAAAGGAAATACTTCTCCCAAAAGTTGACCAGGAAATCTTCGAGGTTTTTGTAACCTAATGCAGTCTCATATACCCTTTCACGATAAAAAGACTGGCTCATACCCCTAGCCACCAGTACTCAGAAATGAGCTCTGAATTACGATATTCAATCACAACACGATTCAATGACTAGAGGGACTTACCATCCAGCGTACACTCTTCCAACAGCCTTCAGTCCGATCTCTCTTTCTTCATCGGTCCACTGGCGACTAACTGAGTTTTCTACGTGCAGGTCATCCTTGTCAAGACCGGGATAGCAGAAGCGCGTCACAGGCAACAAGGCAGACTTGACTCCTTCGAGGAAGACCTTATTATGAAGAGAGGTTTTGGCCGATCCGCAGAATGGAACGATAATGTCCATGAAGTCGGGGTACTGAGCTCCCCACTGGAACGACTGACCGGCTCCCATAGACCAGCCGACAACAGCCCTAAGGTGTTTGATCTTGAAACACTCTGTAACTAGCTGGTATTGAGCTCGTACGTTATCATAGATAGAGACCGGTGGGAAGGGACGCAGATCGGTATTAGATGGGGACGAGGATTCTCCGTTGCCAAACAATGCCGGAATGATGATAAAGTACTTCTTAGGATCCAGCTCCTTGTCTTCTCCAATAAGCCAGAAATTGGCAGAAATTACTGCATTCACACTCTAGTTAGCATCTCTTCGTCTTAATCAAAGTAGTCTAAAGCATTTTCTGTTCTCACTTCCAGAGTACCATGTTGGGTAGACAATAGCCGGTAGGTTAGGGTCGCCAAACGTTTTGTATGCGATTTTCGCCTTTGGTATCACTCTTCCGCTTTGGAGCTCCCAGTCGCCTAGCTCATAGATGCTGTATTCATCTGCCATCGCGGTTGATGTGAGCTTTTAAGGGTGAGAGTTGGTGAAATTCAGAAGGATGTAGTACAGGTTGATATCAGCGTAGCGACGTGATCAACTAACCAATGAGAACCAAGCAAAATATTACGCTTCTTTTGAGGCCTTACCTTCTACTCCTACTGATTTCTCTTCGTAGATCTACCTTTCAGAGACCTACCTACCTTTCTCTTTTCATAGCCTCCCAAAGTCGCCAGACCTACAGTCTAGCTCCTCTCTCAGCCTTAAGCCTCCTAGGTTATTAAGACGTGGCTAAGGTGGTTAATGTTAAGGTATGCCTGGTTGGACGGTATTTTTGATCTCGGCACTACGATAAGATCTATAATTTGAAGCCGGTGACCTCCGACTCCCTGATAGCCTTGGTAGAAGTTGCTTCAGGGCTTACTCTTGGTGATATTACCATGGACCGCGTTTGTAGGGAAGTGGTAGAAGGTCTATCGCGTACAATGTTTACCCACCGAAGCTCGTCAGTTCGTCACTTATAACTCTTCCTGGTCTCGGACGTGTAATATAAACGAGGTGAACAGAGTGTGTGTTTCTCTCTTCAGCCGTAGTATCCCTACTATCCCTCTCATCAATGACCTCAAGGGCGGCGGGCCGAAGAATAGTCTGCGCCAATCGATTCACCGCTTCAATAGTTGACGGTTTTGAAGCAATGGAGTCCCCCCAAAGCCTTCGTATTTTTTGTTCGACATTCTCCGAAAAGTGGTCAGTGTGGTCGCTGGTTGAGAGTGTAACTGTCCCGATTTGCTCGCGTGTTCGTTCTCTAGAGCCATAGCCACGGAACTTCAGAGCTTGAGATAGCCTGCTAAAGCGCTCAATTTCGCCGGTTTCGGGTACGACATAGAGGATGCTAATGTAGTGACCAAATTCGCCGATGACAAGCAATACAGAAGGTGTGATATTATATATATTAGTCATCATGTATATTAGTCAGCATAAGCTGAGAGAGTTAATATTCTCTTCTAATACCAAATTAGCTAGAAGAATCAACTATATTATACTCTTCTATAATAAATAGTAGTATATCTATACTTTATAAATAGTATAATTAAGACTCCGGTAAGCCTCTTTTTTCCTTTAATAGATTTAGATAAATTAATTTAATTTAGATAAATTAAATAGTCTCTTTTTCTATATATTTCTTATATTTTTTTTTCTTTATTCTAATTATATCTTTATATACCCCTCTTTTATATTTTCCTTTAATTCCTCTACTTTTCCCTTTATTCTCCTTTTAAAATCGACTCTTTTATCTCTTTATTTCTATTTGCCCCCCTCTTTTATATTATTTATATAATATACTATTAATTCGACTCTTTTTATAGATACTATTATCTAGTATTATTATATTATAATCCTCTATATATCTCCTTTCTAATATAGTAAGAACTCTTCTTTATTCTACCTTATTATATTATAAATACCCTCTAATCTCTTCTTTACTCTCTACTTCTATAAGTCGCCTTCTTCTATACTCTTATACCCTCTATTTCTTTAGCTCGAATTCTCTTTCTATACTTCTTACTCTATCTCTATATAGTTCCTTATTTCTTCTTACTATTTTCTAACCCCTACTTATATTATTTAATCTAAGTATACTTCCTTCTCTCTTAGAATAGAGAAAACTAATAATAATAACTCTACTAAGTACTCTAAGTTAAAGTATAAGTATAATATAGCTCTACTACTTTAATATAGAGTAAACTTTATTAATAGTAAGTAGTTTTAAGTTAGTAATATACTAATACTATATAATTTTGGTAGAGTAGAATTAATTATTATTCTAGAAGAAGAATTAAGAAGAAGAGAATTAAAAGAAATTATAGATAGTATTATTAATAATCTATTTTATCTAGCGGTAAACTAACTAATATTAGGCCTAGAGCCAAGTATATAAGGGCCAAGGCTAGCCTTATATATAGACTATAAAGATATAGCGTACTTCTTTTCTTCTCTTCTCTTCTTTAATAAATAGTTCTAATTTAATATATATTATTACTATTATACTATTTATTATTCTATATTATATATCTTATACTATTAATTTTATAGTTCTATTTATTTAAAAATAAAAAGAATAGTCTAGTAGTAATATTTATTTAATAATAGCTTCTAAAAAACTAGCCTCTTCTACTTATATATATACTAGAATTTAACCCTTCTATATAGCTAATTGTACTAACTCTACTAATTAATAAGGAATAAATACCTCTAGACTATTAAATAACTTAGTAGGGACTCTAAAAGTATAAAATAAGGAAGAAAGATAAATATTTACTAGTATTAAAAATATAACTAATAACTAGAGTATAGAAGAAGAAATTAATAAAGAAGAAACTCTAAAGATAAATATATCTATTAACTCTAAAAACTACTAAGGAGTAAGCTCTATTAGTATATATAATACTAATAATATAGCTATAATTAATAGATAGCTAAATATAGATCTCTACTTATATTAATAGTAGTTAGAGACTCTATATATTAGATACTAGATAGTAGAGATAGAGTATATACTAAAGGAAGAATAAGTACTCTTTAATATAATCTAATCTAAATTAACTCTACCCTAAGAGAACTTACTAGTAGTCTTTATAGTTAAGGATATAAGCTACCCTTCTAAAAAGAAGATTAACTCTAAAGGGAGTACCCTAAGCTTATAACTAAAATAACTTAAAGTAGACCTTACCTTTAAAGGGTATATTCTAATCTAAAAAGTTAATTAATAGTTTATAGCTAGTAATATAAAGGAATTTAAAGATTTTATAGTATACTCTAAGATCTTCTATAAATACTATCTAGAGTACTTTAAATCTTAATAGAGAGATTACTAAAAGGTAATTAAGATAGTAGAGTACTTTAATATAACCTTAATTATTAAGTAGTATTAATATAAATACTCTTAAAATATAACCTCTATCTAGAAGAAATTTTATAAATAGCTCTATTTATAAATTATTAATCTAATTAGTCTAAGTAGAGAAATATAGTAGAAATATACTAATATATAATAATATATTAACTAATCTCTCTTTAACTTTAGCTCTTATCTAATAAGTCTAGAGAACTAAATAGAGGAGTACTATATAGAGATATAATATAAAAAATATCTTTATATATATATTCTATTAGAGCTAAGGACTAAGATATTAAAGTATACTAATTACTTTAATACCCTCTTATTTAAAGATTTTATAGTTAAGCTATTATCTATTAAAAATAATATATTTATTTAGAAGACTATACTTAGAAAAATATTAGCCTAGTTAAATAATATAGATAGCTAGTATAAATCGTTCTAAACTAATATAATAACTATAGTAATAAATATAGTACTAGTATTATCTATCTCTACTAGTAGTACTAACTTAATCTCTACTATATAGAACTACTATATCTACTATAAGAAAATAGAGTATACTAAAGAAGCCTACTATAGAAAGTAGAATAATATAAGGTAAGGAAAACTAAATATAACTATAATAGAAGAAAAGATAAAAAACTAAAAGCTCTAATAGTATATACTATACTAGCTTTAGAGCTTTCTAAAAGGGAATAGTATAGCCTTTTAGCTCTTTAGCTAGAAATATATATAAAGATTTTAGAGGGATAGAGTAGAGTATAAACCCTTATTAACTTAAGGGTAGAAAGTAATTTTATAAACTAGAGGTAGCTAAAAGAAAATAACTATATACTATACTATATATTAAACTAGTAGATTAATATAATTAATAGAAAAACTATCTAGTTATATAGTAGTACTACTTTTAAAGTATAAACTATAGATAAAATCTAAAAGGTATAAGCCTCTACTAATATCTTTAAGGGAACTAATATAAATAGCTATAACCTAATTCTTAGATTCCTCTAGCTATAATAAATTAATCTAGATATAAACTAGTAGAATAAGGGCTAAAGATATAGAATAACTCTCTATATTAGAAGGCCTAATATTAAAACAATTTTAGTATAGATAATAGCTAAAGAATTTATATCTAGTACTATTATATATTTAATAATTCCTTAAATAATATAAGATAATAAACTAGTAGCTTTCCTTTTAATATAGATTAAATAAAAAATAGTACTAATAATTCTAGACTATTTATAGAACTATAAGGCTATATTTATAGAACTAGGGACTATACTCTTCTTTAATATAGCTAATATAGAGTATATTATTAAGACTATAGAAGAGAAGGAAGTACCCTATCTTCTAATATACTCTTTATTAGAGATAAAGCTTAAAATACTCTAGAAGTATATTAAATCTAGCCTTAAAAAGGGATAAATTAAACTATTAAAAAGTTTAATAGGCGTACTAATTATATTTATATTTAAAAAGAATAGTAGTCTATACCTCTATATAGATTATAAAGGGCTTAACTAAATTATAATTAAAAACCGCTATCTACTACCTCTTATTAGAGATATCTTTAATAGACTAGTATATATAAAGATATATATCTAGCTTAATCTATAGAATATATACTATTAGATACTAATTATAGAAAAAGACTAATAGAAGTTAGCCTTTTAAACTAGATATAAATATTTTAAGTACTATATTATATCTTTTAGTTTTATAAATATATCTACTACCTTTTAAATTTATATTAATAAGGCTTTAAGTAGTATACTAGATATATACTATATTATCTATCTCGATAATATTCTTATCTACTTTTAAAACCTCTAGAAATATTAGAAGTATATTAAAAGAGTATTAGAATAACTTTAGAAATATAAGTTATATATTAAGCTTAATAAGTATACCTTTAGTACTATATATATTAACTTCTTAAGCTATATAATTAGCCTAGAGGGGATCTTAATAGAGCTAAATAAAATAGAGATAATTAAAGATTAGCCTATACTAAAGACTATTAAAGAACTCTAGATATTTCTAGACTTTACTAACTTCTATAGAAGATTTATTATAGACTACTTAAAAGTAATTATACCTTTTATAAGCCTCCTAAAAGGGGTAGAGTAGTTAAAATATAAAACGACGCTAGTAGTTCTAATAGAGAAAGTACTTAAAGGCTTTACTCTTCTAAAGAAATACTTTATAGAGGTACTAGTCTTTACTTATTTTAATCTAGCTAAGAGGATTTAGATTAAATATAATACTTTAAAATATACTCTAGTAAATATTCTATTATAGCTATAAAATAATAGATGCTAGTAGCTAGTAGCCTTTATATCTTAAAAATTAATAGATATAAAAAGAAACTATAAAATATATAATAATAAGCTCCTTACTATTATAGTCTACTTTAAGTAATAGAGATATTATTTTAAAGGAAGTAGAGAACTAATTATAGTACTCTCTAACTATACTAATCTATACTAGTTTATAATAACTAAAGTACTAATCTAAAGATAAGTAAAATAGATAGAGCTACTTAATATATATAACTTTATAATTAAATATTAAGTAGAAAAATTAAACCCTACTAATATATCTAATAGAAGAGTAGATTATATTAATTAGATAAAAGACTAAACTATACTCTCTACTTTTTAAAAGAAGCTCTATTAAGGACTAGTCTAAAAATATTCTTTAATATTAACTATTATAGCCTTACTACTAATTATATTAGTATAAATATAAGATACTATATTAAAAAATATTTAAATCCCTAGTAAGATACTATATAGTATTATAAAATATAATCTATCTAAAGTAATAGCTAGTAAGATATTAACTTTTCTCCTTTTCTCTAAAGATAAGATACCTCTATATAGTATTGCGAGATATAATTTATCTAAAGTAATAGCTAATAAGATACTAACCTCTCTTTCCTCTTTCTTAGATAAGATATCTCTTAACTCTATAAGATATAGACTACTAGAATTAGTAGATAGTAAAATACTAATTAATACCTCTAAAAGTACCCTATAGTTAGATAAAAAGTAAAACCTAAAAGGGTCTAAGTTCCTAATACCTTATATAATAGCCTTAGATATAATAGATAGAGCTACTATCTATAATAATATATCTAAACCTCTCTATATATTTATCTTTAAACTTTAGCTAGAGAACCTTTCTCTAATAGAGTAAAAAGAAAAAGAAGAATAGATATAGAATAATATAGGCTTAGTAAAGTACTAGGGATAAGCTTATATCTCTAATAATATAGTAGTTAAAGCTAAAATAATAAGACTAAATTATAATAACCTTTAAGGTAGATATTTTAGTAAAAAGTATACTCTAGAAATAATTAAAGAATACTACTACTAGAATAAGATAATTCCTTAAATTAAAAGATATATTTAGATATATAATCTATACTAAAGGGTA
>JWPT01000129.1:0-59195 GCA_000812245.1 Onygena corvina | reverse complement strand
TGGGGGGGTTGGCAAGGTGGGACGTACGCCTGAGAACGATGGGCAGAAGGGCCATAAGAACGGCAAGCAAGATGGTTGGGAGCAGAGAGGTGACGACACCCAAGATGACGGGCGGGATCTTGCCGATGAATCTCAAGAAGGGAACCTTATCCATCAAGAAGTTGATGTTGGAGATAGCACCGACGACGGCGACGGGGATGGCCCAGAAGACGATGAGAGCGACAACAGCGCCGATGGTGACGGCGTTGCGGATGACAAGCTCCCACCACTTGATGCGGAGGTTAGACCAGATGATGTCGCTGGGGTTGAGACCGATATAGCGAGGGGCCATGTGTAGTGGCTGATTGTGTGCCACTACCGGTGAAGGTTAAGGTTAGCATTTCATCCTCCGGAGAAAAGAAAAAAGGTACGAAAGCTTGAAAGAGGAGTAGAACATACACATCTGGTAGGCGGCCTGGGCATCGTTCTGGGTGTAGAATTCGACGAAGACGGAAGAGATGTGGCGCGCACCACCGGTGAGATGGGTGTTCTGCAGCTCGTCGATCAGGGGACTGAGACGAACAAGCTCTTCACGCGACCAGTTGATGGTGTCGACCTTCTTGCCGATGATGGGCTTGGTCCGGTGGGTAGGTCGCTTGGAGGCATTGAGCCAGCGGGCGGCGGCGGAGCCAGACTCGCCGTCGACAGAGTCCACGGGAGCGTCGGCGGCGGGGTTCTCGACATCACCTCCCTTCAGGAGAGCCTTGCCACGGGCGACGGTGGCCATCTTGATGAGCTTGGTCTCGGCAGCCTCGAGGCGGTAGGCGACCTTGTCACGCTCGGCAACGAGCTTCTCGAGCTCCTTGACATCGGTGACGAGCCAGACGTGCTTGACCTGGTCGTTGCCATACATGGCACGGATCTTGGCCTCGTCACAGTACTCCTCAGGCACGGCGGTGAAGAGCACGGTCTTGGAGGAGATGCGGTTAGCATACAGGGGAGACAGGAAGTAAGCCTGACGCAGGTTGATGAAGTACAGCAGCTCGCGGGTGACCATGTAGAAGACAAAGCCTGGATTCAAGTCAGCGACGCATCCAATGATAAGAAAGACAATTGCTACTGACCGACGAAGATCCAGGCGACGAAGCAGTGGGCATAGTATCTGTTCAGATTGCCGCGCCTCTTGGGGTCGACGTTGGCGATGGTGAGCATGTCGAGCTGCTGGAGGCCCCCGTGGCCGGTGATGTTGACAGGGAAGAGCACGGGCCAGGTGATGAAACATCCGACCAGACAGATGGCGGTGATGATCTTGAGGTAGCGCAGCAGCAGATAGGCGTCCATGGACTGGTGCAGCAGGACGAAGGTGTCCGGCAGCTTGGTCATGGAGCCGATCCAGCCGAAGAGGCCCGGACTGGGCTCGGGGGTGCGCTCATGCTCGCTCAGGGAGCCCAGGTAGGTCCTGGGGATGTACTGGCGGCGATGGCTGCGGCGCAAGATGACGAAGAGCAAGACCATGATGGCAGAGATGATGAGCGTCGGCGCGAGGACGGACACCAGCCCGGAGAGCGAGTTGGAGACGTCATCGGGCTTCTCAGGGTCGGCCTGCGGACGTTAGCAGTGGTCGTCGAGGGTGGACGGGGGACTCACGCGTTTCGCGAAGACATTGAGGGGGTCCATGGCGGACAACTGGCTCCTGGTTTCTACTGTGCGAGCTACCTGGTCTCTACTGTGGTGATGAGAGAGGAAGAAGAAGAGAAGAGAAGAAGAAGAGAAGAGAGAAAAGGAGGAGGTCGAGGTCCCCCCAATCGCCGCGCTGCACGATCGCCCTAGCTTCCTCGTTCGGGACTAGCGAGCGACCGACAGCCCTGGCTTCCCGTTTCGGAAGAGCCCGCCGATTTCTTTTTCTTCTCTTCTTCTTTTTTCTCTTCTCTTTTTCTCTTCTCTTTTTCTCTTCTCTTCTTTTTCTGTTGATCTCATCTTTCTTCTTCTCTCCTTATTCTCCCTATTCTCCTTACTCTCCTCTTCCTCCCCTCGCCGCCCGTTAATCGCCTATTCCTGCGCCCTCTATTCTCCGAGCTCCCTGCGATCTGCGATGCGAGATCTAATCTTCAGGCGACGCGCTAGCCCGATCCCGCCTAGCGCGACCCGATGTGGCAAATTGGTGTGGGTCAGGGGTGCTGTGGCCGCGCCGGTCGGAGGTACCTCGTCTTACAGCAGAATTTGTATGGAAGAAGAGGTACCTCCGACCGCTGCCGCCATCGCTTGCTGCTGCAGCTGTGGCGGTGGCTCAAGCTGCACCTCGCGAGTCTACAACCACACGAACCAGAACATCCACGTAGACAAGCTGTAGGTAGTTATGTAGGTAGTGATATAAGTACCTATGTAGTTATGATACATGTGCGCACCTCCCGCTCAAACCGCGCCGTTGAGATCTCCAGGTCGGCCTCGCGCCCCATCAGCGTGCGCAGCAGCACCTCGCCGAACAGGAACCGCAGCGGCTCTCCCAGGCCCCTCGCCGCCACGGCCAGGTCGCCCACGAACCACGTCCGCTCGTTGTTGCGCAGCTCCTCGTCCCAGCTGCTGCCCTCCAGCAGGATCCACAGCAGCGTTTCGGCAGATGGCTCGCGGTCCAGCCTCTGCTCGGCCACCTTCGTCTCCAGCTGCGAGATGAACCGGCCGCGCGCCCCGTCGCCTCGCAGGTCCAGCAGCGCCGCCACGATGTACATCAGCGCGCTGGTGCGGCACTGCGAGCCCACCGCCGACGTCGACTCGATCACCCACTGTCGCTCGTGCTCCGGGATGTGCGTCGGAATCGGCCCTCCCGCCAGCAGGAAGTGCAGCGGGCTGCCGAACCGGAACGCCGCCAGGTAGCACTCCCCCGACGCCCTGATCGCCTCGGCCTCGTGCACAAACCTGATCAGTCGCTCGCCCTCAGCCGCCGTCAGCGTCCGCGGCGCCTCTCCGTCCAGGCGAGAGATCGCCAGCCGGAGATATTGCGCAAAGGTGCCTTCCGTGCCCCAGTCCCGGTGCGCTGTCCTCTTCTTGTTGCCGTCCTGTCGAAGCCTGCTCAGCGCCATCTCCATGTACGGTTTGCTGTGCTCTGGATCCCCGTACCGGCCCTCCTGTATGGATAGCGACGCCAGTGCCATCACGAGCCTCCCGTCGTCCTCCCGGCAGTCCCCCTCCACCGTCTTCCTCTCCCGCTCTTCCTGCAGTCCTTCCTCCAGCAGTCTCCGGCTGTACGCTACATAGGCCCGCGATGTCGCCGTCCCCGTCCTCTTGTTGCCAGAGGCCGTCGCTTCAAACCTTGCGGCGTAGGTAAGCACCACGATTTGGAAGGTGACCACGTCGCGCATCGCGCAACGGAACACCGCCGATTTCATGTACGGGTTTTGGCCGGACCAGTACGCCAGCTTGGTCGTCCACATGTCCGTTATCCTCTGCACTTCTGGCGTCAGCGGCACCGGTAGGGTATCAAACGGATCCAGCGTCCCCTCGCCGGGCTGGTCGCGGAGGTTCACCTTCAATTGCTCTCGCTGTTGCTCTCGCTGCTCTCCTCGCTGCTGCCGTTGTGCGCGAGATACGTCACGAGTCGCTGTTAATGTGAGTGTAGAAGTCGTCGGTCCCGGCTGCTGAACAGCCCTCGCTTCTCCTTCTCCCTGCTCTTCCCGTTCGTTCAACCATAGCAATATCCTGGCCGGGTTTGTCTTGGCCGTGGATGCAGACGTTGGTGCGCCAGTGGCCAGGCTTCTATTTGCCTGGATGCGCGTATGCTGCTCGCCGGAGATGGAGAGCTGGCCTTGGCTCCCTTTCCGTTTCTCCCTGACATGATGTTTCATCACATGTGAGCGCTTGCCCTTCTTTGACGACGATGCGTCTACGAAGAAGAACTCCTGCTGGCCCTCGCCGTCGCCGCTCATCGTCTTTGCCGACGCGCCTTGCACTTCCCCTCTCGATGTCCCAGCTCTCGGTCTGCGCTTCTTTGCCGCGGAGCGTTTCACGTTGCCATGTGTGAGATCATGGCCGTGACGCATTCGCGGCACTATTCACACAGCCGGTTAGGTTAGCCTTGCACTACTTATGTATGGCTGATCTTAGAGACGATCAGGATCCTTGCTGAAGAGGGTATGTAGACGTACCCGGCTCTATGTCGGCTGTGGCGACACGATGCATCATCATCGGGCCCATCCGCTCTCCAGGTCCGCTAACTCTCGGTAATGGAGCCCCCCCCTCGCTCGAAAATTCTGGTTATTGGGATCGCAGATTGAACGGGGGAAAAAGGAATGCGAGATAATAGTCCGCCCTGTACTCCGTAGACCCAAGGCGATCAACAGAGCAGGAAATTGGCCTTTCTTCCGATTTAATTGGTAGTCTATGACCTCTTTCCCTTGTTCAGTCCGACACAAAGCGCTGTAGCTCAGCTTGGTTCACTCGCATGGTTGGCGGTTTCGTGCATTTTTTTCACGTAATGATGCTCAGATGGGTATGTGTGGATATGGCAATATACCAGGTCTCAAACCTGACGATCTGATCAGTGATCGATCAACCGTGCAGGAATCTCAATCAGACAGACAGAGAGAAGCGATCGATTGCGAACAGGTCTTCAGGCTGGATGGCCTTCGAGGCTGGTGATTCCGCTGGCGGCAGATGGCGTGATATGCTTGCTTTTGACCTGGCGGTGAGGCAGACGGGAAGAAAAGGAACGAGAGACGAAAGAGGTGCGTGGTTTTGATCAGCTCTATCCGTCCTTCGCCTTGTTATCCCGCTGTTTGGAGAGAGGCAACCTCCAAAACTCTTAATATGCCCTCTCCTTCCCGCCCCCCTCGTATTTCCCATGTTAAGATCGAAAAGGGAGGATAGTAGTGGAGAATCGTAGTAGGGCTAGCCAGGTTCGAATGCATGCTGCACGAGACCTAGCATTTACCCGATCGGGGCCTAGTTGAGGTTCATGTTTAATTCTGAAGCAACCAACCACCTCCTGGGCGTTGGCTGACAAGAAGCCCTTCGGGTAACGTTGGCCCCCCCTAAAACCACTGGAGCATGTTTACCCGGCCAAGCCGACCATGGGTAGTTCCATTTTGATGGCAAAATTCGGTCATAAGTTATGTTTTCCCTGCCTGAATTCTTCGCATTTCGGCGTTTGGTCAGCGAATGCAATTGACATCCAGTGGTTGGAGACGCGGGGGGAAAACTTAACAAGCTATGATAATTCGATGCTGGGACTTGGGAAGGTTTACCAAGGCCATGGAGATCCCCTCCTCGGTTAACTGTTTATTGGACTATCTGGCCTACCCTGCGCTCAATGGAAGTCGAGACGGATTCCTTTCACTTTCAGGCTTCTTTCTGCATAACTTCTCTTGTGTATCGCCTACAGAGGGAGGCTGAAATGGTAACTGTCTGTCGCCCATAGAAGTGCGCTGTCAATCAACCCTTTCTATTCATCTCATCTTTGAAAGGTTTAACTTTCTTCACTTCTGCAGGCATCCAGCCCCATAACTACCGTCCAACCCCCAGCCAACCAACATCAAGGGATGTTCCGTCAAGCAGTCATGACTCTGGGCTTAATTTCGAACCCTGCTTGAGACCTCGTGAATAAGGCATTCCTGCATGAAAATGCTATGTGTTCTTTTGCTTATCCCAGGGCGAGCAGGTAGAACCGCTGGTACTGTTTTTATGCCGACTTATGAATTATAATGTCTTTCCGATATATCCGTGCAATTAATATATACCTTGTTAATATTTGCCAGCGGTGTCAGCATTCCCTCCGGCTCCGGCTCCATCTGGCAAATACTTTTCATCCGACCAAATTATTGACGAGGATGTGCAGTTAACATTTCGTTGATGCTGTCTATATTGGCGTCTCTGTTCTCTACCCTATCGGACGACGAGAACAGATCTATGTCATCGAGGCCCTCCCCCACATCGTCCTCGTCCATATATCCTCCTGCTTCTAAGAAAGTCCCACCATGTGGAATATCGCTGTCATCCTCGGTATTCTGCGAGCCAGGCACATCATTTTCCTTGTCGTCACTGGCTGTACGGTCGAAATATGCGTTGATTGTACCGCGAGGGGGTTCCACCCATTCTGGATCTTGGTATATCAGGAATGGATGCGAAGCGTGGGAGTGGTATTCAGATTGTATGCTTCTACTCCTTGCTTTGCCCGAAGTAGCACACGAGCTTCCATTGGTAGTTCCGACATCAAAGTAGCCGTTACTAGCCCTCGATGTGTTAACATCATCCATGATTTTCCGCTTCTTTCTTCTCGTTGCACTGTAATATTTTGATGGTACCGTCCAACCTACGGGCCCCAAATACGGTGATTTGTACTTGTCATGTTGCTGGAAAAAGCCTGATGTGGATACCCGCGAGTTTTTATCCTTGTCATGAAGGATACTGCTTTCCCAGTGCGCCGTATAACTCTCGGCCTCTGATATAAAACGGTGATGAGTGTATAAATAACTGTTTTTATTGAGGAACTGGCTTTGCAATTGACTTGGTGGCTTCTTCATTGGATCCGTGTCACCAGTTCCCTCTGTGGCTGTTTGGAAGACTTCAAGGGGAAATTTGAAGTCTGGAAGTGAGGATAAGCAGCGGTTCTCACTCGATAATAGGTCAGTGTTATCTGCCCATATACTGATATGCTCCGAGTCTCCAATGCCTTCAATTTCCTACCTCAAACACGGACATTAGGGGTCTATATCATAACAATCTCAGATCGGTTGCATACCTTGCACTCCTCAGGACTACTCATCACCCGGTTATGCTTCATCTGCTCCGAGATACGCGCCTATTAGAAATTAGTCTTCGAACTGGATCCCTTCATAGAGTATGGATTGGAAGTTATATACCTGCTCTTCTATATCCAGTGCCATCTCGAATTCCACAGGCCCAAGCTCGGATTTTGAAGTGAGCCTACCGAATTTTCCCCGAGATCCCATTTTGGGATGTATTTGTGACAAATGCAATGCGTCTTCGTTTCCTCTTTCATTCCCAGTCTCTGTGGTAAACGCGCTTTAGGCCGACGCAGATGGTGTCTGATCAAATGAGCTTTCAATTCCTTCCCACGACTTGAAAAACACTGGCTGTCTTGTCTTCTATATCTTCAATATTGTTATTAGATGTTGAATAAGGGCGAAAAAAGACTCGAAGCGAATTGGTGAGATGCAGTTGATATGAAAGCAGATAGGAATGGGAGGTTTGGGTAGGTATGGAACTCAGTAAGAAGCGCGTCACCCCGCGTTTCGAGGAGGGGAGGTAGGAAGAGGTAAGGTGCAACAACCAAGACTATCCCTAGCTCACAGTAAAAAAAAGGAGCGCTGATAGCCAGCAGCTTACAACCACGGGCATGCTGTAAGGTAATACATTGGAGGTAGAGTTCCAGTGTGCTGTAGATGTTACAGCAACATGTCCTAAGAGATGTAAAGTGAATAATCTTGATCAAACAGTTTCAAGGCTCAATTGTATTAAGATCAAATGGAAGACTAGTATCCACTTGCGCCAGCAATAACACCATAAGCTTGCCCATTTTTCCCGAAGAATCCCTGAATGTCTGCTGCTAAAGCCTCCGGAACTTCCCAGGCAGCAAAATGACCTCCCTTCTCAAATTCGGTCTCCCTTATTACGTCTCCAATGGAGCGGCACCAGCTCATGGGGAACTGCAAAATCTCTTGAGGAAAATTTGCAATGGCAAACTTGACGTCCGGAGAATAACAGGTCATCACCTCGAAGCGCGAAAGATTACCGGGCTCAATTGATGCATGGCCAAACTCATAATATATTCGACTCGAAGCGGCAGGCCCTGCTCGAGAAAAGACATAGATTGAAATCCAGGTGAGAATCTCATCATCAGTCCAGGCATATGAGTCAGTCCACGCATGTAGCTTTTCGTATATCCAAGCCAATAGCCCTACAGGACTATCGTGAAGGCCGTATCCGAGCGTCTGCGGCCGAGTTCCTTGTTGGACCATGTACGCGTTACCCTGAGTCAAATAATCTCGGGTTACAGCCAGCTTGGCTCGGTCTTTTTGAGAAAATGGAAGCGTGGCGAGGGACTGTAGGAAGAGCAGGGGACTCCTCCAGGGGTAAGGTGGTTCCAGGATAAGAAAGTTGAGATGTACCGCTCTCACATGGCTAGGATACAACTTGGCCATCACACGGGCAATTATACCCCCCCAATCCCCGCCTTGGACAACTAAAACAAGCGTACAATTAGCACGGGCGGTTTACGATGATATGTTGATACTTACCGTACTGTTCGTAACCCAATGTAGTCATCACCGCATGCACTGATTCCGCGTATTGTGCAATGCCGAAACCTCTCTAAGCCATGAATCATCAAAATCGGAACAACGAGCATCATATTGAGAAATGATTCCGTACCTTTTTTACTCCTTCTGAGAAACCGAAGTTAGGTAGAGAAGGGGCCACGACATGAAATGCCGGCTGCCCAGGATTTCCTTGTGTCAATATAGGTAGCAATTTTGAGACTTCAATAAAGCTTCCCGGCCCTAAAACGTACATCAGCGTTGAATATTTGTCCATAAGGGTACCGCCAGGAGCTTACAGCCATGGAGGAACAAGAGAGGAACCGCGCCGGGCACCTTGCTTCTCTGGTGGACAAAGTGGATATTCAAGTTACCGAACCCAACAACATGGACATCAGTTGTAAACTGTGGTATATGTTTATTGATCTGCTTTTCTGCTTTCCGCCAGTCAAATTTGTCTTTCCAATATGCCGTTAGACGTTTGATATCTTCCAATGGGGCACCTAAGTCCCAGTCTGCCTGGTGAAGCTCGTCTGGAAAATCGGTATATTCCAGCTTTGTCCGAAGCCTCTCAAGCTGCGAATCTGGCACTGCAATCGAGAACGGCTTGACAGCAGCCATGTTCACTAGATGGTGATCCTCATATCGCAACCTGTCTTTCCAGGAGGGGTAGTCAACATGTACTTAAGTATATCTATGTGCCAAGCTAACCACAACCACGGTCGATGAGCCGAGGTCCGGTTTATTTCGACTACTCTAGCCAACATACAACGAGGGAGTATATGACTTTAAAGTCGCCTCGTCGTTTCTCGGGTAAAGGTAAAAAGACAATAGTATACTTGGGATATGTCTATCCGATCAGGATCACAAAATTGAAGGGGCGCTTCTCGGGGGGCAGTTATTGTGTAGTCGTTGCCAGAGGTGAAGCCAAGGCAGATAATCTATGTAATATACGGATTTTCACCGGGGCAAGGTGCTTCCGTGATAACGGCATCGGCGTTTAGGAAGATTGCGAGGACTTCCAGTCATCAGTCCAATCCGTTATAGATATTCTGAGTCTCAAATACTAAGCCGCCAAGACGAGTTATAGCTATAGCAATCGTGATTTTTAGACCCAATGAGCGAGTTTCCGGCTCAGCCTTGATGGGTGCTTGTTTGACATCATTTTAGGAAGTTTTCTGCTGGCCCAAGATATCTTGGGTAGGCTAAGTACTAAGCTTAAGGCTATGCTCCAAGTAGTGGCTTCGGTGAAACGACAATCAAGAATAAAACTTGTAAGTACACTCAAAGTGCTAATTCGTGCTTGTTATATCTCAGTTGTAGATCACTATTCTCTTTATATCCTGTCCCCTAGTTAGATGGGGTGCTGCGTGATTTGGACGCGAGCTGGACAGACTTTGAATCCATCACAGTGTATACTCACCATTGTTAGAAGTGTGAACGTAGGTATCTTTGACGAAGTCGAAGTTATGTGATAATTTCATAGCTATAACGACATGGTATGAGTACGTCAATGAAAATAATGAGCAAAAGAAGGAGAGATGGAGCGTGGGCTGGTAGATGTATGTAGCATCGGAGCCAGGTTTCTGAAGGAACGCTGGAATTGGCTGAACCGGGTGATTTTCCATTTCCGTTTGAGTGGCGTTCATCTTTTGTGGGGAATATCAACAGACAGCATCACAGCAGCTTGCCGGAGATGCCATGAGAGAGTTCTGGATATCAAATTTCCAGGCTTTTAACAGTTAAACCGGAAGAATGCTGTATCTGATTCGCACACGTGGTCTTTCGCTGTTTCTTCAGGCGAAAAGTTTCCACCCATCCTTCAAATTCAGACCAAAAGCCAGATTATCAAAAACCTATCGAAAATAATAGTTAGTAAGGTTACCAATGGTCAACTTGGCTCGACACATCAACGACCATGGCTGCTCTTCCTGAAGATGTAACTGCAAACGGAGAGCTCCGCATAAGTTGGGATGCGGTTTGCAACCTGGCCGAGCTAAATCTGGTGATATGCATTAAAAATCATCCCCGGCAAATTTCTAGATTACCACGAGAACAGATTGACAGCATGGTTAGTTAGTTAGGATCAGTCTTTTCGGGGAAAGGGTGCATTAATTTCCCCATCGGGCGATCTCGCCTGTTTTCCCTGCAGAGAATGGACAAGATATTGTGTGCAGCCTGCAGCTCGAGCAGGGATAGGACACCATCATATTTACTGACGCTGGACGGCGAAAACCATTATTTGAACGGCACTAGTAGGCCTGACAGCTCACTTTTTCGTCACTCTTCAATCGTTCCGAAGTCCTCTATTCTCTCCACCTGGCAAGGCAGCGAAGGGGAGGCGAGGATGACAAGCTTTGCTCACCGATCCTCCTGCTTGTTGCTGCCCCCTCTCAGGTGCATATACAGGCTGCTCGAAGATGCTAGCTGCATACCCAGACATGCACACCCATGTCCTTCATTGCGAGCCGTCACAAACGATGCTGGAACTGGCTTTTCCAGAAGCCAAAAAAAGGCTCGAAAGTCGGCATCGCCTATCAGGTCGGTCCTGTCAGACGCAGGGATAAGCCTGTTTCATGAATACGGATCTGATGGGGAAAGGGAGAAAACGCAAGGAGGGAAGAACAACCTCTACACATACATACGCACACCCAGCGTGCACACAGACGTTCAAACTCCGAGTATGTACCTTTTACACTGTTCCGGATACGCTGCAGGTTGCTCTGCATTGTCTGGCTTGCTTATGTCAGTCTTCGTCCTTGGTACGCGGACGGGAAAGCCGCGAAGTCCGCTGAAGGTTAAACAGGAAGCCTCCCGCCCAGGCATGTTGTGTCAGGAGGTTGGACGGGCGTCACAGGTGCATCTGCTCTATTGAAGAATGGCAAAATAAATCGCAATATACGGAGTATATAGTTAGGTAGTTATATGTAATGTTAAAACAAAGGTAAATGGCTTCCCGGTTTAAGATACTCCGTGCCCACAACGAATCAATATAGAGAAAAAGAAAAGAAATAAAGGGCTCGACCAAAACATGAGTGAAGGGAGCGAAGAGACAAGGGAAAAACATATGCAGCGCTATCATTACCGTGCCGTGGTTGTCTTCCTTTGGATTTTATTTCCTGAAAATAGAGAACCAAAAGTTTACACATATGAAATCGAGAAATGCATAACTGTGGTGGCGGTCGAGTAGGTAGTTTGGATGTGATAGAATGGAAACGCTTGATTGTGATTATGCGGTACGTAGTAAGTGAGAGAGGTATTCCATCAAGGATGCCCGAAGTTCCAGCGGTAAGAAGGCTGTTCGAGCTCTCGGTCCAAGGTAGGGAAGGAAGCGTAAATCTGCCGCGTGAGCCGTTCGCAGTTTTGCCGTTGCTGGCAGGACGGGAGCTCCGGTTCCGGTTGCCGCCCTGGGTTCATGCACCGGCTGTTATTGGTGGTTTTGATGGCAATCGGAAGAAATGAAGGACAAAGTAATTTTTCAAAAACAACTGTCTCCCGCTCAATCTTCGGAGATGTAGACTGAGGTGCGAGAAGGGAAAAGTGACGGAACCAAGGCAGATCATGCCTTGAACCTCCGTCTTCGAAATGCAGCGATATCAATGGATATTGAAGATGTTGACGATCCATCGTCGACCTCGATAACACCCATCATTTCAGGAGGAGCTTTGAAACCCTGATCTATCTTCAAGTTCATTTTCATCGGCTGCTGTGAATCGTCCTTCACATGTGCTACTATATCCGTAAGCTCGACCGCTTCGACGGCCGTTCGGTCACTTTTGCTTTCTTGCTCATCTTCCTCGACCTGTAGGCGTTCCTTCTCTGCTTCCCTCTCAGCGTCCAGTCGTATCCATTCAGCTTCAGCTATCACTAGCGCAGCACCAAGTCGTTCCAAGGTTTTAGTAAGCTCTCTTGAGCAATCGCCGTTTCGTAAGAACTGGTGAGCGGCTGACTCGCATAGGCTTTGTGCAAGCTCTAGTTGCTTGTCCGCCGAATCAAAAGCAGAGGTAGACTGCTTTGGGGTATTGGGGGTAGTTGTAGTATTAGTTGCGCCTGTGCCATCGGCGTCGGTGTGTCTCGAGTCAAAGTGAGCACTGCGAGACTTTCTAAACGGTGGATGCTGTGGAAGAGTAATCGCGATTTCGTCGTCACCTGCATTGGGGAATATAGTGGACGAGAACGTTCGGCGGCTGAAATCGATCTTCATCATGTAATTCATCCGGCCCTTTCGGATCTGGTTGCGGGCACCTCCAATATCGCGGACGAGCCGTTCGAGAACAGTCTGCGAGTGGGCATCATAGTGTATAACCACCTGTTGGCGGGCACGGCGAATAGCGCCGCTATTGTCGGAGGCGATAGAAGATAGGCCGGTTTCTGGTTTTCGTTTGCGGTTGATGGCATCTTGGTTGTTTTGGCGGGTGAGTCGTTTGAATATCATAGGATCCGCAAACGGGTCTTGCGGGTCGAGGTGCCCGGAGGCAGAGGGAGAAGGAATTCTATCCTTCCTGGCGGTCGGTGAGCGGTTGTCCTCCTCGGGTCTGTTGGTGTTGAGAGAGCTGTTCCGTCGTCTCCGCTGCCGGGGCTTTGCTTTGGACAGACGAGCGTATTCCGCAGCGAACTCAGCATGTTTGGCCGCCGTGTGAGAAGCTAGGTTAGTGACTTCGGTGAGCCAAGCAGGAATGTGTTGCGTGAGATGGAAGAAACACTGGGACGGGTCTGTGAGGGCGCTGGTCATCTTTGGCTGGATCGGTTGAGAGATATGCTAGGCAGAGCGACGGTGTTGAGAAATATTATGGCAGGCCCACGGTCGTTAATAGGTCGTCTGGGCCTCTCAAGTTGGGAGGAAAGGTCGTCACCGTGATTTGCTCGAACGCTGCAGCAAGAGACGACGAACGACCGCAGAAGCAGATATAGAATGGATAGGGGAGATCGATCAGAGACGGCCAGCCAACCCTTTAATGCGATGAAAATACGAAGACGGCGAGGGCGAAAAAAAAAGAAGACAACAGAAAAAGGACGGTCAAAGAGAGAACGCCATGCTGCAATTGCGTCTCGTCGGGAAGAAGACGGCGGGCAGCGAGAGAAACGGACGAGCTGGAAATGTGGACGGCCGTGTGTGCGTCTTGGAGGTGCAGAGGGAGGGCGGAGATGGCGACGGCGAAGAACGGATGTACTGACGTGAAGGAGCGCAGGATGGAGAGCGACGGCGGGCGGCGGGCGGCGGGCGGGAGACGCAAAAAAGTAAAGTCGAACCAGCCAAAACGTCCGCGCCCAGCAACCTTCGGGCTACAGGGCTACGACATGGACATGGGCTGCTATGGGGCCTTGCATCCCAGGTCGCCACAGACCTGCTAGTTTCCTCCTATATGTACGGAGTACTGTGTGTAAGTACCAGTACCATATGCAGGCCACACCTCAGGTAGAGTGCCGATGGGTGCGGAGTAGATCTCGGTGATATCAGCGTGTGTATACCTCTGCATGCACGTACGGGATGGCTTTTTTCTTTCGCGGAATGGTGCTCTCGAGGAGTGACAGAAGGTGACTGACCGGCCTCCAAAGCTGGAGAGGCTCGATGGGAGAATTCGTTATACGCATCGGGGTCCGTCCCGGGCTCTTCGTGTAGCTTTACGGGGAGCTTCTCCCTCTTGCGACACATATATCGGCGATGCCATATATGTATCCTGGAGCAACAGGCATCCTCTCCCATTCCTCTCTGCCCCTCGTCCTGCCTGGTTTCCTCATATCTTCCTCATTGACTGATGCTTCCGTTCTGTCTCCGCCTGTCTGCATCATCGAATATGGCATGAGTATGCTCCGGCCAACACCTCAGCTGCCGATTGGGGCCCGTCGTCATATCTCGGTCTGTCGGCTCTCGAGACTTAGTCTGATCGATGCTGGACGGCCATCATTCGACCCTGGACCTGCTCCCCGGTCCACCCATCGCCCGTTTCACTACCAAATCGCCAACCCCCTTTAATTGGTAGCCGCGTTGGCGCTTTCTCTTGACCATCGGCCGCCTCCTCATGTCTGGCTCATCCAAGTAGTTAACTAGATCCAAGCTTCGTTGCAGGGCTTTGTCTCAAAAAGCCGTTGAAGGGGGTGGTGCCCAGACGTATATTTGATCATCTTAGGGCGACGTTCTTTGTCCGTTCCTCGTGGAGTCGTGACAGCCACCTGCATGCATGACAAATACTCGAGACGAAGCCAGGCAAGGACATGCATTATACTATCTTGTCTCGCAGATTCTCCCGGCAGTTTTCCTGGGCGCGCTCTATCAACCTCGGCGGCTCTGTTCTGATGCTGCATATCGCGAAAAACAAAGATCACCGAGCTTTACCTGCCGTAGTCACGTCGACCGTGAGAAGTGAAATTTTCTGAAATTTTCTTCTGTCCCACGCCGGCAGTACCGCTAGTTCGGCCATATTGGAAGCGATTCGCGCCTCCGCGGTCGCTATACGAAGCCCCGCGGTCTTATATGCGAACCTGACGTTGATTCCGTCGGGCCTTCTCGCTCTTTTTCCGTCGTGGCACGTAAGACTGCTCCAGGCCAGGCCTTCAGGAGCGCAGACTACTGATGAAGAAAAAGAAGAAGCAGAAGTTAGCAGAGGGAGAATACTAGGATGCCGTGTGGATATCTTTCGAGCTATCTCTCCACGACCTGCTAGTCTCACATATAAGAAAAGTGCCAACGCCTTGTAGTAGTTACCTAAATGGGATGGTAAAACTAGAACACCGGTTGACGCCAGATCATCAGATACTCCTCGCAGGGGACGAAGTCCTCCAACCGATCATCACTCATACCGGCGCTTCCCACGCGCGTGTCTATCGAAACAGCTGCCCTGCAACCTGCAACGATAGACCAAAAGTTCCCAACATCTGCCCTCTTTCTTCCACCAGCTAGTTACTATGTATCAGACAAGGATAAGGCCAAGACAAATTGATCGCCGCTAAGGAGAGCTCAAGCGATGGGTTCTTCAATCGGCCGTTCAAGCTCAAACCTTCAGTTCTTTCAATCTCGTCAGACTCCATCCGTAGCTCTGCCGTACGGAGCCCCTGCTAATTTATCAACACACTCTCTTCCTGCGCTGGCTGTTCCTGTGCTGGCTGTTCCTGTGACGGCGGCTCGCCGGGGGATTTACTCTTTGCGGCGTGATCCAGCCACTCATTAACGTGCGCTCGAAGTCTTTCCATGGCGTCGTCTGCTTCAAGGATTTTCTTCCGTGCAATCGCCTCGAGTCTCAGCGTCTCCCTTCTGTACACGTTGTCAACAGACTCATTGATAGCATAGCTCATGCTAGCGTCCGAACACCCTAAGTCTTCCTCAAGATCGTCGACAACGATGACCTCTGCAGCGAATAATCAGCACTGCCTCATTTCCGTTTGTTGTTGACACAATCGAGAAGTCTCTGACCTTGTTCGTCATACTTGCTTGCGGAGGACTTAAACGTCTCATTTCCGCTCTTGTCTTCGCTACTTTCCTCGCTCTTCCGCTTTCTCCCTCTCTTCCGGCGATGGGCCTCCGCTGAAAGTTTTGTTCAGCGATGGTTTCATATGATCAACCGGAAGGCTATCTACTTACGGTCGGTAGCGTCAACTACTCTGCGATGTTCGCATCGCTTCCTCTTCTGACGACACGAGTCGCAGACCTTTGTCAATCTTTTCCCTGCTTCGAGATGTGGGTTCGGGGGCTGGAATCGCTTCTAGCAGAGGCATTGCATGTTAGTCATTTATCCTTTATCTTTGGCATTTTTGCCGAAAGACATGGGATGAAAGAAGCCCACCTTAGTACCCTTCATCTATACACCCCCAGAAGACCGTCAGTGCATTCACTCTACAAACAATGCCACAAAGGACGCCGTTCCCGCTAGGAACTTACGCGATTGGCCTGTGCGAGGTCATAGCAGACATCACAAACTGGAGAGTTGTAAAGCATCACCGTCGCTTCTACTACCCAGCATCTCGAGCAAACGTTGTTGCGGGTCGCGACTCTCTCTGATTTGGCTGACTGAGAGTCTTCATCCGCCTCTGTAGTAAGGAAATATTGCTCGCCCTTGTCGGGCCTCTTGACCTCCTGAGCCAGGTTATCCGAGGAGGCACTCTCTGAATCCGAGTCTGATTCCAAGGCTCTCTCGTTCCCTTCCTCGCGAAGGGTCTCCCTGCAGGGGTAGCAGAGGCCGGTTCTGCCGTGAATGGCCCTCTTGCCGCAGAATTTCCCGCAGTAGGTGCAGCGGGATACCATCTCCTCGGACTCTGACTCCCCACTAGATTCCCATGTTAGTGAGTGGCCCATCTTGAGTACTTCTAATTCGGGATATATTTGGCGTGAAAGCTTGAAACTCGCGTAGGTTCAAGATGTATCTCTCAACCCGTGGCAAGATACCTAACTCAACCGAAAAGGAAGCAGATGATTACCTAGGGAGTCCGTTCTCCTCTTAAGAAGGAGTTAGATTTTTTTTTCTACCTCCTTTTTTGCCATATTAAACCATATAATGGTAGCTATGCCATAACAATAAACAAGGAGGGAATAGATACTGATTGTTCAGTCAGTAACAATCGTAATGTATGCTTGCTGAGAAAGATAAAGAAGGAAAGGGGATAAAAAGAGTGTCTACAAGGGGTGAAAGAAGATGGCGACAAGCAAATGTAAACAGAGATGCTCGGGGGAAAATCCATACCCTGAGACTTAAAATAGCAACTAGATGTCGCGGAGCTTGCCAGACAATGTAGGTCTTCCCTTTAACAAAGGTCTCTCTATCTCTTCAATCTGACTTGTTCACAGGCAGGGCTGGGTTGGCCTTAGAGCTAACAATTCAATATAAAGGTAAATATTGGTTAGTAGTGCTGTTAATTTCAAACAAACATTCTTGTTAGAAGATATGATATCAAAGGATAGCTGTGATCAGGCAAACTAGATCTTTAGACCATAGTAGAATTCTAAGAAGAGGAGTGAGCATAGAAGATTATCACAAGAGGGACAGAAGAGACGACTGTGTAAAGAGGTTGAGCGACAAGAGAGTATTTCCTTTTCTCCTTCACCTCACTTTCAGTATCTTTTGTGTGTTGATGTCAATGACCTAAAAGGGAAAGGCGCTAGTGTTGTTATATCGATACAAAGGATAAATATATCCAAATATACAATGGCCTTCGACCTTTTATTAGGCTTTGATACAATATGGGCTCCCTATGTACATGTTAATAGAGTTACCTTTCATTTTTCTGCAATATGTTTAAGGCCATAACTCTTCCTCCTTCCAATACCACTGCTTTTTCTCTACCACTGACGAGCTACACATTAGTTTCCATAGAAACCTTTCATTATTTTTGTTTCCCGGGCCCTCATCGTGTATATATTCTACTTCTTCGGGTTTGACGACCAAAACCCGGAAATTCTTCCTTGCCAACGGTTCATGCAAATCCGTTCGTGCTTCTCCATCGTTCAAAGGTTCCGGTGAAATCGGTGGCGGTCCTGACCGTGGTGCGCCGGGTAAATCTTGTCTAAAGGTGTCTACAGAAAGTGAGTACAGTTGAAGGGTACGCTTTGATAAATTAGAGGAGTATCATACTTTTCATACCCGGGGACAGATTGGCAAACTGGGTTGTAATTTCTGCTTCCCAGCTCCATGGCTTATCCAGATCACCACCGTTGGTTTCTTTCTCCTTTCGCAAACGTATCCATTTTCCAACCTCTTCTCGAGATCTTAACTCTAAGGGGTCCGAACTATCGCGGCCTATTATGAATGCCTTTCCTTTCATCCTCCACTGTGACGAATGTTTAGGTGACCAGAAGAGGCACTCGACGGGACCACCTATCTCGCCATCGTCACTAGCCATGATATGGCCAATCTTCTCTGACCGGGCATCGGTGGTGATTGTCAATAGATCACTTTCATACTGTGGGGGGTTGGGATACGGTCCCTCTTCTGCCTCCTGTCCCCGGGTTGACGCTGACGCCGCCTTTAGGTCCCGCACGGCACTTGGATGCAGCTCCAGGTTTGCAAAATAGCCACGGAAAACACAGGTCCTCACTCGCGGGAGTGCACCGTTACCATCGGGGTTCCGAGACACTGTCGCAAAGGATAGCAGTGGACTGCTTGAGACCGGGGCATGTTCATCGAAGCGGGACCGCCATGGCGCCCGAGCACAGGTATCAGACTTTGACATTGTAGGCCACTGTTCGTTTCTCAAAGCCGCGTTCCCCAAGGCTGTTCTTGACCTGTTGTTTCTTCTCCTTTGTCTGTCAACTGAAACTTCTTTCCTTCGACCTTAACGGCAGTCCTTTCAAGTCAATGGAGGGTTATTCCGCTAGTGGGTATAATCCCTAGACGCCCTGGTCGTCCCCGGCCCCGCTGACCCCGGAAACAGGACCAAAAAAAAAGGAATCCGTCCCTGGGAAGGCTCGAACTTCCAGCCTTACGATGACCGAACTTCTTGATATTGATGTTCTAACAGTCGTACGCGCTAGCCAATTACGCCACAGAGACCTGCTTGATGGGGTCGGCCTTCCCAAAAGTTCCTATCACTGCGAAGTGAGGGGGAAGTGCATCAGACGCTCTCAAAGGGCCAATTATTAGATGCGATGCTGTACGGAGCACCGTGGTCGCCGGGTGAGAGAGATAACTAGGGATGGCTGCGAGGTGGCCCAAGTGATGTTTGTGCGAGTGCGCCAGCTTGGATGACTAAGCAGGGCGACTTGAAGCTTGAGGTCGCAGTAACAGGGTGCGGAGGAGGAAGTCAAGACAGTTCCGGCTATACAGTATTTACTACGCTGAAAACGCACCGTGGAGCTCACTGCTGTATCATCTATATGTCCTTTCTGGGTGAGGAAATTCCACAATGGCGAGTAGATGGATGGATCTAGATAAGTGGCACGTGACAGGAGTCAGCGGGCGCATCCATAGGTGGATTCTCTTTTTGAGCTTCAATCTTCAACCTGGTAGCAATAATAGCCAAACAGCCAGACGGACCAACTTCGTGAGTTGAAGAGAAGGATAGATAGAGACAGTTTCACTCTGCAAATATGCGTCTCACAGTCGAATTAATACAAAACTCGCTCTCATACCTCAACCCTCTGAAAGAGCGGGAGCTAGATCTTCGAGGTGCGTAATGACAGAGAAAGCGACCCAGCCGATCCTGAAAAGAACCAGATACTACACTTTTTCTTTCCCTATCTTTTGAAATTCGGTCAAAAGACAACCAAGCACACAAATGGAACTGCATTGATACTATCATTACCCTTTTCCGGAGACGGACCTGTAGGACATAAGATACCCGTGATCGAGAATTTTGGCGCAGCAAAGGTGAGCGAGCTTCACAAAACCCGCGCAGTCACTACAACGCTAATATTTGATCGGAAGGACCATGATGCGATCGACTTGACCGACAACAGCATCTCATCGATAGCCAACTTCCCTTTTTCGCCACGGCTTCGATCTCTCCTTCTCGCCCGCAATCGCGTTTCCCACATCCAACCCTCGCTAGCCACCACGATTCCGAACCTAACGACTCTCGTTCTTACATCAAACAATTTTGCGGAGCTGGCGGACCTAGAAACTATCAAAACCCTTCCTAAGTTGACGCATCTAAGTCTACTAGAAAATCCAGTCACGAGACAAGAGGTATGACGGACAAAATTCCCATATCTCCCTCGAAGGTTGTGCGCTAACTTTCCACGACGCAGAATTATCGGTATTGGATAATCTGGCTAAATCCCAGCATACGATTCTTAGACTATCAAAAGGTGAAAGACGTTGAGCGCGAGAAGGCCAAAGAGCTCTTTGGACCATCGACTAAACAGCCAACGCCTCTAGCGTCGAAGGTCCTAGGAATGAGATCCCGCGCCTTGGACGTATCAATGGTTACTAATACGGCTGAATCTACCTCTTCTAGTGGTCTGGTGAGCGACCAGCCACTGCGCGTCAAGTTGACCCCCGAAGAGAGGAAGCGAGTTGAGAAGATGATTAGAGAAGCCAAGAGCCTGCAAGAAATCACCAGACTAGAAAAGGAGTTGAATGAAGGGCGGATACCGCGTGGTGCTGCTGATTTTGATGGGGACAACGATGTTGAGATGACTTGAGTTATACTACACGGTTCTTTATGTACCCTAATCGGGACGGCTATCTTTTCACCTGACCTTTTAAAAAACGTGTGGTTGGTCTTTTTGCTTTCATATGAAAGTAGGTGTTCAATTAAGAAAAGGTTTCAACGAACTCGGAACTAAATTTACGAAAAGGCAGTTCTCGCTTTCCTTCTACTGATAAGTAAAATCAATGAATTCGAGAATCAGAATTGTACGGAAATTTGTATCCTAATAATACTTATTAATTCTATCTAGATGTCCACTAAAAGGGTTGGTATATACAGGCAAATCCATCATAAGGCATAATTAAATCATTGATTGGCTGAATGCTCACCAGACAAGGCAAGGTAGGTTATATCGAACGGGTTTGGATCTCCATACCGGGCACCTTTACTGCAAAAACACCTCAATAGTAAAGGAGGTAACCCCGAACGGAGGGAGAAAAATATAAACAGTGTTTCATGGATTTGTGAGAGGAGCTGAAAGACGAGTAGGACTTGCAGCTCTGGATTTTCGGCCGGTTGTCGTTGGTGCGAGGGCAGGTGGGAATAATCTCTCCCGGCTCTCAGTTCGTATCACGAGCCCGTGCCTGTCCATCATGGAATTATTATTATTATTGCTAGCAATGCTAAGCGAAGACGCGTTGTCGAAGATAAGCTTTGGACTTTGTAACTGATGGCCTCGACTAACTGGTCGACTGCCCGTAGCCCCTAGTGTCGGTGACATGGATGGAGATGAAGACTGCGAATTTTCGACAGAGTCCATGCTCCCAAGCTCAAAATCTTGATGGTCCCCTTCTTCGAGAACACGCTCATACGAGGCACCTGTTCCCCTGCGAAAGAGGAATGGTAAGCCTCCCTTGAGGAATGGAAATTTCTTCCTTAGATTGCCTCCTCCATTGCCGCCACGACCACAGCGTCGGCCTAGTTTGTAAAAAACTCGCGATCGGCGTTCGCGGCCGAGAAGGAAGAAAATGGCGATCAAGACAATTACGCCAAAGAGCACTAGCCCTGGGATGCGACGAGGAGAATCCCCGTCGAACAGGGAGCCGTGCCAATGGTCATCGTCCTTCGGCTTTTGGCGATCCACACTGGGGTATTCGAAGTCATCGGGGACTTTCCCGGGAACGTTGCTACCAAATCCTACAGGTAAGCCTCCTTTTTCAGCGGGTTTCACCCTAGATGAGGCGTAAAGAACAGCTTTTCCTAGAGTCCAGCTCACTTCGGTGGAATTGATCTTATTCACCGCTTGAAATGGACTTAAGTAGGCTTTTTGTTTCCAATGTTTATCGTGTTCTGCGAGCTCTTCAGTAACGGTGTCACTACTGTTGGAGCCGCTTTCGAGACCGATACGTGGAATTCCGATGCCATCGTGAAGGACGTTAATAACCCATGAGGCTTTGAAGCAAACCTCATATGCAGTTTCTTCGTCAACCTTGCCCCATTTTCTATGTTCGATGTCTTCTTTAATCAAGCTCCAAGGGGTGGAGCAAAACTCCTTAACGCGCTTTTGGTAAGTCCCGAAGTCGTAGGCTTTATCCTGGTGGCCCATCTCAAATATCTCGTGAGTGGTATGCCAATATTCGCTAATACCGACAAAATGGTTGACATCAAAGTCAATTGCGGGAACGTGTACTCCGTTCAGAAGACAGGGCTCATCCTCGCAAGGTACATCTTTCGCGAGCAGTGGTATCGTTTCCCGTAGACAGTCTTCGAATTTGCCATTGCCTACAAGGTAGGGGTCTGTACCAGCTACTGGGCCATCTGGCGGAAGAACATTCCCGTCCAATGCTGTGCGCAAGCCATTAGGAAGGCAAGGATCTATGCGTTGTCGGTTGCTTGTGTCGGGTGGTGTTCCTGAGAGAAGGGCTTTCACATAGCGGGATCTTGCTTGTCGGACACCAAATCCAAGCCAAGAGGTGACGAAAACGGCATAGTCAATTGACTGACCATTAAGATTCCTCAGACGCAGTAATGTTAGATCGTTTGCATGTTTCTCCGCTTCAGTAGAATTAGGTGCAAAGGCTAACTGAGCAGATGCACCACCCATATCGAGAAAGCCGTAGGTGTGGTGGCCTTTGCCATGGTCATGAGACTTCGGTTCGTCAAATCCACCGACGAGATAATTCGTTGCGATCCAACCGTATAGACCTTCGGTTTTCCCGTCGATGACCTTGACGTGGGTATCGCAATCGGGTAGCAAAAATTCTGAGTTGTCGCGTATGTAAGAGCAGACGCTATTAAGAATCTCCTTCTGCTCGTGATCGGAGAGAAGACGCATGCCAGCGGTTGCAAGGAGGAATAGGGGTGTATCTTCAACATCATCTTCACTGATTATGCTGTTGATGTGTTCAAGGAGGCTGTGAAGATGGTCGGGGCCGACTTTTTTTGGAGTCTCGCGAAACGATGAGAGTCCTAGCGAAGTACAGTAAGTATCAAAAAAAGTCATCCATGGTATATGATCCGTAGACCACCACAGCTGAAGGAGTGCTCCATACCGGGCTTTATCTTCTTCGTCCATTCCTTGGTTGTCTCGATTTGGGGTAGACGTTTGAGCTCTGCATCATTGGCACCTTTTCGGGGCTTTTTAGGCCATCGATAGATGTGTGCTCTCGTTCCCTGTTCACACCACTTTAGCCGAGCTCTTTGGAGCTATTGGTGTACATGTAGCGAGAAACTCACGGACGAACCAGCGTCCAAAACTACTGCGTATTTCCCTAAGGAGAGCAGCAGACAGGCCCGTTAGCAATCTCACTAAGATGGTGGACGTCGGCCGGTGGTACATACATTTCTTTCCCATTCTCTTGTACTGTCAGACGAATATCAATTGACCCTCGGCACCATATCTCCAGATTCTTGACGTATCCCGACAGTAGATTGGAAACGACTCCAACATATGTAGCAGCGAGGCTTTTACGGGCGGATTTGTTGGCAAACAAAGGACTAGTATGGGTCCGCGCTTGGTCCTCAACTTTCACAGGTACCGATAAGGTTGAAGTGCGATTGGCTCCGATCATCAAGTGGTAGGACAGGAGGTCGTGTTAAGGATATAGGCCGTGTCGAAGGAGGAATCAGGACCGCTGATGGAGGGCGCAATTCATGGGGATGGCAGAGGACAGCTGGAAGTGAGACAAAACCGGAGAAGTCGCAGGCCAAATATAGATTAGATAGCATCTCCGTTTCTTAGGTAAGCGCTTCTTGCCAAGCTTTATCACATGATAGCTCTGAGAATCGATGAGTCAGCGGATCTTATCTAATCACTTGAGTTGAATCAGACGGGACGTCTACGTTGAAGATAGTCAGGGCTAAGGGTATCATTGGGAACTACTGGTTCGTGATCTGATTCTATATACAATGCCGATGTTAGGAGGTTGTTTGCTGTGGTTACAGCTACAGCTTCGACGCTGTATCGATGGCTCGGCGTCTAAGCAATTGCGAGGATAACTCGACTTCTCCATCGGAAGTGGCCGGCTTGACGGGACTGGCACTCTTGAACAAGGTACGTCCCATAGTATCGCTCAACTCGAGGACGCGCGAAGAAACAGTTTCTCCATCACGTCGGTTTTTCCTAGTCAAAATGAGCGGTTAGCTAGGCCTGAATTCGCAGGTTTGGGGTAGACGAGAGAGGTACCCTTCACGTCGAGATTGCGCAATCATGCGAATAAACTCCCATAGTTTTCCATGGGTAAGTAATTTGCCGGTCTCAGGATCTCGCTTGGGCGTCCAGTCCGGCGCGAGACGCACCTTTGGTGGCTCGGGGGTATCCTTGCTTTTCGCGGTGATTATGATGCCTTCCTCCTCGAACCGCTGATACGAGTTCTTCAAGATCTCTTTGTTGACGGCTTCGATGTACGACAAGTCTCCGTGATGATACAATGTTTTTCCAAGCTGTGTTTTTTGCCACGAGTCAGTAGGCATATAATCAATGCTCACTTTATATACTTACTAGCTGAGCATTATTCTGTGCTTTATTCATGTCAACCCAGACATTCTCCGGATCCGTGAGTGGCGGTATCATGCCAGTGAGGGAAACAGTTCCTAACCAGCATGCCTCAATAAACGGCCACAAAAGAAAACAGTAGAAGTCATAGTTTTCACGTCCGCATTGGCGCTCATGTTCACTAAGCTCGATAGTCTTGGGAACATTTGACCCATTTCTGGTGACCTGTATCACATTTCCGCGCTCGAGACCGTGTAGCGTCTTCTCGAGGTTGGCTGTTAGACCTTCTGGGGGAAATATAAATTCGCCTCGGAATAACTTCCCATCTCGTAAGCCTTTTCTGTCTTCATGTGGGTGTTAGAGCTCTGGATGTGGTACATACCTGTGACAAAAACGATACTCTGGTAAGAAGCTCATCGTATGATATCTGTTGGTTCGAAGGATCGCCGCCTTGCTTGACACGACTGAAGAGCGCTACAGATACTAGCGCCTCGGGAATAAAAAGGTGGATAGTCATATTCCGGTAAAACGAGAGCTGGAATCGGTCGATGACGCAGAAAGTTTCTTCAGCAAGTCCACCAATTCTCTTGACGAGTTTTGGGCCCAAAACTTCCAAGGCCCGTTCGACAACCTGCTCCGTTGGCGCTCGATAAAAGTGAGCAACTCTACCCCCTTTCTCCTTCACACGGTCGCATAGCCAGTCCACACGTCGCGTCAATTCGGCCTTGCCAACGCCTCTACCTCTTAGAGTCAGTAGGACGGTACCAACAAGCGCGGTAGGCATGATGACCGAGGCGTCGTTGATTTGAGAAAGAACGCGATAGCCGAAAGTGCGTAAAATTCGTGCCTGCTCGTCAGGGCCAATGTCCGCCATGAGCCCTCGTCCGCTAGGCGCATGGTGTATTTTAGTCATCTGCTGGACAATGAACTCCCTTAAGCTCCATGGTTCGTGAAATCGAACATCGATCCGTCCAAGTTTCAAGGACAAAACGGATGAAGCTGAAATGAAGTCTTTCAAGTTTTCCTTTTGCTTCGGTTGACCGAGAAGCTCGCTGATGTAGGATTCGGTCTCGATGACTTTGTCGTACTGCGTGCTGACTGGGCATATAAGCGCGTCCTCCACGCGACCAGAACCCACGCTGTCCAGGATGTATCTGAGAATACCATATTTGGGTGGTAAGAGTTTCCCCGTTCGAGATCTGCCGCCCTCAACAAAACACTCAAAGTTGTGGCCGTTGCGGAGTAGGGTATCGATATACGCTTGGACAAGAGCATGATACAATGGGTCATTGCCAAACTTACGGCGAATCCACATAGCACCTAAAGGATGTTAGCCGTAGCCATTTAGTTACCGATCTCTTCATAATATACCTGCGTGTTGCAAGAAGCTTCCGAGTAAAGGTATATTTAGATTGTCACCAGCAACGACGACTGGGAGTGCGATCCCTAGCCGGTAACAGATGACCTGAAGGGAAGCATAGTCAACGTGAGACTTGTGGCATGGCAAGAAAACAATTGACTGTTTCTTCATCGCAGCCTCTTCAGCGACCGCCCTTAGCCGCAGCACTTCCTCACTTGAGACATGAATTCCTGATACCGGTTTTAGTACGTACTTCTAGACGAAAAAAGATAGATCAGAATACCTTACCCTGATGATAGGCCCTAGTTAAAGCTTGTGTCGTCACGTAGTAAGCGCCTCTAATGAACGATTTGCTTTCCATCTTGCAGATCATATTATCTAACATGGTGTCAACCACCTCTCGTAAGTTGGCCATGATTTCCTCTTTCCTCCTAGTGTAAGCATCGCCCTTGTGCTCTTTAGATAAGCTCGCTGGAGCAGTGATGCTCAACAGCCCCTCTTTCTCCTCACTATCAGTCTGTAGCTTGGCCAGCTCCTCGATTTTACCGACGAGTGATTGATGGCTGGCAACAGAAGCCTTCATCTTTTCACTGAAGCCAGAGTAGAAGATAGGCTGGCCAATGAAGTTGTCGTATGCGCGCCATCCAGTACCCGATACAAAGAGGCTGATTTCACGCAAGAACTCGAACGGATTTTCTCGAAAGCGCCCCATCTGGTGCATCAGGCGCCGCTCTGTGATGCCATCGGCTCCCTGTAAACCGGCCGAATAGCCCGTTGGTTGGATCCTAACCTGGTTTCCCACGATCTCCAGATCGGGCGCCAGCTTCGACACTTCCGCTGGCCTGTCTTTTGTCGACATGGCTGCACGCGACTGAAAATATGGGGATTCCGGCTGTATCTCAGCTTACTCCGTAAATACTGGGGTAACCGAAGAAGACAACATTCAGCACAACAACGCTCATGCCCGCCATTCAAAGCGTGATGTATTCGGACATCAACAGAAAAAGAGGCAAAGTAGTGAAAGCGACAGATGAAACAGTCACCGTGGACCTCCAATGGTGTCTTCAGTTTCCTTTATTCTGGCCTGATCATTAGTTAAAAAGGGGAATGCCGAGGTTGGGTCACCTGACCGAAATTGGGCCGAGCTCTTCGGGATAAAAAAGAGACAAGGCATACATCAATTCATCGAAGAACGAGGCAGAGCACGATTTCCTATCGTCCTGTGAATACAATTCACCGACTTACCTATTATGTAGAAGCGGGAAGTGGGCATATACGCCGCTCTCTCTCTCGCGCTTATCTCTTCCGCCCTTCTTGGCCACCTTGGGTGGATAGTCGCGATGTGGGCAAGGCGAGTCTCGGGTGAGCAATTGGGTCGAGATGATGATACCTATACTCCAAAGTTACAGTATAGATGGCTAATATCTTATAATCAGCGACACCTGCAAGGTTTCCTGACTATGTCGTTAGCCGACAGTACTCTTCCGTGCCCGCGATCGCCATCTTTCGGGATGTTCCACCCGTCCGAAAGTATAGAAGAGACCTACTGCTCTCGGGGCGGACAGTGGGCTTCGTCCCTACAATGGGAGCTCTACACGATGGCCACCTATCGCTTGTCCGTCAAGCCGCCCAAGAAAACACCGACGTTGTCGTCAGTATCTACGTTAACCCAACACAATTCGGCGTCAATGAGGACCTAGGCAGCTATCCCAGAACGTGGAACGAAGACTTGCAGAAACTAGAGAATCTAAACGCGGAATTTTGCTCCTCTTCTAACTCTGGCCGTATCACTGCAATCTTCGCGCCTACAACCAAGGTGGTGTATCCTACACTACCTCCCACGTCCGAAATAAACGGAGACGGGAGCTTTGTGACGATAACACCGCTCGCGAATAAGCTTGAGGGGGCATCCAGGCCTGTGTTCTTCCGTGGTGTTGCCACAGTGTGCACCAAGCTTTTCAACATTCTCACGCCTGACCGTGTCTACTTCGGCCAGAAAGATGTTCAGCAGTCCATTATCATAAAGCGGATGGTGCAGGATCTGCATATCGACACCACAATCAGGATCGGCCCTACCACTCGGGAGCCAGATGGCCTTGCCATGAGTTCTCGAAACGTATATCTCGGTGTCAGAAGACGAAACGTCGGTCTTGTTTTGTCTCGCGCCCTAAAGGCGGCTGAGAGTGTCTATTTATCTGGCAAGAAATCACGGGCGGACATCCTCGGAGAAGCCTACGGCGTTGCACAGAATGTCTCGGTGGAGCAAGAATCTCTTCCACCCTCGAAGCGCGCGAAGTTCGAGGTGGATTACATATCTCTTGCTGACCCCTCCTCGTTGGAAGAGGTAGAACATGTCGACGATACAAGGGGCGCCGTCTTGAGTGGTGCTGTGAAAATGCACCCGCTGGAGCAGCCACAGCCAAACGAGGAAGACTGTGGTCTTGGAGGAGGCATGGTGACTGTAAGGCTAATAGACAATATCGTTTTGACGCCGTCGCCTTGATGCCTAACTCGATCTTTATAGAAATTTATGACTAAATAGCAGCAGTACAGAATTGCCATATAAACCTTGGAAAACTGGGGTGGATTTAGATGCCGAAGTCTTCATTGGTGCGTAGCCTAAATTACGTCGAACCAATTTTTCTGAAAGAGCCGATCAAACTTTCTCAGTAAATAAATCTTCAAGCGTTCACCGAAGCGACACAGAACAACAGCCATCACCACCACCACGACGTTTACGTCCTGGCCGACCTGCCATCATGGCGGACGATGGCATGCTCATGAACTTTGACGTGGGTGATGGGATCGTCAGCTCACAGCAGAAGTTCAAAGGCGGCAAGTGGAAGGATCGTCTTGTCGCAAAAAAAATCGCTGTCCACCGGCTTAAAAAAACGCAGCGACCAGGAATCACAGAGGAACATAGCAATAATGGTGACGACGATAGACAGGGCGCAAGGCGGGGAGACAGAAACTATAGGGATTCACTGAATCGGCCGCCCAAGCGCCAGAGGCTCAATGATGGCAACTTCCAACCTAGCACTGCTACGATAACGGGGACTTCAAATAATAATGCTAGTGACAGGTATGCCAACGGCCCGCAGAGAGAAGTAATTTCGTCTCTTTTCTCCTATAATCCTGTTGCTACGACCACCTTTCAGGACGAGAAGACTGCGGGTCAAATCGACACAGAGACTCCCAAGGCATCCAACGCGCCCCTCGTCGACGGGATCGATACCTTCACCTCTTTAGGCTTGTCATCAGAGTTAGCTGCGCATTTATTGACAAAATTGTCTTTGAAGAACCCAACCGCGATTCAAAGAAGCTCGATCACACAACTTTTGAAGGAGAACTGCGATGGATTCATACAGGCGCAGACTGGTTCCGGAAAAACATTGGCGTATCTTTTACCCTTGGTTCAGCGATTAATGGATTTGTCTGGCCCAAAAGGTAATACGGAAGAAGACCAGGCGCCATCTACACCGATTCATAGGGACTCTGGTCTATTTGCGATTATTCTTGCACCTACACGAGAGCTTTGCAAGCAAATATCAGTAGTGTTGGATGGATTGTTAAACTGCGCCCACTGGCTCGTGGCCGGAACGGTCATTGGTGGTGAAAAGAAAAAATCAGAAAAGGCCAGACTGAGAAAGGGACTAAATATCCTTGTTGCGACTCCTGGACGGCTTGCAGATCATTTGAACAATACCAAGGTCCTTGACGTGGGCCTCGTAAGGTGGTTAGTACTAGATGAGGGTGATAGGCTGATGGAATTGGGGTTTGAAGAAGAAATCCAAGGAATCATCAAAAAGCTAGATTCCAAACGACGGCCGACATCGAAAATTGTCAACCTTCCTGCCAGGAGGTCAACGATATTATGCTCAGCTACACTGAAGATGAACGTCCAACGTTTAGGCGAGATGAGTCTGAAAGATGCGGTACATATACAAGCTGACCCTACTGAAGAGGAAAGCGAAGACACTGGCGATGCGCAGAAGAACTCGGAATTTTCAGCGCCTGCTCAACTCAAACAATCATTCACCATCGTTGCTTCGAAACTTCGTCTTGTGACGCTAACAGCCCTACTTAAAAGCACGTTTGCACGCAAAGGGACTGTCATGAAAGCCATCGTTTTTGTCTCATGCGCTGATTCGGTAGACTATCACTTTGAAGTTTTCAGCAGGAAGCTGAATACTGCTCCTACTACCAACGTTGTTGACAAAGATATTGAGGATAAAGAGCAGGAAAGCTCCGATTCTGAAAAAATATCATCAACTACTCCTAACGCATCTATACAGGGCACTGTTGCTCAATGTCCAACGCTATCGAATCCAACGAATTCAGTAATATTGCATAAACTGCATGGCTCCCTTCCTCAACACGTACGAACCGCCACCCTCTCCGCATTCGCTAAGCAGAAGGATACCTCCGTACTAATATGTACGGATGTTGCATCCCGTGGCCTCGATCTACCAAATGTTGACTTTGTCGTTGAGTATGATCCAGCTTTCTCCGCTGATGATCACTTGCACCGCATTGGGCGTACCGCTCGATTAGGACGCGATGGTCGGGCCTTGCTTTTTCTTCTTCCAGGAAGTGAAGAAGGCTATATCAACGTTCTAAAACGTGGATATCGTGATGATAGTGACAAGGCTGTGACTCGCAGCGATGCAAACGACATCCTCAAGCGTGGGTTCGGCCAAAACAATAATTCCAAGGGGTGGGAAGAAGCCGCATCAGAATTTCAATTAGATATAGAGCGTTGGACTTTGGATAATCCCACAATACTTGAAATGGCACGACGGGCATTCCAGTCTCATATTCGCGCGTACGCCACCCATATCGCCAACGAGAGAGAGTTTTTCAATATAAAGGATCTGCATTTAGGTCATTTGGCAAAGGGATTTGGATTGCGAGATAGGCCAACAAAGATTAACGTCCCCGGTCTTCGCACTGGCAAAGAGGAGACTCAGAAGGCGTTTAAGGCCAGTAGAGCGGGAGGTAATAGCGAAGGCCCCAGCAACGACAGTGCGGCTCAAAAAATGCGAAAGAAAATGAGAGAGCATATGTCAGCTGCCAACGAGTTTAACATTGCTTAAAGTGAGGATATGGTATCAGTAGGAAGAATACTGTCTCTATTATGAAATATTTTTCACATTTATACCCAATTAGTATATGTCCCAAAGTGATATCTTCCCATCTTTTGAACCGGCAGCGAGCCAATGTGTCAGCTGCGCTTTCGTAGCCCTCTGTTGCTTAATAGCAAAGAGCGAACCTGGTTTGTCGCTTAGTATACATGTGCCTCCCTCGCTTTTCTCGACTAAAGCAGGGTCAGCTGTGCCTCCCGCAATGTCTAGTTCTTTAGCCTCAATTCTAACGTCCGCAAATGCGATGGAGTAGCACCCTTCTTTATGCCATTTCAAGACCGCTAGCTCTTTCATGGTCCTGCAGCTGTATACCCTAATCCTACTATCCCATCCAGCCGTGGCAAAAATCTTATTATCCGACCGAATTTTCAACCCTTGTTGCCCAGAATGTTTGGTGTTGATAACCCTAAGCGGCTGAGTTTCTACTGGGTCTCCAACATTAATGACACCAGGCTCTGCAGGTAAGCAAAGCTTCGGGATTGGGTGCTTAACAATCAGCGCATCTGCAGACGACGTATAAAAATGGTCTTTCTCTGATGCGGGTGTAATATCGAGCGAGAGGATCGGCTGTGAGTGCGGGCTGCTCATATATAATAACTCCCATGTCCACGAGAACCCCAATTGGCTATCTTGTTCCCAAGGTGATTCCTCAAGTCGGCAACCATGAACCATCGCCCTTCCATCCTCATAACCAGAGATAATGTATATTGCGTCTTTCTGGGATGGGGTATATATCTCTAAGGCCATGACCATGCCAGTGTTATGTTCTCTGCTTGGTGAGATGACACACAGTCGTTTCTCAGAAGGGAGGTGAAATATATCAAGGCCGCCCGTATTCAATGCATTCGGGATAGCAAGTAAGATTTGAGCTGGAGGAGTTGATCCTGCTCCCTTGTCAGATGTTGAGGTGTTTTCTGTTTGTTCTTGCTTTGGTGGGAGGACACAGTAATCAAAGCTACAGAAATTCAATGCATTAACGGAAAGAGAATGAAGTAGCCAAGGGTCACTTCTTTGCTGGGAGGCATTCTGCGCATCAATAGGTAATATTTTTCCTACGATGTCTTCATCTTTACCATCCAGTCTCCAAACGCACAGTTTGTGATCTCTACCGTGTCTAAATATGAAGAAGACGCATTCTCAGGCATATGTTAGTAACGTATTCGCATATGATTAGAGCAAAGATGAATATGACAGTGAAACCCACGTTAAAATCCTTTTCTCATGTCCAATATCAACCCCTGCAGCGCTCAAAATGGCCGCGTCATGGGCTTTCCAAGATGCAACTGCACGTTTGCTGGCCGTATCCCACACCACTACCCATCCTTCAGCATCTCCCGAAATGAGTCTGGAGTTCATGCGATAGAAGTTGAGGGAATGAATTGGGTTTGCATGGCCCCTTAGAACATAGATAGGAGTGGCAGGAGGAAGCTTCTGGGCAGGTCTTGACGAGCTCTCGGTATCATTGTTAATGGCCTTTTCTCGAGTAGCCATTTTTATCTAGGCAACTGCTGACTCTGCTCTTGAAGTGATTAAGCCGTAATATAGAATTGTCTCTTCTTCGAACAACTAATGGAGTGAATTAATGAGTACGATTTTATAACGCGGATTTTGATTGCAGTGTAGATAAATGAGAAGTTCCTCTCTCTGCATGGAAGGATACGGTAACTTGCGCCTCAGGTTGGAGGTAATTTATAATCGGTGTGGTGCCACGGTTAGACAGGCAGACAGAATGCAATCACGGAACCACTCGAGAGTCTTTAAGACCAGTATGATAATTCTAAGTGGCTATTAAGCCACTTCAGCCTCAACTTGCCTAAATGATAGAGACCACCTTCTGAGGCTATCTCGTCTACATGTTTAGTCAATACACAGACTGGTTCCACCCGAAGCCAAATATACTAATACAGCTATGAATCTGAACACGTTTAGCCGTGGAACGCCGAGTTAAAATCGTTGTCAAAATGAAAGATGAAGCCCAGAACATCGAGTATATGCAAGGAATGGCGGGCTAAACATCTGCCACGTAAGAACGGGGGGAACAAGCGCCAGCCGTATGCGAAAAAACAGGAAAATCACGATATATACACTTTACAAAATCGGGCTCGAAGGCTTACCGTTCCGTCTGACGAAAGGACCGCTCCTGGCTCATTGATAACTGCCAGGGGGGTTGCTTTGCGGCGCAACGTAATGGTTCTGGTATGGATGATTTACCGCATTGAAATCAGCGGACGCCATTGTTGGATTAATAACTCCCCTTGGGTTGCCCGGTTGATTTGAGGCAAAATCTATCTGATGAGGCAACATCGAAGGATTAAGTGTCAATGAAGGCGAAGCTGTCGTGGGGGTAGAAGGTGGAAGGATCGCAGATTGGTGCTGTTGATGCTGATCCTGCGATATCAATTGAGTTTGCTCAGCTTCAGTATTCCAACCCCACTTTTGCATCAAGTTCTGCCGAAGAGGCCCGAGTTTCCAGCCTGTCTCTTGGATTATTTTACCCATAATCTCTAATACCTGCTCTTGTGGAATTCTGCTGACAAGACACTCAGCTGCAATGATGAGGCAACGAATAGAAACGCTCGCGACTCCCCTAGATAAAGTATATATTTAGCATCACTCATATGTGGAAGAATAAGCACGACCACAGGGCAAGGAGAAAGGGCAGAAGAGCCTACCTATCCTTTACATGAGCCACAATGCCGCAGATGTCATAAGCGTGGCTTTGCTGCGTTGCGAGCATTGATTCGCTGAATTGAGATTCGGTGGGATGAATTTTTGCTAAAAGGAGATAGGAAGTATGATAGAACAACCGTGCTACCACGGAAGACCGTTTTATCAACCTAATCCTGGTCAGCATCAGGGTGATGGTCTTAAGGCATTCACGTGCGGTCCCGTTGATAGGGGGGAAGGGGCTAGTTCAGCTCACCAAACTTCTGGAAAAGACGACTTAGTCTTTGATTGCCACGACTGTAGGTACCCAAGGGGTCGCATAGATCGAGGGATGCACCTTTCCCACTCGTCGCACCAGTTTTTCATCCTATTCCATTCGTCGGTGCGGAGAGCTAGATCAGGATCATTGCTTTGCCTTTCATGGGCATGGGGTTGAGAGGCCGTAGCTCGGAAGTTGGCGACCTTTGCACAGATATACACGATTCTGTGTGTCCATAATTCCTCATTGCCTATAATATTTGGATGTGCTGGAACCATATTCATGTCCACTCCCCATGTATCCGGCTCCCAGGCAAGTTTCCAATTATAATGAAGACAACTTAGTAATTCCATACCAACGTTTAGCCAAAAGCATGCGCTGCCAACCCCAGGGGATCGGCCATCCCAACGGCACTCTTTAATAAGTGCTCGGGCGCCAGCAATGTGATTCATCCTCTGCGTTGAGTTTGTTGACATCACCTCGTAGACGTTCAACACAACGGCAGTGGTGGCTGAAAGGGCGGAGTCGCGATTAGGATTCTGAAGGTATCCTAGTAGGTCTCGAGTGGCGGAGTTGTAGTAGTCTAGCGCTTTCTCCTCTTTGTACGTCGCATTTACTAGATGCAAATGCCGGGCACCACATGCCAAGAGTGCATTGAGAAGCATTGGCTCGCCTAGAGCATAGAAGGGTATAATGCGTGTAAACTGGATCAATGGGTAAGCGAGTCTTTCTCCGGACACATGAATGAATCACTCGACCATTCTCCATTGGGGAGGAAGACGTACATGTTTTGTAGCATCCATGGAATCCATCCACACTCCAACCTCTTCCACGAATACTTGCATAAGAAGAACCTCCTCCGGAGTATTTAGACATGGCTTTGGGTTCCTCGGGGGTGTCAGTGTGAGGACTGGTGGTTGTGGAAGAGCTTGTCCTTGAAGTATCGGGTTGGAAGAGGGCGGTTGCTGCGCCGTGTGAAATATGGAGTCGTACCCTTCAGCCGACGGGGTGTCTTGGAAAGAGAGCATAGATTGGGCGTTGGCGAGACTTTGGTAAGTAGGGACTGGAAATCCGACGATGTTTGGGAACTCGAAACTCGGGACTTTTGGGAACTCCTCGCTCCGTATGGGACGGTATCTTTCAGATCCACCCAGATATTCGGAAGCGATCTCCCTCGACTCATCCCGGAAGTTGACCTGCCAGGTCTGAGAAGACGGCGCAGCAAATGGGGGTGCTGCAACCTGCGTATCGATGAAATTGAGTCTGATTCCACGCTTGCATTGCCTGGAGGATTTCTGGCAGTTCAAACATCGTGGGACAGCCTCGTCGCACTTGAGATGGCGTTCTCTGCATGTCAGGCATCCTGTTCTGACCCTTTTGGACTTCATTGGTGCTGCTGTCCCCTTTGCTGCACCGGGACTTTCATCTGTGGTTTTCGCAACCGACCTCTCCCCTCCGCCTCCACCACCATTGCCGCCAACATCTCTCTTTGCACTGCTCTTCCGCGGACCAGTTCCCTGAATAGATTCCCGTGATGTAGTTATGATTTGATACGAGCCTCCGGCTACGTTGCTCTCGGCCAGCGAAGATGTGATATGTGAGGATGGTGAGGCGGTTAGGGAAGCGTTGATTTTGTTGATGTTGTCCTGCAGCAATTGCCGACCAGCACCGGATGCCATGGATGTCTAAATCATACGAGTCGACTAGATACCATGGGAAACGCCCGGTGATGTCGCTGCCTCGCTACGCTTCTTTTTATCGACCGGGTGACGGGCGGAGGGGAGGGTGGCGGGTGAGGAAGGGTATGTTGATTTCCCCGATCGTGCAATTGTCCGCCCTATCGCATGCTTAGCTTGTCTTCCAGGTATGTCGAGCTATTCGCGGATATACCGGTGAGTGACTGGTCAGGTCGGACGGCAACCCATAGGGCTTAGTACTCTGGATGTCGTATTACTTGCCGCTGCGTTGGACGGGTTCTCGGTAGCCCGCTCCCACAAATGGCCGCTTCGACTGCGTATCTGGGGATCAAGGGCCAGTCAGTTGCGTACGCGCAGAGTCAGCCAGAACCAGGGGCCTCACTCGAGAAACCAAAGAGAGCTGCCGTGAATGCGACGTCCATTGGGGACTGCCGGCTTGCTTTTGCTTCCTGGCCGGCCTTGGTTGAGCTGCGGAGGAGTAACTTAGCACCCTAAGCTTAAGTAAAATCGAGAGTAACGATCGTTCAAAAAGTATGGCCAGCAGCTAGGGAGCATCCCTGTCCCCTGGCTGTTATATATACCTGCTCCCATGTCCCCGCGCAGTACGAGAACACCCGTCCAGCAAAGGCGAACAACCCAGGGAGCCGGTTCCTGGGAGCTAGAGTTTTCGATGTTCCAATAATTATCGTGAGAGCTCAGCCGAGAGGTGCATCGCTCGCTTCATTCGACGGCGACGAGAACGAGCAGCGCCTTATCGAATCTTCCTGGCAATTAACAATTTAGACATCACATTTGCATCTGGCCTAGGAGGACAGGCTGCTTGGCTGTCATCCGGTTTTCTCTTTTCTTTTTCTCCCTCTGGTGCAACAGGCAAGTGTCGGTCCCTTATATTACCGATACATAGAAATATTATAACTACAAACGAGAAGAACTGATGATTAGATAGCCCTATACACAAGAAACAAAAGGAGGGTGGAAGAAAGTGAATCCCTATGATGGATCTGAACCGGATGCTGGTGATATATAAGGAAAGACGAATATATTATCACTGTTTTCGACCGCTCCGGGGCATCTTGACCGGTAACAAGATGAACAGAACCATCCATGCCCAGATGATGCTAACGATGAATGTAAGACGGAGAGCCTGTTCATACGCTCCGGTTACTACAGAGGACGCCTTTTGTCAGCCTTCCGGTGATAGATGAAGTCGCAGGTTCCAAATCATACCTTCTTTCTGGTGGATGGGATCCAAGTGGCGTATCTCGGTGACGGATTCGCGGACTTGCTGGATGATGTCCGCCTTATTGGCACCGGTGACCATCCGCTTGAGGTAGACCTGGAGGGAGTTTTGTAGTGTCCAGCTACTGACCGCAATACCAAAGACGGATCCCAGACTGCGGAACAATCCCAGGGTGGTTGTGGTGACGGCCTGCTCGGCTTGGGGACTGATGGTGAGGGTGGCTATCAGAGTTGAAGGGAATGCAAAGCCCTGTGCAGCGCTCGATGGGACCAGGGCAAGCATGGCGAGCCAGCCTGGGGTCTCACTGGTCAGACAACTGACAGCTATGCTTCCGACAATGAAACATATAGTACCCAAGGTGAGCGTAGGCATGACCTTTTGACTCCAGGTGATGAAAAAGCCCGTGGAGACACTGACCAACATGAGGGCTACGGAAGATGCCAGTATCCTCAGCCCAGAGCTAGTGAGCGATTCCAGCTTTACAGCCTGGAAGAATAACGGTATGTTAAACAGGATGGTATGCATAGCTATACTTCCGAAGAAGTTCGAATAGATCAGGTTAGCTTGCGGACAGCTGGTTAAGAGCTCGAGCGGCATGACGGGTCGCTCAGCTCTTGCTTCTACCATCCAAAATGGGACGATGCAGAGAACGAATAATACAAACGAGGATATCACGAGTGGGTGGCTCCAAGGCAGGACGTTTCCCCCAAGATTCATTGCTAGAAGCAATGCTGTGACTCCGACGACGAGCAGAAGCGACCCCTTTATATCGAGCGTTTTGATCCCCTGCCACAAAGTCCAGCCCTTGGTTCGAGCCAGTTCCGGCCCGAGGGGAGCAGGCACTGTGAAATATGCCATTACTAGGTAAAGGAGCATCACAGGCAGCTGTATGCTAAACGCAGCCCTCCACCCAAGGGTGTCTGCTATATACCCACCGCAAGCAACACCCAAGGAGGAGCCCACCCCAAAGCACAGATTGAGGTATGACTGATAGGTCCCTCTATACTCCACGCGAACCAAATCCGAGCTTATGATCATACCGACCGAGGTCACCCCTCCAGCTGCTAAACCACAGACTGCCCGGGCAGCAATGAAGCTACCAATGCTCTGAGCGGTAGCACACCAGGCTGTTGTTATGAGAAATATAGAAACCGCAAATAGGTAAACAGGCCGTCTACCAAAGACGTCTGAAATTCGGCCAAATACGGGCTGGAATGCAGTGGAAGTCAACAAGAAGACGGTCGAAAGCCAGGAGGCCGAGTTCGCTGCGTGGAAATGCGAAGTCACCGCCGGGTGGATAGAGGCCATCAGAGTAGCATCGAAGTTTGCCAGCAGCCGCGAAAAGAGAATGCCAGAGAAGGCTCCCCAGAATTCCGTCTGGGTGACCTGTATGAAATGGGGGTGTGCTTTGGGCTTCGAGTCTGCATTCTTGGTCCCGTTTTCGGAAGAAGAACTCTCATTTCTGGCGACCGATGTCTCATCATCGCGATCAAGGCCTTGGGGCTCTTCGTTGCCCACCGTCACCGGAGTCGACTTGTTGAGATTAGGTTGAAGAAGAGGGGTCGTCTCCGTAGCATCCTGCCTTGTCGAAGCCAGGGTCATTTTGTCGGGGGATTCTCGAACGATTGATACCAACAGAAATCGGGACGAGAAAAGCGTCGATCAGGATTGATAGAGTGTTTATATATAGATTTGATCCTATAGATGGCCCTCGGAAATACCATGCAGAAATAAGTATTTAACTAAGGAATAATTACTCGGGAACAATATCATTGTCTCTTTAAGAAAAAAATCGGCTAATACTTAAAGAGAAAAAGGGACCAAAATTGAGAAATGGGCCCGTCCTCACAGGGTGTAACTAAATTGGCCGATTGGACGCCAAAACTTACCCAATTTTCAATTTGATATTCAATTAGCTAAGGTAGTTAACAAAATAAGCGCCTTAGCATGGATCATCTCAGCCTTCTTGCCCCTCGAGCATTTGCGGAATTGATTATTTCTCTCTAAACTCCGCAATAAAATAACTATTCGTATCCAGGATTCCCTCATGATAAAAGTACAGTCCTCCCAGGATCCGAAATACTTGAATTTATAATCACTTCGGAAATATCTGCAAAGGGTCACCTCCTAAAACATGGCCTTTAGGAGAGCCAATACCTCCCTGTTTTCCGTATGGTGGGCTAACCCTTGCTCCCTGTTCCGTCAAAACCCAAGGCATCATTCGGGAACCTGGCTGCATAGCCGTCGATACATTCCATGTCCAGAAAACAACGTTTCCGCAGAAATGAACGAGAAGACAAGAAAAGATCTTATTGAGGACTAGGGATCAAAGAATCCGTTCTGCTTCACGAGTTGTTAGGGAGGAGTCGTGGAAGTAAAGTAGCCCAGTGCGAGAGTAAGTTACGCGATTAACTATAAAAGGTGTCCCCGCCGGCATTCTCCCGGCTTTAGGTTCCGGGTGAAAGAAGGGCGCCGCTGTCTATTCTCGGCGGGGGACAGACGCAGCACTTCGACTTTCCAACAGACTTGTCAGTTTGAACATATAGGATTGATAGATAAACTGATTCAAGGGACCTGAAAAGCTGAGCATGAGACCCCCGATCCGCCTCGCAGTGCTCAAGTGCGACTACCCGTTGCCTAAGACGGAGGCAAAGTATGGGACTTTCGGAGGACTGTTCAAGGCTCTTCTGAACAAGGCTGCAAAGACCTTGAACAGACCAGACATCATCGATCCCGATGCCGGACTGGAAATCTCGGAGTTCGATGTCATCAAGGAGGAGTACCCAGCTTTGCAGGATGTAGATGCTGTCCTCATCACTGGTTCAAGTATGTCGTCCCCCACCGTAACCTCTGTCGTCATGTTCGATTTGTCCAATTTTCCTGCACTCTACTAAGACAGGCATTTATGTAGAGTCCGATGCTTTTGATCAGATTCCTTGGATTGTCAAGCTAGTCGATTTTACCGCAAGTGTTCTAGCTCAAGACCGAGTTCGAGTGATCGGAGTGTGCTTCGGCCACCAGATCATTGGACGAGCACTAGGTGTCAAAGTTGGTCGCAGTGGTGTAGGATGGGAGGCTTCCGTACACCCTCTTGTCCTGTCTGATAAGGGTAAGGAGGTTTTTGGTGTGGAACAACTGGTACGTTTACCTACATGCCCCTTTTGCTTCACCTTTCCCCATTCTACTCTCCTATAGACGAAGCTAGGTCTAACGGGAGAACCATCCGCATTAGAGTATCATGGAAATGCACCAAGACATGGTGTTCGAGCTACCGCCAAATACTACTTGTCTTGCCTCGACTCCTAAATGCGCCATCCAAGGGATGTACTCCCCTCATCGATTCATTTCCGTCCAAGGGCACCCCGAGTTCGATGAAGAAATAGTCACGGAAATTCTGCAGGTCAGAAGGTCGGGCTATCCCCCAGACGTCTTTGACAATGCTATGAAAGCTATCGGTAACGAGCAACACGGTGTTATTATCGCACAAGGATTCTTGAAATTTCTTAGTGAATGAAGGGTTTGCCCTTGGATTAGTAGAAGTGAGAGTATATACCGTCCTCCCCACCAGTTAGTTATGATTAAAATAGAGTGTATATACGTGAATAGAATGAAGGTTGCATATTGTATGATAACCTCAGAACCAAATTTTGTCTCGTCATATCTAGAAATCACCCCAACGTCTTCTAGCTCGTACTGCTTTTTGGTGAATTATATTACCTGATTATCCGTACGGGGAATTGGGACATCACGCATCATATAAATGGAGATTTTTTCTGAATAAGAATCTCAACGCTTGGTCCCGCCCATCACAACTCAAGAGCCACATGCCAGATAAGCATGCTATGGTTGTACGACATCATAAAGCCGCTGCAGATCTCGTCCCAGAAAGAAAAACAAACAAGCGATAGTTAGATAAATATGAAGCTCCACACTCACTGTGATTTATTACTGAAGAAATGATTTCAGTTCCCTTCTCTTTCCAGAAATCCAGGATCTGTCTCAATTTTCCGTTCAAACTTAACCCACCAATCCCTGAAGCTCTTCAGCGGAACAACCTCTTCCCCCTGCGCTCGAGGGTCCGAAGCCGCAAAGCTGGCAAGAAAATTAAACGCGTTTCCAATTATCCTCTGGGCCAAAATTTTCGTGGAGACATTTGGTTGGAGCATGGGCGATTGACCAGTCCGCCTTACAAGCTCCATGCCGGTTGAATGCTGGGCTTTTGGTTGCTGTAGAGTAGCTAGTTTTCCGCGAATCATGTGTGCTGGCTCAATCGATATTCCCAAGATGATTGTGGCATTAGGGTCAGTGCCTGCGGTGCCTGGAGAATCATCATCCATCATATCACTTCCCTGTCCCGCTTCCGTCACTGGTTTCCCAGAGTTGGGAAGGTTAATCTTGAATATTGCTGACGGTTTCTCGTTAGCAAGAGCCCCGAGGAAACGAAATTCGGATTGCTGTGGCTGTTGACCATTGCCCGGGAGGGTATTTATTGAAGGTTGGTTGGGAAGTTGTATATAAACGGCCGCAGCCATGTCGAGAGGAAGAGTCACTCCTGGTAAAAGAAACACAACGATATGGGAGAATTTGGGCGCAACAGGAAATGTAAACGCGAAGTTCGTTGGAGGGGTATTCGGGTCTGGTTGTATCGGAACAGCTTCGGTGAGACATGGCCTCCCGGGAAGGATGACGGAAAACATGGTTGATGAAAGGTTGGTGAGCTACAAGAAGCGGTCAATCGGTGTGTGTGAGTGTCGCTGGGATGCTACAATCCCCTATGGACGACGGCCAGAGGGGATATTATCGAGATTTAATACTCGATCTGCATCGAAGGTGGAAGAATCCAAGCGACTAAAAAACAACAAGGTTGCCTATCGATAAAGACGCATAATGAGATCACCGTCTCATGTGATCCCCCGACTTGCGACGGCGACCTGCGAAATCACTATTAGAATAACGAGGCTCAAGAAATCGCAGAGATGGGGAAATCTAACTTGGACCTGATCTGGGAGTGCGACGTGTAGGATCAATTTCTGTCTAATGCTAGAGATCCAAGCTAATCCCGATGACCAGGTTCCCGTACTACTACGACGACCCCGCATACTATGAACAATATCTTGCCAATTATCATGCATTCAAGATTGCAGGCTATAAGGAAACTTTTGGGCTTGTTCTCAATTCTATGGTGATGAAATTTCCCTGGCCGGAAGAAAACTGGGCGATCAATAGTGAATTACGGACGGTTACGCTACTCGCTCCTGAGAATGCGACAGAAGTCCAGCGTAGCGCCCTCCTAGCCCACACCCTAGAGTTGGCCGCAAAAAGCGGTAGAGTCGATATTCTCAAGGGATGGCGGAACGAGCTCTATCCAATTTATGGCCCAGGAAAAGAATTGGTTGCTAGTGTCGAACGGGCAGGCAGTTCCATATTTGGGATCCTAAGCTACGGAGTTCATATGACAGTTTATACCGAGGACGCGCAAAGTGGCATTCAGGTATGGGTCCCAAGACGCTCGAGAACAAAACAGACATATCCTGGAATGTTGGACAATACTGTTGGTGGTGGGATAGCCACCGGAGAAGAGCCGTTTGAGAGTTTGGTTCGAGAGGCCATGGAAGAGGCCTCGCTCCCAGAAGATATTGTGCGGCGAGACGCCAAGTGTTGCGGGTGCATAACATATACGTATGTCCGTGACGAGAGAGCTGGCGGTGAAACAGGGCTATTGCAGCCGGAATGCGAGTATATCTATGACTTGAAGCTTGACTCCAGCGTGGTGCCCAAACCATGCGATAGCGAAGTGGAAGACTTCCGGTTGTGGAACATCGAACAAGTTAAAGAAGCACTGTCAAACGGCGAATTCAAACCAAATTGTGCCTTGGTTCTCATAGATTTCTTTATCCGACACGGAATCATAACGCCGGAGAACGAGAGGGACTACCTAGAGATATTGGCAAGGTTACATCGCCGCCACGAATTTCCAACAGCCTAACCTACTTGTCATAGGAGGCACTCGCTTTGCTGACTTGTAGCCTTTTTGTGTTGATCCTGGACACCATCTTACTTTATTTCGTCCTTGATAGACAAGACATATATCCAGAGACCATAGATTGCGAAAATGAATTTTTGGCCAGTTGATCCTTTATCCCACGTCTAACTCGTGAAAACGCCGCGCTCCTGCAAATTGAACCAAAGAATAATGACGAGCCCGTTCGTCTCTCTGCCGCTTTGCTTCCTTATAAATGAATCATGTAAAACGCGAAACCGAGGGTGATCCAGTCCGTCCCGATTGCGCCTATTTTTTCATGAGGAGATATACGTAGTCGATTTTGAGTGGGCTAAGTTTGTTGTATGGTCCATCTAAGTAAAGGAGGAGGCCACCAAAGGAAACAAATACCGCCCTTTTCGAGAATTACGGATTTAGTATGGAGTTGGAAAAAATAGGCGAATGCATCAAGAAGCGGGATCCAAGCTTACATATTACCTGCGGTACCGCTTTCCTCAAAACGATAGACCTTTCCGTAGCAGACGTAGTCGTAGTCGTTTGCGAGAGTGTTTTCTCCTGCTCCTACATCTCTCCACGCAGCCCTTTCTCCCGTCGCTTCTTCTTTGCCATCGAGCGATAGTGTTGATGCGAGAGCCAGGGATAACGACTCGCCAGGAGAGCATGGGTAGAGCTCCGTATTCACATCCAAGGTGAAGGTGAGGAGGTGATCTGTCGAGGTGCAGCTTATCCGCGAAACACGGTCATATTTCTGGGCGTTGATCGAGGTAATGCTGAAGGTGTCTTCAAAAAGAATTGGATCCGACATCTTGAACGGGCGGCGGGTATCCAACGTCTCTTGTTCTCTCTTCGCCCCGCTATCCCAGGGATTCCTTGCGTGCGCTCGTCGATGTCAAAGTCGGCGGCGGTGGAAATTGTCCCTGATAACATGCCGCTTTTAATTTTCCGGCGCGGCCGCTTTTAGCCAATGAGGCAACTCGTCTTGAGGGCGAAAAGAAAGAACTGCGAGCGCAAGCTTCCACCAACCACCCTCCATATCACCGACATCTAACTGAACGGACAATGTCTTTTCGCAAGAGAAATGTAGCGCTTGCCTCTGGCAAACCTGCCGACCCTTCGGCCAATGCTCCAGACACACATCCATCCCTCCACGCCAAAGCTGCTCCGACGCCTGGATTGCGCCCCTCGCCCATTGATGGCCGCCAGACCACGTCCACAGGCACCCCGACTTTGGACAACCTCCTGGCTGGACATACAGGACTGGCCTTGGGAAGCTCCCTCTTGATCGAGGAGAGTGGCACAACCGACTTTGCCGGCGCGCTGTTGAGATACTACGCAGCGGAGGGCGTAGTCCAGGAGCAGAGGGTTCACGTCGTAGGGTTCGACAGGCAATGGGCAGCTACTCTTCCAGGGCTTATTGGAACTGCAGAAGCTTTGGAAAGCAAGAGTAGCAGGAGCTCAGATGATAAGATGAAGATTGCCTGGCGATACGAGCGGCTGGGAGGATTTGGACTTGGAATTGCCGGCTCTCGAGGTACACCCAGCGTGCTTTAAGTAGATTAGAAATTGTGAGTCCAAAGGAGCTGATTGTCTACAGTCCCGACTGCAGTATCTGCAGAGTCAGGCTTAGATTCCTCTCAAGCTACTCAGAGCGCCGCACCGGCTGTCTTCTGCCACTCGTTCGATCTCACGAAGCGGCTAAGCCATCCAGCTACACAGACCATAAATTTTATACCACTCGCAGATACAGGCTCCAATCAGGAGTCTCCATACTCGTCCATAATCCAAAATTTATCCGACGCTCTGGATGAATCTCCACCCGACACTGTCCACAGACTCCTTGTTCCATCGCTTCTCTCGCCCGCCTTATACCCGTCCCACGCATGTCAACCTGAGCACGTTCTCCAATTCTTGCACAGCATCCGTGCTCTCCTCTCCACACACGCGAGCCGGTTGACAGCCATGTTAACCCTCCCAATCTCTCTTTATCCTCGGTCCTCGGGGGTTGTTCGGTGGACTGAACTGCTCTCCGACGGGGTCATCGAACTCGCGCCATTTCCCCATGCGCTTGACGCAAACTCGGGAGCAGCCACCAATCAAGAAGAGCCACCGCAGGGTATGCTGAAGGTGCATCGACTTCCTATACTGCACGAGCGCGGAGGCGGCATGGATATGAACGTAGGTGAAGACTGGGCGTTCACGCTGAGTAGGAAGAAGTTCACAATCAAACCGTTCTCGCTACCTCCGATTGATGGCGATAACGACGCACAGAACCAGAATGCCTCTTCTGGGCCCCAAAAGATGGATCTGGAATTCTAAGACACTGTGCAAAGGGTTGCTAGCTTCGCTTATAATCCCCACGGCCCGGTTCGTAAGAGGCCGGTTCATTCAACAGCTCATCCAACTCGATCTGCTCTGACAAAGCTGGGCCGCCGCTGGCCATTGTCCGCAAATAGTTACGGTCAAAAACTCCGCCGCGAGGATCAAGTCGTAAGTCGACTTCTCGATTCGCGAATACTGCTCTCAAGCAGTAGCAAATAGCCCAGAAAGCTGATGAATGTTAGGCGTGTTCTTCACAGCAGGGGGATGCGGCTTCTTCCACGCCATACCTGTTAGACATAGCAACAAGGCTAACAGAACAGTAGCTAGTACTGATAGCAAATCCATTGATTCTGCATACGGAGGTCTATCAACCGCCTCGTCTCTCTCACAATTAATCAATTTAGCGGATAAACAAATTCCCAAACATTGCTTACTAAGAGATTGATTGGAATTCACGTGATGATCTTTTTTCCACAAGAAAAAACAACTCGCATTGATGAAGAGATTATTCCTCCAACCCCCCAGCCTCATCGAGAGCAATAATTGCTTGGTAAGTCCCGAAACACATATTTCCTACTCCTTTATACGCATGTACATGATTATTCCAATTACTTAATCTGTCAATCCCCTGAATCCCAGTTAATGGGAACAACTGAATGAGAAAAGTATATCTTTTATGAACATATACGCCTATAGTCTTGTTTTCACCACTTCAAGAAGTCTTTTCCTTATCATACCGCTGACTGAGAGGCTTCGTTTACAGATTAGGTCTCCATGGACAACAAGCTCTATGACAAGGCAGGAATGGAGCCGGAACTCCCGATTCCAATATCCTCAATAACAAACCGTTATTTTATCTTCTCAGTTGACGCTGTAACGTTTTTACGGCGGGAGTATAATATATGCGGAGTTCTTGTAGGGACCTTGCCGCAGGTTCCGCAGCAGAACGTATTTCTAGGCTTACCACTTGAGCTGATGCCGGAGGAGGCTAGACTCCTCGTGGAAAAAGGAGTGGCTTATATCATTGACGATGCTCGAGATCATTCTCAGGGGATAAAGAACCTGCGAGAAGAAGACAAGCGTCGTTATATTCACAACTTAGAGCAAATTGGGTCTCAAGCGACTACCTTGTTATCAAGCAAAAAGGCAGAAAGGCGTGAAGTAGCACTGCAAAAACAAAAGTCCAAAGAGGGAAAAAGTTCGAAAAGGAGCACAGAGGCCGGTGGAGAGATACAGCCGCCGCCATCACAGACAGATCCAGATTCTGATGTGGAGGGCGATGGGCTTTTGTTCGCGTCCTCCTATCCAAATCTGGAGCATCAAGCAACTTCGTCTAAAACCTCTGCCACTGGAGGAGAGCAGATACTTGAAATTACTCCTGCTACATCGCATGGCCTATTAGAGAGGGCCCATGTTCCAGATCCTCAGGTTCTACCGGAAGTGCCCCCTTCTTACCCTCTCTTTGCTTATTTACACTCACAGGGATATTTCCTCTCCCCTGGACTTCGCTTTGGTTGCCAGTATATGGCATATCCTGGTGACCCTCTACGATTTCATTCTCATTTTCTCGTGACATCTACTGAATGGGATGAAGAATTTGATTTAATGGACCTGGTTGCCGGAGGTCGCCTAGGGACTGGCGTAAAAAAAGGATATCTTATTGGAGGCGCCGACGCGCGGAACCTCACTGGGAATTTTGATCAGTCTGTACGAGCCTTTAGCCTTGAATGGGCTGGTATGTGAGGAGATTATTCTCTTTCATTATATTCAAAGAGAATTGGTACGAATGCACTGGATCTATATGTCCACGAATATGCCGGGCTTATCGCTGAAACTGCATACACACCCACCACACCGCTGGTTTTTCGTCAGCTTGGATGGCACACAAGGACGTTGCGTAAGGCTTTTCAGCATTTGAAAGCGCTGTTGGGCCGTGTGAAGTGTTAACACAAGACTTCAATGCATCGGCATTGCCACGAAGTATGGCATGGTGTAGCTGTGCTGGCGCTACCCTCCTGTCAACACATAATTTGGCGACAGATGGCGCGAGCACTAGACACATGGGCTGTAGGAGATGACTGACGAGACGGCGCAATCCGCACAAATAACTTCATCCATTCTCAGTTGTCAGTTGCTATTGAGGAAGACACATCCTGTTTGTGCCCTACTAAGCGGCAGCATTCGAGATCAACGGATTGTTAACGGAAGGATGGCTTTCCGCCAGTCTGATATCAGAGATAGTCTAGATTTTTCCATTTAAACTTCTTGTTGGCTCTCTCAGGGGCTCGGTTTTCAAACTGATTCCCATGGAGCTCGAACACGAGTCTTCTCTGACTTAATTCCTCGATTTGGAGGTCTTTTGGTTCGGTAGTAGTATCGTCTTGCTGTCCACTCGGCTCTTCACTCTGCGTGATTTCAACTCCAGGAACCGGGGGAAAGGGAATCTCGAACCTGAACAATGTGTGTTCCTTCGGTATAGCTGTGATTCTCAAGGTTAGTGTGATGTAGAATGATTAAAAGAGAGAAATCGAAGTCGTCTCCTCATTTATCGCCAATAAAATCGGGGAAGAATCATACTTTTCACCTCGTTTCTCTCTGTAATCAGAACAAACGCGAATTTCGAGTCTCTGACGACAATTCCGCTCACGCCAACACGGCTCACGCATCGGCTGCGTATGACTTGCATCTCCGCACCATGGAAATCTGCGCTGGCGAGCTTGCTTCCGTGATTAGCGGCAGTAACACAGGCTGTATTAGCTTCGTGGCTCAAAAATCGTCTTGTATTCGAGGTAGCGTTTGACCGCGGAACCAGGTCGAGAACTTCCCACATGTATCCGATCCATAGTCGATTCAAGCCCTTAAAGATTTCATATTTCATCTCCTCTTTGGGTAACTTGTGAATGCCTAGCGCTCTCTTCTCGCGTGCAGAAAGTGGCTTAGATTTTTGCTTGCGGAGGAAGTATTCTTTCTTTCGTGCCCGTTGTAGTCGACGTCGGGAGCGATTGTCAGCGGGGGTAGGCGACGTAGGCCGTAGAAATAGGGGCCGATGCTTGATCTTGTCCGTGAAAAGCTGGTCTGCTGTGTCCGGCGAGTGCGCTCGCTGGAGGATCTGATGGGCGATATGTGATTGAGCCATGCTCTCGAGGCTGCTTCAAGCCAGCCTCTCGTGGACTGTTGGGATAGCGTACGCCGTTCCGCCTGATCCGTCTGGTATCCGAAGCAGGATGTTCAAATATCGTCACCTGTTCCGACTGTTCAAGTTCTTATCCTTCTGATCGTGCGCGTCGGCGTAAACGGGGTGCTTCTGAGGCTAGCTGTGTAACTACGGCGGTGCACGGTAGCTTCTCCGCGGCTGTAAAAGGTAAGGCCCCAAAAGAGCTTGTGCAAATGCTTGAACTGAGATAATTGTGTGTTTCTAGCTTTTGGAACGATTATGACATTGACCGAATGAATATCCGGTGGTTAGCTAAGAAAAGGTCCACCGAAGCGACCGCGAGTTAATTCCGACGACAACAACACAACAATTCACAGCAATCAGATGCCACAGAACCGTTATATATCTCGGATCCAGCCTAAACTTTTGAAAGCCTGCTGATATCCTACGGTTGACTCGGCTGCGAGCAGTACGTGCCGGTATGCTGCGTAGACCAGAGATTTGAGAGCCGTTGATAATCTATGGCCAATAGATCGGATTGATAAACTTCAAGCCGGGGCATTTCCAGCCACCAGTGCAGGAATTTAACAAAGATGAGGCTTTCTCCATTATGTTGACGTTTGTACTGCTCTCGATCAGAGAGACATGATCGATATCATACGCGTCAATCTGGCATTTCCAACCCAGAGGACTCAGCAGCACATGCAAGGCGATGTCTGTCCTCACTGCATCATGTCACAAGTGCGATGACAGATGGCAAAACACCTGGCTTACTTTTTAAAAAGTCGGCTTATTAGGAATAGGGGTTCAAGAAGGTATAGTTTATAGTATTTATTGCATTCTAATTCTCACTATTCCTTCTTCGACCATCGAGGAGAAGAGCACAATAGGGGGAAAAAACGGGCATCATAACAAAACATAACAAATTAATGTAGATATACAGGGTCTATCGCAGTGATCCATCGATTTGGTTTTCGGATTTTCTTCAGAGAATGCCCACCCAAGCACCGAGAGCGATCAATCCAGCAAGGGAAACGCTTCCCTTGAGGCCAGCAGCGGCACCAGGAGAAGCAGTTGGAGAAGTGGTGCCTGAGATGGCGGTTCCGGTAGCAGATCCAGTGGCAGATCCGGTGGTAGATCGAGTGGTTGAGCCAGAGGTAGGTCGAGTGGTTGAGCCGGAGGTAGGGGTGTTGGATGGAATCCCGCTTGGGATGCTTCCGCTGGGGATGAGGGTAGCGTCAGAGCCATCAGAGCTGCTGCTGGACGAAGCAGGACGAGATGAAGATGATGAAGGGGAAGATGAAGAGGGTGAGGAGGATGGCGAAGAGCCACCAGAACCGCCTAGAGTGCCTCCTCTGACGACGGTTGGCACGCCGGTCATGGCGACGAGCTTAGCCCTGTCCTTGTAGTCCTGCTGGGAGTCTCCGGAGGCTCTATAGCGAGTTAGTCCCTCCTCTCTTTTTGCATTCTTGAGCGCAAATGATGGCAATTGCCTTAATGAAAGTATTGACTTACGGCTCGTTGACAACCAGACTCATGCCGTTCTGGCAGTGCTTAGCAACTGAGCAGTAGAACCACTTGGCCTTGTCATCCTCGATTGGGACGGTGAAGGTGACATCTTTGCCCTTCTCGACGGTGTCGACGACGCCGGACCAGATGGGTGCGCCGTCCATTGGCATGCAAGCGTCGCTGTACTTCCCAAGGGTAACATCATGGTGACCGGCCACGAAGTGGAAAACGATCTTGTCTCCCTGCTTGGCCTTGATGTTATCAGGGACGAACTTCAGACCGCCTTCGCCGACGTGAACATCGATGTTCGCAGCAGCGGCGACGCTGGCGAGGGCGAGAGAGCCGAGGAAAGTCTTGCTGGCAACCATGGTGAAGCCTGGGAGCGTTTTGATAAGCTGGGAGGAGGTTAAGCTGGTGAGAGTAGGAGGAATACTTTAGATCTTTCTATTCTACATTCAAGTACCACCGAACGGCAGGTCTTCGCTTTTTATAACTAGTGAGCTCCAGCACCATTGAATTACCTTTTTCTTTTCTTATTTCCATTCCTCCGTGCCTTTCTTCAACGAGCGAGTGAAGTGTTGAAACCGCAGGTCTCATGCACTGAATAGTACTTAATTACGTACTCCGCCAGGGCCAACCTACTAGGGTTGAAGCATATCTCACCTACCAGATAGAAGATATTGTTTTACTTTTCTTACTTGAATAGGGAAAAAGCCTGGCCACGGATACGAGACCCTCAACTCACCTGCGAGATAACCCCAAGTGTGCAGGGTGGGGGCGTAGACGTCAACCTCTCACGTCGTCGGCAGCGAAGGGGGGGCGGCCCTCAGGGACAAACAGCTAATCAAACCATGGCGGCGCAACCGTCTGGATCCGAGAGCCAGAACTGAAAGGGCGGCTAGGAAGGGCATGACGCTCTCTGAGGATATCAAAGGACGGACATGGGACATCCTTGCCCTTCGGCTGTGCAGTCCCATCCATCACACTGAACGCATTACATGTTATCTCTGGTTCGATCATAGCGTATCGATGCTGATTCTGATCTTTCGGTACCTCTATGACTTCGGGGACGACAGGACATTCACTTCATAGGTAAAACTGAGCAGCTTGGTGTCGAGCGAAGCTTCGGGTTCCGCAAATGTGTCGGCTTCTCGATAGCTGGCCTGGAGATCGACGCACGCCGGCTTTCCAGGGGCCCCTGGAATTCGCCCAGACAGAGTCCGGGGTAGTTCAGTTCCCTCCGGGGCGAACGAGGCACATCATGCAGTTCTTCACCAACCTTAACAGACACAACTCGAATCAACCCAAGCGAACAACGCTGAATTCTGGCTGGAAGTCAATTATCAGACAGCATGCGTAATCAAAAGGCCAGCCTCATCCGTCCAACATAAAACGCGGGATCTGAACGATCATCTATTCGAAGTTTGCTCAGCTGGAAGTGATACTCGACGACCAGCTTCCTCATCTTTGACGACCTCGGCGGCGGTGAATTCAAGCAAATTTAGCGCCCAGTTTCAGATCGGAGCTGGTGAACCATGTCTCTCCCCTCTGTTAGCCAGTCCGATTGTCAATGTTAGTGCCATGGTGATTGGACATTTGTTTTAACACGATCCTTTGCATCTGCATGCGCAGGAGTCCCTCTTACAACTAGCTAGAAGACGCACTGAGGACCGTCCTGCACTACTCGGCTGCCCGAAGTTTTCATGCCTCTCGCTAGTGAGTTAGCGCTTCTCTCTCTTGTGACAACTTGACAAGGGTCGGAGATTCATGTCTGAGTTTCCCTTTTCTTTTCCCTGTCCTGGTATGGTCTCGTATTGATGTTATTGGCATGGCATATCTATTGGCCGTCAGCAAGCTCGAGGTTTTTTTCATTGTCACTTCTCTCCACGGATCGACAGTATATCGAGCCTCAGTACGGAGTTTGATCAGGAGCATTCAAATTGTATGACCAAGGACGATGGTAACAGCCTTCATATTATTTGATTCAGCAAGGTCTACAATACACATATCATCGTTTTTTCAATGACGACATACTCTTCCGTCGCCATGCTACGCTGCTATTGTTTCTGAGCGAAGCCTTCACTCTTCCATCTGCGAAACACCAAAGGGAGCAAATCTGACTTGATAGCGTTGGTCCGCGTGCTGAAACGCCAGATATTTATGGAGCCTGCAACCGTCGAATTGGAGCGAATACATCCGTATTTTGCCTACGACTAAGTACCCCGTATGAACGAAAGAATTGGGCACCCGAGTTAAACAAAATTCTCCAGTCTTCCGCCAACTAACCGTCCTGTTGGGCCACTCAAAGATCCTCTAAAGAGAAGGCAGCGAAATGCAACCTTCAAGGTACCAGAGAACAATACAGAACTATCTTACGGAGTACATATTATCAAATTTACCATAGGCTCCTTTAAAAATTCGTTGAATTGTCACCTTCACATTGAAGATATTGGAGAATAACGTGGTGTTCTATACAATCTATCCTCCTGCGCATCCTGATGCAGCTTTCGCACGAGTAAGCAAATGCCTAGTAGAGGTCCAATATAGACCCTGCAAAACACGCGTTGATGGTTTCAAAAGGCTAAAGCGCGTCGAAGAGAACTTGATACTTTCGCAAGCTTGCGGTCGTCCCCATGACTAAGAATTTATACTTGCATGGGTCACGCTAGATGGTTTCCGAGCCGTCACATCGCATAGAGAACTCTCCGGGGTGGTGGTGAAATGCAGCAAGTTTTTACACAGCATCTCCAACACCGCCTCCACGTCTTGTATAGTCATAAAGTGGCTTGACGATATCAATGTGAGCGTCAGGTTTTCATTCGATGGTTCCGAATATAGGTCGAGAGACATATCCATTGGCTCTAGGGGGATATAATCGGCTAGCTGGCATCGCAGACCATCCATCTGAATATCCATTGTTCTTGGAAAATTCTGATGGACGACTATGCTATGTGGCCGAGTACCCAGGGGCCAGTTGGAACTATTAGATACCACGCGATCCCACTCCGCAGTTTCGAAAGGCATACACAGCACATGCTGATCCTGAGTTGCATGTAGTAGGTCTAATATGGATTTGAATGATTGATATTGTAGCCGAACTGGAGTGATGTTATAGCAAGGACCAACAATACGATAGATTCCCGGACTGTCCATACCGCGCATATTTACAAGCTGTCCAAATACAACGTCGTTGTCCCCGGTCACCTCCCGTAGGACGCTCGACCAAGCAGCCTTCACAACGCTAGCCATGGTGATACCGACAGGGGGAGTTGGTACGGCGATTTTAGCAGAACATCGAAGAAGAGTGTTCTTTGTCAACCTCTTAGGTACAACAAACGACATTCTGGGTATATTAGAGCCGTCAAGAAGGCCTCGCCAAAAGGCGAATGCTTCAGGAGTCTGTCTCCGAGCCATCTCTCGCGCATAGAGAGCAAAGTCCGTTGATGGCTCTGGGTCTGGCGACTGTCGATAGAATGTGCATAGGTCAGAGACGATGCTATGCTGGCAGATACCATCGTACTGGGCGTGGGAAAGTCGGATTATGAGAACATGCTGTTCTGAGCCCTTTTTCTCCCCACCACCTCTGACAAGCGTGAAGCGCAGAGGCAGCACGCCCAAAGGGAAAGGGTCCTCATCTGCCCCATCAGCACGACACAGTTCCCTTGCCAATGATGTGGGGTCCTGAATGGAGGATGGCTCCGAATGTATGACGAAGGGAAGGTCGATATCCTTCAAGACAGCCTGCGACAATATCCCATCCAGTCGCACAAAGACAGATCGGAGTGCTGTGTGAGAACTGACGAGACGGTGACAGGCAGACTCGAGCCTGCCGGTATCCAGCTGCCCAGAGAAATGAAGCAGAAAGTAGCCTCCTTCATTGGTACCGAGCATCCATTGCTGTGTTTCTGTACAGGGGAAGATATCCACAATCCTCTCAAAATCTGCTGTCACGAAACCTCTCCTTCCCCCTTCCGCTCCTCTTTGACGCATCAGCTTGGCCTTGGTGGCGGCTATAGAGATAGATTCATTCGCAGGTACTATACTTTTACTTGTGGCGCTTGGCCGTTTACCCTCATGCTCTGCTAGCGCAGCAAGTGACTGTTGGCGATAGACGTCGCTAACGGCGAAGGCGAGTCCGGCATCACGGGCCTGGTCGACCAGCTGCATGGTTGAAATAGAATTCCCGCCCAGCGTGAAGAAAGTTTCATCCATATTAATGTCTGTGGGCTTAAGGCGGAGAATACCGGCGCAGATTCGCTGCAGCGTCAACTCTTTGTCTGTCTTTGGGGGCCGATAGGCCTTCTTAACCAAAATGTGGTATGCAAGTAACCTGCTCCCCATTTTAGATGCGGCATTGCGCAGTAGTCTGCGATTCAGCTTCCCAGATTGCGTTAGCGGTACTGTTGAGATAGGCACGACTGTCGTTGGGACCATGTATTCAGGAAGAATATCTCGAAGTCGGTCAAGCGCCTGCTGGCTCTGATCTGCGAAAGCAGAGGTTAATTTCGCGAAGAGTGGAGAGGAGGAGGAAGATAGAGAAGAACAGAAAGACGAAGAAGCACTGCTGGATATGGCTATAAAGGCGACGAGGATGGCATCCTGCGTCTGCTCTTCGTCAAAAGTTACAATTTCAGCTATCACCGCGTTGGCAATTGGGAACTGACGTCGCAGTTGGAACTCAACTTCCGTCAGTTCAACTCGTTGTCCTCGTAGTTTGACCTGCGTTCCCTTACGGCCGACGTACTGAAGAGAGCCGTCTTCGGGTCGGTAGCGGACAATGTCTCCAGTTTTAAGGAATCGCCTCCGTTGCTCCCCTAATCGACAGGTATCCCGAAGCCACAAAGGGTCATAAATAAAGACGTCTCGAGTCTGCTCTTTATTATTGAGATAGCCCCTTGCCAGAGTTGGCGCCTCTAGCAGTAGCTCTCCCTCGGCGCCGATAGGGACCAGCCTATTGTGATCGTGAGGATGAACAACCCAGCAGTGAGCTGCAAATGCATAACCCAGATCAGAGGGAAACGAGTGCTTTGTTTTCGTGTCAACAAGGGCTGCTAAAGTGTTCTCGGTCTGCCCATATATCGACTTCAGGTCGACTCGACCATACCACTTCTCCAGGTCAGAGCGAGTCAGACTCTCGCCAGCTAGGCAGAGGGTCTTCAGACCCGGGATAGATTTAGGATCAAGGACTCGGGCTACGGATGGTGTCACGGTCATCCAATTCACGTTGAATGCGAGCATGGTGTCTAGAAGGCTCTCTTTCAACTGAGTGGTCGAAGGTATACAAAGACAGGCGCCCTGCATCAGAGCTACAAGATGGTCGACAATGCTGATTGTAAAGGAGTACGAGGCAAACTGGAATACCCTACTTCGATGGTTGAGCGCTATTTTGGAACAGTATGCTTCGACACCACTGCTTACTGCCCAATGCTCAACCACCACTCCCTTAGGCTCGCCGCTGGATCCAGATGTGAATGCTGCATAAGCAATTCGATTGGAGTTGGCCGCCGGTAGAGACGATGAGGAAAAGGTGGCACGGCGTTGGGACCTGTCGTCCACGACTATGACAGGAGGGCCCAGATAGCGTGCCCGAGCAGAGATCTTCTCAGTCGTAATGATTATTGCAGCCTGAGAGATGCGGCAAAGGGATTGGAGACGTAGGTCTGGTAGACACGGATCAAGAAGGACAAAAGCACTTCCAACTTTCAGAACGGCGAGCATGGATACAGCTGTCCACATTGATTTTTCAAGGAACAGACCAACGAACTTTTCAGGCTCGTCAGAATGTGACATCAGACATTCCGCTAGGCTCGTCGACTCCAAGTCTAGTTCTTGATACGTCAAAGAGCCATCCCAGGCGCAAATAGCGGGAGCAGATGGGTTTTCCTGAGCCCTCTTTTCAAAGATTTCATGAATGCACTGATGTTTTAGTTGCAGCGGGAGATGGGAGTTCCATATCTGGAGTTGCTTCAAGCCGTCAACGGAGATCCCCAGAAGAGACTCAAGGCCATCATTTGGGCTGAGTTGAATCCGGCGCACAGCATGAGCCAGCTGGTCGAGGATGATTTGTCCCATTGCCGGTGAGATGATCGCTGGGTCAGAGCGAATGTGGAGGGATATACCAACCTTTGCTATAATCTCAGCAGTGATGGTCAAAGGGTAGCGATCAAGCAGAGGAGCGGACAATTTCTCCGATTTATAGCTTAGGTCGGCCGGTTCTCGGGGGTTATGCTGGATAACCAGCATATTATTATGTGTTTGACAGGGAGATATCATCACTGGGCCTGAATCAAATTGTGCCATTGCTGCTGTTGCACTGCTTAAAGATGCCAGTGCTTCGACCACCGTGTGGTCTGGCTGGATCACGAAAGAGAAGCATCGCAAATAAACAGCTAATGTTGGAACCCCGACGATACAAAGATCGAATTCAGCATTATTCGAGTCCGTGTAGGCTGCGATAACGAGTGCCCAGGCTAGTTGCAGAGTCGACGAAACCGGGCCAGAAACCTCCAGTTCTAGTTGAATCCTCTGCGAGCTCAGTACCCTCTCCGCCTTTTTATTGCAGTACGACGCATCTGGTAGCACCGGAAAGGTACTCGGGGTAGGTCTTGCTTGTTCACCCTGAGCTTTGTGTTCCTGGGATAAGGTATGACCTTGTATCTGGATAGCCATGGCGGCAGCAAAAAGTCGTTCAATTTAGTCAAGGATCTTTGAATTTCTCATGTTTGCATATCACGCACCCCAGAACGGCGGAGGCCTCCATTTATCGGAAGCCTGCGGATTCATCTTTGCAAAAATTGGAGAGAATGTGCAGTCCTTCTCCCCAGCCGCTAACTAACTCAACAAATGGCGAAGAAAAGAAAAGATAATATGGTAAGGAACTTATGCTACGTGGTTCATAGCTCTCGCTCCTACGAATATGCTAATCATGGCGCCACACCAGCTTGCAGAGCGCCGTTCACAGTCCGCTAAAAAGAAACAAAGGATGAGGTCTCAAATTCTAGGTTTTTTGGAATATTTAGGCAGACTTCAGACGATGTGCAGGGGGTCCACTGAGCAAAAAGAAATAACCAGGCGATAAACGACTAGCTGCTTGTCCTGCTCGCCTTAACTAACAACGTGGAACCAAAATATCCAGCATCGGCTCGCAAGTCTCGTCCCGTGTGCGTTTGAGAAAAGGAATGAGATCAGTGCCGCCAGTCCCGCGAGGGCCGTGGTCGGGTTGAGATGACAAGGCTTTGCTCATCTGCGGGCTGATCTGTCGGGATCCTGAGCGTGTCTGTCCAGGTTCAGCGGATAGGACACTGCAGGCCATCTTTCGTGATGGCACAATGATGTAGCGGGAGACCATGCGGATGTGCCTGTCCCGCAGTTGATAGAGGGCAGTTATACAAGAGCTGTATGCCGATTGGAGTTTGACGTCTGTGTTTCTTCCCACCACAAATTCTCTTACACCTGCGATTCGAGAAACAGCTTCCAGGAACCGACGATGTGGCCCTGGCATATATGCTCGCATTTCGTCCAGAAAATTGAGGGACGCTGGTCCCGGGCTGTGTTCACCACGGCGACTCACGCAATCGTCTCCGGCCAGGTGTTGGATGCCGAGGATGATGTCAAACAACTGGATGAGCGAGCTTTGAGCGTTACTGCCACCTCGATATGACCGAAATTCAACGTTGCCCGACCCGTTATCATAATTCAATCCGTTCGGGAGCCCGTACTCTTCCATCTTGCTTGTGCCAGCAAGGAATGGCCGGAGACGGCTGTAGAACGTCAGCGGGGCGCACTTTTCATACATACGGTCAAGCAAGTCACCAAGCTGCAAAAGAGTGCCGCTGGCTGATATCAAACATTCGGTTACCGTCTGTGAATCCCCCAGATAGGTCGCCCGCACCGCATCGAGCAAGATGAATATTGCTGGAGCGCCATGGGCCTCTATGGCGACTGAAACCATGTAAAACCACTCTTCGTCCCGAGTCCCAGTAAAAAGGGTATTGCATTGAAGATTTTGAAGCTCGTTCGCATCACCCTCTGGACAACGCAGACGATAATTCCATAGACAGAGTCCAGCATAAGTCGCTAATGGTGGGATCTCCAGGAAACTGCAAATTTCCAACAGCGGAACTGTAATGCAAGGAGGCAGAGTCTGAATCAATAGATTAGCAACCACGGCTCTATTAAAGAGATAGAGTCACGTACCGTTTCTGGCGTTCGGCCGCCCCAGACAAATCCATTTGTCAAGAATACCAAGCACACATATGCCCTCATCCACTCAGGGTGTTTCTGCAGATAAGCGGTTGAGAGAACTGGAAGCTTCTCAATTCTGGCCCTCAGTCCATCGGTTTTGAGCAGGTCAGGCAGATTTGATACTAGGTCTTCCCAAGGGCTGTAGTACCGGCCGGAAAGCCGTCGGATTGGTGGCTCAGATGGAAGGAAGCCATACTGGTAGGATATCCCATAATCGGTAGGGTCTGGTATCTGAACCCTTTCCAGCATTTTCTGGTCTTACTGTCCCGCGGTCCTCTCCTAATGATAATCCAATAGATCTGTCTGACTGCGGATGGTACGATACTGGTTCCTTGAAAGGCTGAACTGCTTTTAGTCCGATAGAAAGTGAAGACAACAGCTCCAGCTGAGAACAACTTTATCTAGCTATGGAGTGACGAGAAGCTTTAGCACAAACTAATAGGTGCACAAAAGCCGTCCTATTTGAAACATAACTATGTCCTTGGATAAACACATGTGGTCTATGGAAAAGAAAAAAGCATGAAATATTGCTATTGGGTCCAATGGCTCGGCTCTATCGACCCTTATATCCTAACATATGGAATAAAGACATAGGCTCAATATTGGGTTCTTCGCATACCCTTAATAAAAAAAACCGTTGCGGCATTGAAAATTGGCCCACCGTTTTATGTCACCTCTATGGCTCTGAAGCGGGTATATGAACGTTTCCCATGACTGCTTGCTTTGCGAACTCGTGCAAATAAGGGCGGAGAATTAGATCACGGCTGGCTGAAGTGATACCCTATACGGTCATCCCTTAGTTCCCTTTTTCTAATCTCCAGCTATTACCTAGGTATGCCTAGGAAATGCCTCCTCCTTAACAGCACTGTTGTACGGAGTACCTCCAAAATAGTGGCTACTTTACCGTTTGAATAACCCTACATTTATAACAATACCCCAAGCGCCATGAGTTTTCTGTTCCTAGGCAACATTTTTCTCCAAAAACTGGATATCGAGCCTTCACCATTATCCAACTATTATTCGACTAAAAGCACATCTCTATGGTGCTTTACGAAGTGTTCTTATACGCGACCCTTTATAAGCAGAGTGTGGCTCCGGACAGACTAGTAGGAAAATTAACACATCTGTACGGAGGTCACCACCAAAAGTCTTTAAGGGATAAAAATACCAGCTTTTGGGCATACAGTACTATTACAAGCCACCTCTTTAACTAGAGAGTAACTAGTAAGTCAAGGGCCAATCTAAAAATCCTTTTCTTTAATTAGATCCTTAGCGTCTATTTCTCTTAGCCCTAACTTGCCCCCTAGTATTTATTATCTTAGCGAGGGCTTAGGGGCTTGTAT
>JWPT01000128.1:0-135847 GCA_000812245.1 Onygena corvina | reverse complement strand
TTGGCCATTGATGGAAGGGGGGAAGAAGAGCATACGCTTTGGGTGTCATCGCCTTAGCACCTCCAGCCTCGAGGAGTTTCCGTTGTGTGGGGCTCAGTAAGGATGCGATCTTGCCGGGGGACCAGCAGTCAACCTTCCCTTGGCCATTGATAAGTAGAGAGTCGAAGCACGGAAGCTCCAACTGGGACGCCATCGTAATGTCCCAGACCTCATCCGAAGAATCATGTCGCCAGTCGCTCAGAATCAGTGGTTTAACATTGGCGATAGCCTTCTCAAGGGCACGGAGGGTACCCCGATCCTGTGATATGAGACCTAACGGCGTGGGCCTGTCGTTCTTCGGGTGGATAATAATAGCGCCAAATTGACCATCATCTGTCTGCCCACGATGATGTGCGTGATACCAGTATTCGCCATACTGAGTAGCCGTCCACTTGTACAAAAAGGATCCCCCTGGACGTATCTGCCGCTGTGATACACCAGGTACGCCATCTGACCAAGGGGTCTGGCTCATCTCGATACCTATAAGAGTTGGGTTAGCAAGAGCTGTGACTAGCAACGATTCGTCTTAGTATGTTGGTTATAACTATACCATGATAGTGCATTGTTGTATTGAAGGGCGTGAGGTTGGTAACTTTCACCCACACCTCATCGCCTTCGTTGGCCTCCAGCACTGGACCAGGGAACTGGCCGTTGATCAGAATCATGTCTCGCATGAAGCCATCTGGGGAATGTTTCCCCCAGGTGACAGTGAGGCTGAATAGGCGAGGCCCCCAGGATGCCTCTAGAGCTAAGGATAAGGGCAGGGCTATAGCTAAAGCCAGGCCAGCCATGAGATTTTGCATCGTTCTAAGCCTTAGCACAGAAAACATGGCGTCGAAAGGCTTCGCGCAGTCTTGAGTATGAGAAAAATAGATTATATAGGTCGATATGGTATGTATGTGGTATCAACAACTTTCCATGGCTCTCCTTTTAACCATTGAAGTAATGCCTGAGTTCCGGAATTGGCGCCTGAGAGCCCCTGGGAATATTTCCTATAGGAAAGAATCGGAGCCCTGGCTAGGATGGCCAGTGTTCCTTTTGACTCCACCTCGATGCGAAGTCAACCGGTAGCAATATTCACTAACCTATAGAATGGACGTCGTCATAATCAGTAGACGGGGATTACCATCGGGCCTCAGACCTTGCCCAACCGGGCTTCGGGGACCGTAGCAGTTGCATGTTGTATCGCGGCTGGAAGATATCCGACTTCAAACCCGATGACTAGATGGTAGGCTAGTTAGCTTGTCCCCTACATCGTGGTGTACCGAAGCATATGGTAGAGCGAAACCGTCGTGTGGAACATCTATGGATATCACCAAAGGGCGGTTTACAAAATGATATAAGACATCCCTTTCATTCTCCTATTAGATCTTTCAACTATTAACCTTCGGTAACGAGTTACTTCTTTACTAGTTAAAGGAATTTACAACTTTTCAACTAAATACCTACCGCTCGATATCTCAAATCAACCATGCCTGCCTCGGCCCCCCAACATGCGTCTGCTTTTAATTCGACGCGATTCTTGGACGATTACAAGAAGACAGCCGACGCCCTTGGTGCTCCATATAACGAGTCAACAGTTGCTCAAACACTGAATAGCTTTGGCAATTGCTTCTATGACGGGACCGTCATTTGGCGCTCCACGAGTCGGCCCAACGACAAGTTGAACTATCGATTTTACCTTCGTAATCGAGTGGACACTGTCGCCCTCGCGATCAAGGCCGGCTACATTGAAGAAAATCACCCGATGGCGCGGCTGGCAACTTGCTGGAGCAACCTGTTCGACGAAGAGACGGTGCAGTGGTGTGATTTGGACCCTGAAGAAGGTGTAGCCAAAACCTGGATCTTCATGAAGACTCAAAGGCCTATAGACAATATCTTGGATGCAGCAGAGGTCCCTGACTGCGTTCGGGCACATCGAGCCACCTTTCATAGCTTGGGTCTGAAACTTGTGCACTTCGCCGCTGTTGACTATCATGGAGGCACCCTGAACATCTACTTCACTGCCCCGGGCCCCATCTCTGAAGCCCAAGCAGCTGCGTACGCCAACCTGTCCGGGTGTAAGCCCCCAACCCCAGACGAGTTTGCAGATTTGCGCAAGTACCTGCCTACTCAGCGATTCGTCTTTGCTGCCACAATCGATTACACGACCGGCAAGATCAAGCGTGTTGCATTCTACGCCTTGAATGTACCAGAAGGCGAACTCCCAGGAACAATGAATGAAAGGCTACGCAAATTCTTCGCCGACGCTCCCTCGTACGATAAGCAGCAGACTAAGAATATCGCGTGGTCCTATGGTAATGGAGATAGCAAGTATATGAAGGGCGAGGCAAGTTATACGGGAGAATTGCAGGATTGGGTGAAGAATGTGAGGAGTCCCGTGCCGGAACATTTGGCCCTGATGCTGGATGATGCGAGGGCTTCTTTCTCCTTTTAAGGCTATAACTAAGGCATGATTACCAGCTCTCAACACTAGGGCAACTGAAATGCAAAAGGAGCACTGAAATATAGGTACCTGTAAGACTTGGTTAATCGATATATTATATTATTTGTTAGCTATAATCATTCCTTAAATCAGTTGTATAAATTCATGCTAGCGATTGTTTATCAATGCTGGAGAGCTTGCTGGTTACATAGTATTGGTGACATTATTATATACCTAGTGGTTATAACTTTTATGACTATATTTATTGTATATCCAGCAGCCATGTAATAGCAGTTAGTATAGAATTATGCACTTTGCCAGCAAAATGGAGGAATTTATGATTATAGTAACTAGAATAACCAAGACAGAGAGAGGACCTATCTATTTATTTGAAATACTGGTAAAACCAAGAATCTTAGATCTTAAGTCTAGATGAGAGTCATACAGAGTATACCTTCTTTTCCTCGGTACATGGAACATGCAACTGATAAACTGCCTCTTCTAGTACGCGGAAACAGTTGGTGACTACCTCATCGCCGGGTGGAAGAACTTGTGTGATATAAAGTCCCGCTAAGCCTTCCGTGCGGTCAAGCCACTGCACCACTGTTAGTGAAGGGGCTTTCAGAATATATAGCATATTGAGATATAAAGAAGGAGCAGTGAATCACGCGAGAGGCAAGGGCAGGGCCTAGTAACTTACAGTATGAATACCTGGCATACCCTGCCAGTTGGCACTCTTTGCCGCCCTTCGACCGGGAAAGCTTTCTGCATTGATGGACGAACTGAGCCCAAAATGGCCTTTAGATCCCTCCGGCCATGTTTGGCCCAAGTGGGCTCGCTTCGGGCCGCACATCATGGAGTTGAAATGAGATTCGTCAGCAGTCTGTGGTCGCAGCAGCTCGTTAAGACTACCTTCACTGATGATGCCACCACCGTCATGCAATAGAGCGGATAGGAGCTTTGCCTGGTCCGCAAGAGTACTGTAGAGCCCCACGCCACCGCAGCAGTCGGCCGCTGGGTAACCGAATGGGATCTTACCTTTAGTAATTGTGCCGTCCGGGTTTCGCAATGCCATTTCAACGAGCTTTGCCTCGAGATCTGATCGTATCCAAGGCCTGAAGGTCGTGGATGCCATCTTAAGTGGGATCCAGATGTTGGTTCGCATGAAGGACTCAAGGTCTTGCTTTGTGACAACTTCGATCTATAGATGACTGTTCAGCTTCTGACGCTTTCGAGATTTTCAAGGAGCCGAGTTAACTATGTGGAGGGAGCCCTACTGTTCGGCCCGCCCAATCCATCCCAGGGCCGTACGCCCAGCCCTGGCCGGGCTCAAAAATCAGTGGTTGCAGGTATCCTTTCTGCGGCAAGTCTAGTTAGCGTTTCAGTAACCAGTGCAGCAACTAGTTAACTAGTTAAGCCAAGGAAGTACTCACATAAGACCCGGTGAAGGTGTTTTCTTCCTTTCCGACGTAGGCAGCCCACCGCAGAAGCCCCTCGTGTTGCTTATCGTAGCAGAAGCCGCTGCTGTGTGAGAGCAACTGGCTATCGCTTGTATTTTAGCATAGAGTCTTGTGCATGGCAAATGTTCCTTTGGGTCATTTCCTAGTTACCGAAGGGAGATAGGGGTTTTGCACTTCCTCAAGCGTGGCGCGCCATCGTCGTCAAACCCCTCCAATACATCCAAGTCCGCCAGCTCCGGCACAATCTCCCTCACGTTCTGGTCTAGGGTGAGGACAGCGACTGCGGTGGAAAGCTTAGTGAGTGAAGCAATCCAAAACAAAGAGTCCTCTGTAACAGGGAGAGAGCGCGCAAGATCTCGCCAGCCGTAGGCTGCAGAATGAAGTCTGCCTGCTTGCTCAACTTTATTAGAGACGGTGCTCTCCCAGATGCATGTTTCACTCAGAAGATAGCTGTGCATACCCTCGTTTCCAATAACGCAGAAGCACGCATTATGCAGTATAGGGCTCTCGCCATCGACCTGTCCTTTCAGAATGTGGTCAATAAGCTCTGGTATATTGGGTGTTTCAATACTCCCCATCTTCGATAACTAAATTACTTGTTATTGCCTGTAATTTGTTTCTTTCAAGGTTAACTGCTAGAGAAAAGATAACTTGCTATACAGTTCGAAATAATCCTGATATATTTAACTTCCAAGGCTGTAACGGTACACGAGACCCGAAGCCGCTGCGGTCCGGGTACTGGCACTGGATGTGACAGAGGCCCGAGTGCCGAAGCCGAGCGAATATTGTAACTATACAACCTATACCCCCCATTACGGAGTAGTCAAGGCGAGTTCCGAACATAACTCTCTCAGAAAGCCAACTGCCTAGAATCTCATCATACCGATCGAAGTAATCAATCCGAATAAAAACATGCAAGTTGTCCCAAAGATGATTCACCAAGCAAGACCAGCCCCCCTACAGGGCAACGTTAAAACCGCTGTCAACAATCTGTTTCTATTCCCTGGACCGTTTGGCACACCCAAGGTCTTTGAACTAATACCGTCTATCGATCCCAACTTCGTGGCAGTCTTCGTATTGACCAGCGCCTTTGCCAATGTTCCAGACCAGTTCAACAACGCCAGCATCCCAGAACTGGCAAGCCTGTATGTGGCAGAAATCAAGTCTCGACAACCACACGGGCCTTACTCATTACTGGGATACTCCGTTGGCGGCACCATTGCATATGAAGTAGCTCGACAATTGCTTGCGGACAAAGAGGCGGTAGAACGGATCTATTTTGTCGACTCTCCATGTCCCCTGATCATTCCATCTATACCACGCAATTTTATGGATTTCATTGGCTCGTCACAAGCAGATCAACAAGAGCTAGATTCACAGTCAAAGGCGCGTGTGAGGCTCATGAGCTCTGTAGATGGAACCCCGACGCTGGGTAGCCTCGAACGATATAGGCCAACGCCGCTTTTGCCATACCCAGGTCATCCTATTCCCGGGACAACATATTATGTCGCCAAGCAGAGTCTTGATCCTCACATGGCAGTAAATCTACCAAATCCATTGGAAGGAGACGAAAGGCTCATGTTATGGCTGCTCTATGACCGCAGGGGGCTTGAAGCAACTGGAGGTGGATGGGAGAGATTGGTGGACAGATCAAAGCTAAAAATCGTCTCCATCGACGGAAACCATCTAAGTATTATGGAAGAACCAAATGTGAGAGACCGCCAATCCGTATAACTTCTTGGTACAATCAACACTGACCTGTCTCTTTCCCTCTTTTTAGCAGATCTCGAAGTGGGTAACAGAACTGCAATCTTCTTACTGGGACTTATCTTTTCCATTCAAGGTTAGGAGTATAAGAAAACGGGAGTAGAAGTCCGAACCTGCAACTGCCGGCGTCTGACTACGCGTATCGGATAAACGATATGCCGATCGCCGCCACCTCCTGACACCTTTCGGCCGACGGCCCTCTACTCTACATAGATAAATAGCCGTAGTATGCTCGATGAGCGTTACGCCCATCATCATCATCATCATCATCATCATCATCATATCATCATCAAATTATACGCCTATTTCTCGTCCTTTCTGTGTTCGTTTGGCTGTTGAGGCATCGTTTTGCTTGCTCCGTTGTGTCTTGCTGCCCCTTTGTTATAGGGTCCACCTATTATTGGATAGATTTATTACCCTTCTAGTTGTATCCTTTGCGTTGACAACAGACTTCTCAGCTCACATGCTGTCTTTGTTGTTACAAAACGATGCCTGATAAACTGACCAAGAGCCGAGTAGATGGCTCCGTCCTCATCTTGTGTCTCAACCCCATTTTGGCAATATTTGTCCGCGAACAACTTAACCACAGGTTCAAACTTCGATAATTCATGGAAGACCAGTTGCGCTCTCAACGTTCCTTCTAATTCCCTATCCACTTCATACGCACCAAGCCGAAGCGGGGCCGCCATGAAATCAGCTTGCACCTGGCCCTGCTCTTGTTGAATTTTTGAAATACTGCAAAAGCTAAAGGGCGTCAAGTCGTCAACCTTAGCGATGGCACTGTATGTTGCTAGCACCTTTGAAATCATGACGGCGATGCGGAAGGGCAGGTATGCGTCTGCCTCGCACAGACACTCTAATATCTCTATTAATTGTTTACTGACACTCGAACAGGTAAGCAATGCTTGGTCGGCGGTTGTTATAGGCGGTGTACTTGACAATATATTGTGTTCGCGCAGCGTTGGTTCGCCATCAATGGAGGCTTGGAGCATCTTCAAGACACGTACGCAGCTATGCCCATTTAGCGGGTCTTGGGGCTGTTTTAGGGCCAAATTTTCTGGTGACAGGGCAGTATCATTGTCAGTCTCACCAGCGTTGCTGAGAGAAGGAATTTCAGGCGAGCAGTCGAAATCTGTTGTTTGTGGAACGGAAAGGGAGAAACCAGATGGTGTTTGATACTCGGCTCCTAGTAGGGCGAGGTCTTCTGTACTCGTGTTAAAGTAGTCTATAAAGGCCATGGCATCGATCGAGCTATAGCATGAGGAAGCTTTGCTCTGGTCGAACTGCGGATCTCTGTTGTTTGTGGTTGGCATAGATGGAGGGGAAGATGAGACTGTGACTCTGGATTCAAGGCCTGGACCTGGGTTCCTGTCTTGGGGAGCTGGTCCTGGGTTGGATGTAGGTGGTGTTGGAGACTTGGTTGTGCTACCTAATAATCGACTCTGTCCTCTAGGCTGGAGGATAGCCTGAAATGATTGATTAGACCCCAATGATGGTCCAGCGGCATGGTCCGTAGTTTGGGTATGGTGGTGAGATGGCATCAATATGTTAGCATTTTGAGCCTTGATAAGGTCAATGGTCGGCTTTCCAGTCCTCATCGAGACGCTGTAATGACAGGCGCCGTCTATGCGGACACACCGGCCACATTGAGGGTGCTGTTTCTCGCAGCGCACCTTGGCGTCGAGGCATAAATCACAGGAGCTAGCGCACGCGAATAATGAATAACTTGTTAATTACGCTTGCCAAGTCAGTGCTCCAACGCGACCAGCGGGGAGGGCAACTCACGAGCGAAACTTGACTACTGGTGGCTCAGGCTGCCGAGACTTGCGAGCTTGGTATCCGCTATGCTTTGACGTTGCCATATCGCTCATATAATAAAGTTGATTCCAGTGGGATGGGTAAGAATTACACTGCAAAGTGGCTACCTAGGTAGTTAACGGTACCTCGTACAGCGTTATAGCCAGTTGAGCCTCTTAACTCGTTATGATAAACGCGATTTTGAAGCAGCCAGGTAGAAGTTCGTTTACTCAGCTTGAATGGGAGATTGTGCTATATATTTCAAGGTTCTACCAGCGAGATAACTACCTAACCTAAGCAGTTACTCTGTAGGAATATATTGTATTCTCCTACTATACGTACTTTCCGTGCTTCAGCCTGTTGGTGAGTGGGACTCACCTCCTCATTGGTAGCTGCGTATACCCAGGGGTTCTTCTTTGAATGTTCCGAGGACAGGAGTTCCGGGCCGCGACTTACGTATAAATCAACCGGCTGGTTGAAGTCATTCGCGAAGCGCACAGAATTTGACGTCAAATAAGACACGTCAAAGGAATTTCAAAGCGTGAGCCTTGCCGAAGTTGTTCTTTGGCTAGCTTGCCATCGCCTTTTCGCCCACAAAATACAGAGTAGCTAGTTATCTACTGCCATTTAACTGGCCAGTCAACTATTTAACTTGTTATTTGCTGAATTAGCATTCATCCTGGTACTCGAGGGCGTGCTTGATTAATAGCCGGCATGGAGGAGCCCTCGCTTCCGACGGCACGGCGGCAACGAGGCCAGCAGTCATCAGTAGGTGGAAGCTGAGCAAGGGCCCGTCAAATGTACCTTCGCTTCACTCTTTACGTACACTGTACTCGGTTTTAGTCCATTTTGTACGAAGTACTCCGTACTCTCGTGATGTATAGACAGGGACCCCTGGACAGGTGCAGGATTGTTTTAACAAGCTCCCTGCTAACCCAATTGCTTGGATACTCTATACATATATTTCCGGAATCAAGTGGTTATGTCCGGAGTATTCCTTACCCCTCTGGAGTTAAGCCCTGTAAATACCTCAGACTCTAGCAGGGGGCTCTAAACCCGAGCCCCGAAACCCCGCATGGTGTTACTGTACATTCTATCTGTCGGGTAACATCTGTCCTCTCTTAAATGCTAGAAATATGAGGTATAAATATACCCTCTACATATTAGACTGATAAAGCTCCGAAGCTATCTTGATAACCCAATCCTCTTTTATTTTATTGACTCTCGTGCTTTACCCTGGGCCACTCTTGCCTTATCAATAGCATTAATTACAATATTCTATTATCCAAAGATTGCAATGCCACTCTCTATTGGGGATGCTATCAAGAACCGAGGTTCACTGCATATCCTCTCGGACAATATCGAGGTTCCTGATACACATATCCAGAGCATTGTCCAAGATGCTATCCTCCACTCACCCAGCCCATTCAACTGTCAGTCTGGCCGGGCTGTAGTGCTTCTAAAAGAAGAGCATAAGAGATTCTGGGATATTACCTATAATACCACCAAGGAGAGTGTTGCACCCCCTATCTTTGAGAAGGCTTTTGAGCCACGTATCAAGATGTTCCGCGCAGCATATGGAACAGTAAGTCTATTATTATCATCCTTAGGGTATAAGAGCCTGTTGTTAACCTAGTTTGTATTATCTAGATTTTGTTTTATGAGGATTCTAGGTCACTCAAGGCAGCAGGGGAGAAAATGCCCGTTATAAAAGACAAGATGCCTATATGTGAGTAATCTCTTCTTAGAGAGTAAGATAGAACAGACTGTGTGGATTCTAATGTCAATATATATAGGGTCGGAGCATTCAACGGGGATGTTGCAATATGCAGTTTGGCTAATGTTAACTGCAGAAGGTCTTGGGGTTAATCTGCAGCACTATAACCCAATGGTGGATGCTGCAACGGCTAAGCAATGGAATATCCCCGATGAATGGAGTCTGAAAGCCCAGATGGTGTTTGGAAGGCCTGAAGCGCCGCGCATTATGCAAAAGACTTTTGAGCCCGTTGAGGAGAGAATAATGATATTTGGGGGGAGCTTGTGTTAGGAGATAGGGCTCAATCATGTTATTCAAAACAGCATCCAAGTCCAGCCTCTGAAATTGACATGATATTATGGAAATACCTTATTCTCAGCTCATAATATAAGAAGCTTGCTACCTATACAAGAGATGCTTTGACTCTAGACAATTATACGTCTGACTAGCAGCGGGCTTCTGCTTTCGGTTCCTGCGGCCGCTGGCGCTTGACCAGGCGTAGCTGTCGGATATACTATACGCCGATCGCCGCCACCCCCTCTGGTTGCATGTTGATAGGCGTCGGTCGATATCGTACATCTTCTACCCACCATCATCATCCACTTTCATGCCTCTTTACCACCGATTTCTGTGTTCATTTGGCTGCTGAGGCATCGTTTTACTGTTCTGCTGTGCCTGAATAGGTGTGCGAGGCTTTTCTCACGTGATAGACCTGAACAGAGACTTCATCCGTGTATTTACATCGCTAAAGCTCATATTACTTTATGCAGATATTGACCATCTTGCTGCTGTTATTTGATGCTAGCAACACGATACGCTGTGTCAAGACAATAGCATAGAGTGACTGCTTCACCAACGGGACGCAGAAGGCAAAAGTGGTAAAGCAGCTAGAGAATATATTTTCTAGGCCGGCAAGGTTGCGTCCTATGATGAAGGTGATCGAAGTGCAACGGCACATAACAAACTACTCACCAGATAACAATGGCCACAACTTGTTTTAATAATACGGGCCTCCTGTTTTCAGATAAATGATGCAGTGGTTGGTTTTGCTCTAGAGTTGATAGTGGGTGGATCGGTGATAACGTCGCCACGATATTATTAAATCGCTTATGCTGAGGCTCCGGTCATGGCAATGTCCAGAATCGCATACCTTTGTCTCTTTATGAACACCGAGTGCCGTCTAGGGTTGCAAATGCCCTGCTCGGCTTCAGCTCATACAGAGCGAGGTGGAGCTTGACCAGATACCCGGGATCCGGCTGGGGGCACATTAGAGCGGGTTTCGGGTGTCGGCCCTCTCCCTAGACACTGTTGGAGGCCCCTGGAAAAGGCAGCCTACTACGATAGCCCTGATACCAGAAGATAATGACAATAATGGAGAATATGGTTGTGCTCTATAAAGAAAGGTTGAGCCTCCGGCCACCCTTCTTGCAGTGTCGGTCGCCTCTATTATCCCCATAACCCTAATATTCTCCCCGACCACTAGAACGTGTGAAGATAGAATGAAGAACCAAGAATGCTTGTGTCTCTTTGGAGATCAAACCAATGACTTCGTCCCTGGCTTGCGCCAGCTGCTTCGAATAAAAGATGGCCCTCTACTTTTATCCTTCCTTGAGAAGACACATATTGCATTACGGCAAGAGATCGCCCAGCAGAGTCGTGAGATCCAGAATTTATTGCCGCGCTTCTCCGGGGTAGCCGACCTACTCGCCTCTTATTCAACAGAGCTAAACTCTACCCCCGTCCTTGCTAGTACCTTGACGGCAATTTACCAGCTCGGCAGTTTCATAAGGTACGACAGATTCGGAACCTATTCCTTTCTTTATAGATTCTAACATTAATCAGCTATTATGGAGATGGCTCCAGGCCATATCCTACAGGCCAAAGCTACACTCTGATTGGCCTATGCACAGGTCAGCTCGCTGCATGTGCTGTTGCATCCGCGTCTAGCGTAGGCGAGCTTGTGTATTTGGCCATCGAGGCCGTGATAATTGCATATCGCACAGGCCTCCACGTCACCAGAACTCGTCAACTTCTAGAGAATGATACCGATAGGAATAAGAATTGGTCCTATATAATTCCGAAGTTGCAGGCCGACCTTGTTGCTTCGCGGATCGAACAGTTCTCCCAATCACAGGTAACCCTCTCTCATTCTCCTTTCATACGAGAAATTTTTCTATAGCCTAACTGACGTTAAGTAGAGTTTACCCATTGGATTCAGGCCATTTATTGGAACTGTTGCTCCGTGCAGTGTTACTATTTGTGGCCCTCCTAGGGCCTTGAAAGATCTTTTTAACTCACCCCTTATGGGCGATGTTAAGCCTATCCCGGCCTCAGTTTTTGCACCATATCACAGTTCTCATCTGCATACCGAGTCAGACATTGAAGAAATCCTAGTAACCCTTCCAGAGACAGCCGCCAAGGCTACCACGAAACTTCCCATTATCTCCAGTGTTACGGGCGAGCACATCCGTGATTCTACCTTTAAGGCTCTACTTCATAGGTCGCTAGGTGAGATTCTAAGAGAACCTCTCCGCCTGGATATAATCACCAAATCCATTAATACTGCTGCCCGAGAATCTTTATGTGCTCAGTGGGCTATCTTTTTGGTTGGCACGAAAGCTTCCTGGGGCCTGGCTAGTGCTCTTAATGAGATTGAAGGCATCTCCGCCAAGGTTGAGTATATCGAAAGTACCTCCAGCCTTGACACACCCAATTTGCAAACAAGGAGTAATGGGCGGCCAGAACAATCCAAGATAGCCATCATTGGGTATGCAGGGAGATTTCCTGAGGCTGCAGATCCGGACAGTCTTTGGAAGCTCCTTTGCGAAGGACGGGACGTTCACCGTGAAATTCCACCCGACCGATTTAACATCAACACGCATTACCACCCGACCGGGAAGAAGAACACCTCCCAAGTCCGATATGGTTGCTTTATTAATGAACCGGGCCTTTTCGATTGTCGCTTCTTTAATCTTTCTCCCAAGGAAGCGGACCAGAGCGATCCCAGCCAGAGACTTGCTCTCCTAACCGCTTACGAGGCCCTCGAGATGGCCGGCGTTGTCCCAGATAGGACCCCCTCTACCCAGCGAGATCGAGTAGGCATATTTTACGGCATGACTAGCGATGACTGGCGAGAAGTGAATAGCGGGCAGAGTATAGGGACCTACTTTATCCCTGGTGGTAATCGCGCGTTCACACCAGGACGTATCAATTACTACTTTAAGTTCTCTGGGCCCAGTGTTAGCATCGATACAGCCTGCTCATCTAGCACGGCCGCCATTCATATAGCCTGCAATTCTCTTTGGAGGAACGACTGTGACACGGCTATTGCTGGGGGTGCCAACGTCATAACTAACCCCGACAACTTCGCTGGCTTGGATAGGGGCCATTTCCTATCGCGCACCGGAAATTGCAAGACGTTCGATGATGGAGCTGATGGATACTGCCGGGCAGATGCTGTCGGATCCGTGGTTCTGAAGAGGCTGGAGGACGCACTGGCCGACAAAGACCCCATCCAGGCTGTAATTTGCGGCGCCTACACCAACCATTCCGCCGAGGCTGAGTCCATAACTCGCCCACACATTGGCGCACAGTCGGCCATTTTCCGGCACGTCCTTAATGATGCTGGCCGCGATTCTTTGGATGTGAGCTATATTGAAATGCATGGTACAGGAGTAAGTCACAGCGAGCCTCCATTAGAATCTTAAAACTGACACTTTGAGTAGACACAAGCTGGTGATTCAGCAGAGATGCGATCAGTTCTAGATGTCTTTACGGGCAGCCAGTCTGGCCGCACTACGGAGCGACCACTATATCTTGGATCCCTGAAGGCCAACATCGGCCATAGCGAGTCGGGATCTGGTATATCATCGCTCATCAAAGTGATACTGATGATGAAAAATAGCATAATTCCACCTCACTGTGGCATTAAAACCAAGCTCAACTCCAAATTTCCAGTGGATTTGAAGGAACGCGGAATCAAAATCGCTTTAGAAGCGACGCCATGGCAGCGACCGGCGGATGGTAGGCGGATGGCTTTTCTCAACAACTTCAGCGCGGCTGGCGGGAACTCAGCGCTTCTCTTGGAGGATCCCCCTGCTAAATATGATCTCCAGGCATCGGCTGACCCCAGGAGTTTCCACATAATTACTGTGTCAGCCCGAAGTAGCCAGTCGCTTCGCCAGAATGCCAAACACCTTGCAGAGCACCTTCGAAGGAACCCTGAGATATCTCTTGGAGGCCTTGCCTACACAACAACAGCTCGCCGAATTCACCATAACTATCGGCTGTCTGTTACTGGGCGGACCATCACCGACGTGAAAACTGCTTTGGAGAAGTCTGCTAGTTTGGACATTCAACCCGTGCCCCGCAAGATCCCTGGAGTCACTTTCGCGTTTACTGGGCAAGGGTCAAGCTACCAAGGGATGGGGAAACATCTATTCGCTTCCTTTAGCGTTTTCCGTGAGGAGCTGCGGCGCCTAAATGGCATTGGCGGAAGTTTCGGGTTTGATTCGTTCATGCCCTTGATCAACGGCAGTGCCGCTAATGAGGCAATGCATCACTCTCCTCAAGCAACGCAATTGGCCTTGACCTGCTTTGAGATAGCGCTAGCTCGGCTATGGGAGTCATTTGGTATTGTTCCCAGCCTAGTGGTCGGACACAGTCTCGGAGAATATGCGGCTCTGCACATTGCTGGGGTACTCTCGGCTCGTGACGCGGTGTACCTAGTTGGGACACGAGCTCGTCTAATACAAGATCGTTGCTCAGCTGGAACCCACGTTATGCTCGCTGTCAAAGCCCCCGTAACCGCACTCACCCAAGTTTTACAAGATCATCGCCTAGAGGTTGCGTGTGTTAATACCCCTGATCAGACTGTTATTACTGGCACTAAGGCCGATGTTGACCGCGCTCAAAGGGCACTAGAGCTGCCTGGCATCAAGACAAGCAGATTAAAGACTAATTTTGCCTTCCACAGTTCTCAGGTAGAACCAATCCTCGACGATTTTCAGAAGTTCACTCGTGGGATCAAATTTGGGAAGCTCACTATACCCCTTCTATCGCCCCTGTTGGGAGCTGTCATCACTTCAGAAGACCAGCTTGGAATAGAAAGAGAGTATCTCACCCGTCATTGTCGTGAGACGGTTAACCTCGCCGATGCTATCCAATCCGCTCTCTTCCAAAACATCGTATCCGAAGACACCATCTGCTTGGAAATTGGGCCAGATCCCGTTGTTATAGGGATGTTGAAGGCTAGCATTGGGCCATGCACTAGGATAATCGCCTCTGTTCGGAAGAGTGAGGACCTCTGGGTTACACTATCTAATGCTCTCCTGACTTTCTATCAAGCGGGGCTGGATCTTCAGTGGGGAGAATACCACCGAGACTTTGACGCATTTCAAAATATTGTCTCGCTGCCCGCTTACCAGTGGGACTATAAGAATCATTAGATCCAATACGTTCATGACTAGTATCTAACGAAGGGGAACCCTCCTGTCGCCATAACCGAGCTTCCAAAGCCTCCAGCTAACCCCGGTTTCTTGTCTGCTACATGTCAGAAGATCCTGCATTTGGAACATGGATTAAACAAATCGTGTATGCTCATGGAGTCGGACATCTCTCTTCCCGATTTTCGGGCCATTTTTGAGGCACATAAGGTGAATGGCGCAATGTTATGTCCTTCTTCCGTCTATTGCGATATTGCAATCACCCTGGGCAACTATCTGCACAAGTTCAATCCTATAAAGGCTAATCGGAGCGTCGAAGTTGCCAACATGGCCACTACGAAGCCTCTGCTTATGCAGACCCCAGGAAACTCGGAGCTTTTCCGTACATCTGTCGAGGCGGACTGGGCCTCTCAAACAGCTACGGTTAACTTCTACAGTCTTGGCTCTAGCGGAGAGAAAGCAGTGGAGTATGCCACCTGTATGCTTCGATTTGGAGACTCTGATTATTGGGTCTCTGAGTGGAGGCGTATTGCGCATCTTGTTCAGTCGCGGATGAAAACACTGCGGGACGCCGCCCACAACGGTAGCTGCCATCTAATAAAGCGTGGAATGGCATACAAGCTGTTTGAAAACTGTGTCGAGTATGGGCAAAGCTTTCAAGGAATTGACGAAGTCTATCTAGATAGTAAAGACCATGAAGCCACGGCCCGTGTCACATTCAAGGATAAAAGCACATGCTTCCACGCCAACCCTTACTATATTGATAGCCTCGGCCATCTATCGGGCTTTATCATGAATGCTACAGAATCGTTCGACTATAAGTCACATGTGTTCCTTAACCATGGTTGGGAATCAATCCGATGCGCGGCCAAGCTCTCCGCTGAAGGCACATACGACACATACGTCAAGATGAAGTCCTTGGACGGGAAACGATATGTTGGTGATGTCTATATTTTCCAGGGTGATTCTATTGTTGGTGTAAACCAAGGCGTGGCGGTAAGCATATACGGGGGCTTCTTCACGACGAGCCTATGTGTCTATTGCTAACTTTTTCTTAGTTCCAAGCGGTACCCCGCAAAGTGTTAGATATCCTTCTCCCTAATCCCAGCAAAGATGCCAAGATGGATACAGCAAAGGAGACAACCACTGTCGCTAGCAGGCGAGCTGGAGCTCCCCAGAAAGACATTGGCCGACCAGAGAACGCACAGATGTCGAGGAATGAGCAGACTCTAGTATTTCCACAAAAAGACCAGGTTCCGGAGACCTTTCTACTCGTACGGGCGTTGAATATAATTGCAGAAGAGACCGGCATTACCATAGTTGAGCTAACGAATGATCTCCTTTTCACGGATATCGGGGTTGACTCGCTCCAGGCCCTATCTATCTGTGGTAGACTTCGGGAAGAACTAAATATCAACGTCGGCTCAACTCTCTTTCTGGAATATCCAACTGTGGGAGACCTCAAGATCTTCCTTGGCGCCGGGACTGGGTTAGCGGACGCCCCCGAAGACAATTCCAAATGCTCCACCCCAGGTTTGGGGTTTTCCCGTGACGGCGACTTTGCCAACACCCCTAGTGATGCCACAGATGTAGGCCAGGAAGACAGGGAGCGGGAACCAATGCGCGGGGATAACCCCTTTCTATCCGAAGTCTGCACTATCCTGGCTGAAGAGCTCGGAGTCGAGGTAGAAGATGTGTGGAATGCACCATCCCTTACTGAGCTGGGCCTTGACTCCCTCATGTCCCTAAGTATTCTCGGGAGGCTGCGAGAGCAACTAAATATTGATCTCCCTTCAGAGCTCTTCTCTGATGACGACATGACAACCATCCGCAGGAAGCTTCTTAACGACTCCGCAGGATCTAATAACCCCAATCCTATACCGACAACACCAACGTCCATCGTTTGTACAAGCATTCCTACTACCATTCCAACAGCAACTTCAGTCCTGCTCCAGGGCAATCTCGCGACGGCGCAGAAGGTCCTTTTCCTGTTTCCTGACGGCTCTGGTTCGGCAACCTCATACGCCGCTCTTCCACCTGTCGCACCTCGTGTTGCCATTGTTGGCCTTAACTGCCCCTACTTGAAACGTCCTCAAGACCTGAAATGTGCACTACAAGATATGACGGCCCTATATTTGGCTGAGATCCGCCGGCGACAGGCTTATGGGCCGTACTATCTGGGTGGGTGGTCAGCAGGAGGTATCTGTGCCTACGACGCCGCAGCAACACTTGTGGAAGCGGGTGAGCAAGTTGCCTCATTAATCCTAATTGATTCACCCAACCCAATACGCCTTGAAAAGCTCCCCATACGCATGTACCACTTCCTCAATGATGCCGGCATGTTTGGCTCTGGCGGTTCTAAACCTATACCTGAGTGGCTGCTGCCTCACTTCCTCGCCTTCATTGACGCACTGGCTCTTTATGAGCCTACCCCGTTCACACCAGGAACGGCGCCTAAAACACACGCCATCTGGGCTTCAGACGGAGTCTACGAGTCGACTGAAGGGAAGAGACTGGAGGAGCGGCCTGATGATACCCGTGAGATGAAGTGGTTACTAAATAGCCGCACCGATTTCGGCCCAAATGGGTGGGATAGTCTAGTTGGGATGGAAAGCTTGACGACAGAGGTTCTACATGGGGCAAATCACTTTACCATGATGGAAGGCCGTCAGGGTCTCAAGTTAAGCCGATTCCTCGCCAGGTCCATGGGAATTTAGTAACTCATTCTCTCTGATATTCCCAAATATTTCAGACCAGTTTGGGAGATGTGCGTAAGGGATAGGTGTAAGGCTTGGTTCGCAGGTGAGGCTCTATCTTATGTATATAGGTACGAAATAGATCAGATAAAACCCTAGCTCAGGGGTAATAATCTATAGCCCTCCGTTATTGATTCTGAAATTGCATCGTTTACTCTTGACAGATATATACAGAAATACAGAGCTGTTCCAGGCTATCCTGGAGTCGCTTTCGGCTCTTTGGGAATATACGACCTATGTCCAGGCATGGCGTTCCTCTACTACACCGGAAAAGATAGAAAGTCTGAGGATTGGCCCTGGGGGCTAAACAGCAATATCCAGTTAAAGTTATAAAACTAAGGATCAAATAATAACTACATCACACAAGCGCCCCATCTCGCAAAAAGTCTTGCACCCAGCCAACGGTCATCCTAAGCAGAAACGGCCAGTCAGTAACAATCACACCGTACCGGGGGGCTGCCCCTGGGCTGCCGAGGTCTTACTTTGATCTTTCAGTATCGGCGAACTTGTTGTGGTCCGCAAACACGGCTTGCTTGTACAAGGGATCGTCCTTGAGCGCCACAAATTGATCGATATCGCGAAACTGAACTTGTACAATGCAGTCATAGTCGGCTACGTTGGAAAACTGAGAATCGAATATCCTGCTCATCAAAGAGCGGGTGGAGAGCGGATTGTGTGTCTGTTCCAGCCATGAATTAGTTCTGTGAGCCAACCGTAGCTAAGTACCTAGTTAAGTAACTAAGGTAGTTGTTACCTGTTCACTGGGAAAGACAAGCCTAACTAGTCGATAGGAGCGAGAGGTTATTTCTACTCACCATGGTGAATTTATCAATTCCGTGCTTCACCATGAGGCCCATCACTAATGGCGCGTGGACCTCTGTCATATAGACGCGATAGGCTTCCTCGTCCATTCCCTCTTTACGATAAGCACATATTGTGAGGCAGAGCATCGGTTGCTTGACTTGCTGCCCGTTCTGCATGATTGCTGGCTAACTACGTTAGTTAGTTACCTAGTTACAGCAGCAGGTATTTCGAGAAAAGGAGTAACTAGTACCTTCATCATCCTCATGAACGGCCACAGCAATAGATATAGATGTATATCCGTGGTCTCAGAGGTAATCAGTTGACCGATCGGTCTTCGGGTTTGGCTGCATCGATGGTCGGGCATCTCGGGCTTGAAGCTGTGCCTCGTTTCATACCTACCTAGTCGACTACCAATATTCCATGGCCCGGGACCCGGGAGACGAGTTAAACGGCCGGGGAAATAATAAACACAGCCGTACATTGGAGGGTCTCAATCCTTAACTGCCTATTAACCCTTCAGTGCTCTCCAAAAAAAAAAAGCAAGAGAGAATTCCAGCACTGCGAGAGTCTACCTTGACCGACTACTTTTTGTTCCTACCAAAATCCTTCTTCTGCGCACAATGGGAGCGAACGGAGATATCCTAATCATCGGCGGAGGACTTGGTGGGCTGTGTCTAGCACAGGGCCTCTACAAGGCAGGCATCCGGTTCCGGGTCTTTGAACGCGACGCAAATGCGTCGTGGAGACCTCAGGGCTATCGACTACGCCTGAACGGCGAGGGCGCGAATGCACTAAAGGAGACACTTTCGCCAGAGCTATGGGAGCGATTCGAAAAGACATGTAGCATCACCGAACTCGGCGAGACTGATATCAATGCCATCGACGGCTCTGTGTTCGCCAGCAGGGCCGGCGGCGGCCCTGCTCAAAAGGGCTTGGACCCATACACCTGCGACCGCAAGGTGCTGCGGGACATCCTGCTGACTGGCCTGGAAGACAAGATATCGTACGGCAAGGAGCTGGTCCGCTACGAAATCGTCGCTGGGGTGGTCATTGCATACTTCCAGGACGGCACGACAGCTAGCGGCCGCTTCTTGGTCGGCGCAGACGCCAGGGGCTCCGTGACTAGAGCCCAGTTTCTTCCAGATGAGGGGCCTCTCGACACCGAAGGCATGTGTATCTACGGCAAGACACTTATCACCCCTGAGCTGGTCGAACGGTTCCCCGCGCGCGCTATGCGGTGGATGACACTTGTGGTCGACCGCACCCCTATAACACAGACGCTCGACTTCGACGACACGGCCGTGACACTCCTGCTAGAGCCTGTTCGCTTCCCTAAGAGAAACGGCGGATTCGATGAATACCTACCGGCAGACTATATGTACTGGGTCCTTATCGCACGCAAGCATATTTTTAACCTCCCAGAGGGTGTACCGCTCTCCAAGTACACGGGAGCAGACGTAGCGGCGATATCACTCCGCATCACTAACTGCTGGGATCCCCGTATTCGCTCTATTCTCCACCTACAATACAAGACTCAACCAAGTCTACTTAGGGTTCTCTCAGCGAATCCGGATATTAAGCCTTGGTTGCCATCGGACAAGATCACAGTTATCGGGGACGCGGTCCACACGATGAGTCCCTGTGGAGGAGTGGGTGCTGTGACAGCACTTGTGGACGGCGCCAACCTCGCTAGAATTATTGTTAGTGAGGAGATATCGACAGAGAGTATCGGGCGGTTCGAAAAGGTTATGCGTGATTTTGCGAGAACTAGTATCGTTAGAAGCTATATTGGTGGGCGTAAATTGTTTGGACAAAAGCCATTTAAAGAATCTAGTAGATATGTAGAATAAATGAAAGGGAAGAAATAGTAGATAGAGCTTACTATTAAGTACAATATTTCACTTCCGGCGTAGTGAACGTGTCAAAGATATACAGTAGATAGAAGGAAGAGGGGTCAAGACTGAGCAAGAGGCGATTAAAGCGGCGATAATAGGCATCTACATCATTATGCGCTTGTAGGAACGCCCGGAGTACGGAGTACTACTATATAGTTCATTCGTCTCTCGGAACGCGGTTGTACGATCTGAATCCGGGTACCTGCACCGAATGACACCGGGCTTCAATCTCGCAAGTTTCGTCCGCGTCTACGGAGCTGCCTCTGTGCTTTCTACAGATGTATCTAGGTAACCAGGACTGGAGCGGTCCGGAAGATCTGGCGGACCCGAGCTGAAGGCGTCCCGACCCGCTGACCAACACGCAGGAGGCATCTTTCGCGCCTCAGACGTCCCTGACTTTCCCCCATCAGGCTCTAGCGGTAATTAAGACCCATGGACAGAACCCACCGCGGCCGGGATGATGCTGTGAGGAATTTTTCCCACCCTTTGCAGACCACGATGCCTGTCTTGCAGGGCCAATGAGAAGGGCGCACCAGCTGCTGGTCGCCGCCGATGACCTGCTCCTGAACCGAACCAGCGCTGCGGATACGACTCGCCTGTCGACAGTTAGAGTAGCAAGTTGCTGTGTCTCTTCATGCCGTACAACGGGGCTCACCACATGGTCCGCGCAGGCGTCCATCTCATTTGCGGACGGTCTCCCCTGGCGCTGCTGCTGGTGTCGCACTGTGCTGCCGGTGCCTGACGGCCAAGCGCCCATCCCTGGTATTCTATCGTATCGAGGCAGGTACCAAATACAGTCTGGGGTGCAGGCGGGCCGGCGGTTTGGGCGCTTTCCGCGCGGCCGCAGCCTGTAAGTTTGGTATTCAGAATACGGCTAGCCCCCATCCACCCTTGGGTGCTTTTCGGGCTCTCTCTCTCTCGTCTTTCTCTTCCTTCTTTGCTTCTCCCTTTTTCCCTCTCGTCCTCTTATTTTTCTGTATCTTTTTGCGCCTCTTCTGCTCCTCTCTTACTCGCTCGCTCTGCTAGCAGTTTTATTTTCATTCACTCCTTGCTGTCCCTCCTTTTCGTTTTTATCACTAGTTCCCTTCGACGTCTCCTTTTATTTTCTCCTTTGGGATTCTTGCTTGCATTATCGGATAATACCTGTTTGTAAAACTTGCCCCTTCTCTGACTCTCTTTCATACTTTCATTGTTGCCTTCTCGAGACGCATCGTTGCTTGTCCGCGTCATCTTATGTGAAACAGCAACAGGTTATATTGGCCGTCCCGGACCAGCGCTTACGTGCTGTATGCTGAACCTGGACATCAGTCGTTTACCCGCCTCTACTTACTTTCGTCTCTTGGCTTGACGTCGCCCATTGGTTTCTCTGCTGGATGATTGTCGACTCCCTGAGTCATCGACCTCCAGAGACAGGTTTTTTTGAAGGGTGGTAACGTTGGAATTCTCTGTTTCTTGAGCGTGAGCCTATCCCAGGATCACGGTGAGTTCGGTCCCCAATGGTTGGTAAAGAGACATCGCTGACGATCGCATACACTCAGGCAACCCAACAGGCAACGACTTTCACGATATTGCTTTGACCATCATCTCCGTGACCCTTCCCTTCTGGTATATATCTGACGCCCCGATAAATCCTTCAAAACGGCGGTATTACCACCCCTCAACCAGGACACTATCGTCCTTCCCCCATACCTCCTCGCCATGCAAGCGATCGATAGTGGTCGTTTGATACAGCCTGGCTCTAAAGTCTCCAGCAACGGAACTGAATCGACCGGCTTCTCTCATAACGCATACGCTTCCAATCAGCATCTCGGCTTCACTGATCGTAACGCCCGAAGAGCCAATATCCCTGCCATAAACACTAACTCTACCTCTCCGAACCCGAAGGAACAGCTGCCCTACAGCACCCCGTTCGATATGAACTTTACACCATTGCTCCCGTCTCAGCTTCTCCTGGGCAGTCCCTTCCAGCCTGGAACTCCTTCTGCCTTCGCCTCTCCCCAGTTCGGGAACTTTTCAGCTTTTTCCCAGAACAACCAGAGTGTGGGTCAAGGTATTCAAAACCAGCTTAACAGCCCGACACAGACGCAGCATGGGGCTTTATCTCCTCAAATGTATCAGACGTTGATGTCGCCTGATGGTCTAGGAAGCTCCCAGTTACTTGGTGGTTCCCATTCTCCCATCACTGGTTTGCCTGGGTTTGCCAATGCATTCGTCCCAAGCCCGCAGCTCCAGTCTGGACACGGTATTCTATCTGGTACCAGCCGAACCGTATACCTGGGAAACTTGCCGCCAGAGACCACCTCTGAAGAAATCTTGGGTCACGTTCGAAGTGGACAGATTGAATCGGTCCGTCTCCTCCCCGATAAGAACTGCGCTTTTATCTCGTTCCTGGATAGCAGTTCCGCCACTCATTTCCACTCCGATGCCATTCTGAAGAAGTTGTCGATCAAGGGCAATGACATCAAGATTGGGTGGGGAAAGCCGTCACAGGTCCCTACATCTGTTGCGCTGGCTGTCCAACAATCAGGCGCCTCCAGGAATGTGTATCTCGGAAACTTGCACGAAGATGTGACTGAAGAGGAACTCCGCGAAGAGTTGGGGAAGTTTGGCCCAATTGATACTGTGAAACTTGTCAAAGAGAAGTCTATTGGTTTTGTTCACTTTTTGTCAATCAGTAACGCAATCAAGGCGGTGACTCAACTTCCCCAGGAGCCGAACTGGCAGCCACCGAAGAGGGTTTACTATGGTAAGGATAGATGTGCATATGTATCGAAAACACAGCAACAGAATGCTGCACAGTACCTTGGGATTGCGCCGGGTTACGCACACATTTTGAACTCTGCCGACCGTGATCTCATTTCCAATGCTCTAGCTCAGCAATCGGTAGCCGCTGCGGCGGTTGCTACCACAGCTGGAGGCGTCAACAATCTTGGCAACAGGACCGTATACTTAGGCAACATTCATCCTGAAACTACGATTGAGGAAATCTGCAATGTTGTACGAGGAGGCTTACTGCATCATATTCGTTATATCCCCGACAAGCACATTTGTTTTGTCACGTTCATTGATCCGACATCTGCTGCTTCCTTCTATGCTCTTAGTAATCTCCAGGGCTTGATGATTCACAACCGACGATTGAAGATCGGATGGGGCAAGCATTCCGGAGCACTTCCACCCGCCATTGCTTTAGCTGTTAGCGGTGGTGCTTCTCGCAATGTGTACATCGGAAATCTGGACGAGACCTGGACCGAGGAGCGTTTACGTCAGGATTTTTCCTCATATGGTGAGATTGAGCTGGTCAATGCGTTGAGAGAGAAAAGCTGTGCCTTTGTGAATTTCACCAATATCGCCAACGCTATCAAGGCAATCGAAGGAATGAGAGGGTCGGAAGATTACAAAAGGTTCAAAATCAATTTTGGGAAGGATCGCTGCGGCAACGCACCCCGGCAGGTTAACAGTAACCAGCATAGCAACCGGGTAGATGGCTCTAATTCTACTAATGGAAATATCCAGTCCGGTACCAACCAGAACGGACAGCAATCGAGCCCGATCCGCCCGGCTCTATCCCCAGTCACCGGCTCTTCCGGTTCGCTTTCTCAGAACGGCCAAAGCAGACACCCACTACATGCCATCGCAAATCCAGCTTCGATCATAAATACTGGGAGCAATAATCCCTTGACTCTTTACCTTAACCAAGTGTCTCAACAACAAAACCGTGATCAAGAACCTCGCATCGGCAACTCGATGCAATACCCTTCACTGCAGCATCAGTCCCAGAACCACGGCTCTCAGGGTAGCCATGCCCATAGCCAAAACCATAGTCACTTCAGTGGAAATGTCGGCGGAGTGTCAGATAATGGTGCCCCAGGAGAATCCCTTCTTCAGCACAAGAGCTCTCTCAATGGACTCTTGAGTGTGTCCAGCGCCTCAAGCAACGCTCAACAACAGCACAACTCGACTAATAACAACAATTTGAGCGTTCCGCGAGCCCAGCATTCACGTACCGTCAGCTTGCCTTCCTTCTCACAAGAGCGTTTTGGGCAAGGCCCTCACTCACACTTGCCATCCCGTTCAGGTATGAATCACCAAGCCCAAGGTAGCTTCTCGGGCTTTGGGGGGCTCGGAGGGCTAAACCACAGCGGCTTCGGTGGCCTCTCCATCACTAATGAAGGCTCCCTTCCCGGATGGGCTGAGGAAGAACTCGGAGCTAAATAAGTCAAAATCCCTATCTACTTCATTCCTACCAGCTGTATTAATTAACCCATCTTTACTTTTGTTTTCGTTTGCCTTACTTTCACGTTTTGTCATTCCTGGAACTCATTTGTACGCATTTAACTCGATGTCTTATTTTGTCAAACACATTTCTATAATTATTATCACTCCATATCCTTCTAATATGTTCGCTTCATCCTTTTTTGGTTTTGGATGCTGTCCCCGTTTGATTTTTCCTCACTAATTCCAATATGCACCCAACATCAATCTCTACCAAAGTTTTAATGCGCTTGAATAATGTACATTCACTTGTGACAGCGGATCTAGGGTCACACTTCTTTTCTGGCTGGTTGAAATAAGAGGAGGGAGATAGTTCAGTTGCAAATAAACATCATTCATGAACCTGTCATTCTTTTTCCTTCATCGCTACCTCCTGTCCGTATGTTCATTGCATCTTGTCTAGGATTTGCTCCTCCTTTTTCATATCCTATTCCCCATCCATTAGTAAATCCGTACTCCGCTCGACTCAAGGTATCTGAATACCCGATCAAAGATAGGATAAGGCAGGGTTCCCCTTTTCCAGGTCGAGGCGAAAAATTCCCACCTGAAGGGGCGTCCACGTGACTTGGCCGATCGACCTACCTCATGTCGTCCTCAACCACTTACTTCACTTTTCATTTCTGAACGACATGCATAGCGAGGGTGCATCGAGAATCTGTCTAGCTGCTGACTACCGCCTTCTCCTTTACAATCAACCTAGATATCGAGCTACCGGGCAATGTCTCTTCCACCAGAGCGAATATGTATTAAACGTCGCAGGGAGGATGAACCAGTCGAGACCTTATGTGAGTTAACGTCTGTATCTTCAACGTTGCACTTTTCCGATCAAAACAATTCTTGGGCACGAAATGCGTTTTTCTGCCTTAACTGCGACGTATACTTGCTCTTAGCTACAATATCCAAAACTGACTACAATGCCCCTGCAATGTGTGGTGCCACATCCAAATAGATATTCAATCAGATATCCATCAGCCTAAAAGGCGATTTACAGACTACGTGTTTCAACGAGTCGTTGCACGTGAAAAGGAAGAAACCGCCAGTGATGATCTTCTCGCAGGCACCTCGGGGAGCAGAAATATTCAAGGAAATCGCGCTGTAAGCGTGTTCAATCCTAGAACTTCTTCGCCCGGGAATACATTAAATAGCTCCGGCATCCCTATTATAGCAACGCCTTCGACGCGCCATCAAGGTCTCAAGGCGAAACAAAAGCCACCCAAAACTCCAGACCGCGAGGATAATGAGACTACAGATAAAGAATCAGCTAGAAGTGATTCGCCATCGCTAGCGACTCTATCCAATGTTCCCAAGGTTAGATCCACTAATACTAATCCAAGGGCGGGTACAGCATCGGCTAGTAGTTCATCGGTGCGTCGGTTTCACCTAGAGGCACCGAAGGATGAAGGTGGTCCCAGCCTTTGTTTAGATGTACTTCATAGACCTGGTGGGGGTGTTCAAAAAAATAGATACAAGAAATCTTCCGACTATCGACCCGTCATCGTGGAGAAACTTGCAAGCAATGATACATTCGGAAAGTTATCCGCCCCAACAAAGGAGAGCGTGGAAGCGCAGCGCGACGAAACGAGTCCACTCAAGCTTCTAGAACACGCAGTCGGCTCTTCAAAAAGCTGTGTTTCTAAAGATGGGATATCTTTCAGAGAGGATCAGGAACTTAAACCTCTACAGTTCAGCCAAACGAGCGAAGCGGATAGAGGGAAAAGTACTGTTTTTCAAGATCCAAGCACCTGGGATCATGACTCCGAAGAGCTTGCGAATGAACTTTCCCGCATTGCTCTCGAAATGACAAAGGATGCCATGCCTTCAGCAAAGATTATTCCGCTCAAAGAGACTGCTCCGGTTCCGCAAAAACGTCCTTTGAAATATAAACCGCGAGTACCGAAAACCCATCGCAATGTAATGCGTGAAGGTACGTGGTTCTGTGATAGACTCTTAGTTCTTGGTGAAAGCTCATTTGATTTATAGATGCGGATGCTGGGGATTTAGCAATTGTGGGGCTGGATAACACCACTCTATCCCAAGAGCCCTCTGGGCAGCGTGATGAAGAACGACTGATAGTATCCGAGATGGACGAAGATTCGGACACCGGCTACGTCTTTGATGAGTTCATCAGACGCCCAGTTCATGACGTCCTCCTAGACCCAGACGTCCAATATTTCCAGAACGGAAAATGGGTGGGAGGCCACGAAGTCCCAAAGGACGTAGGTGTAGTTGTTATCACACAAGGCGATTCACATTTCTGGGATGCCATTGCAGAAGATGAAGACGAAAAGGATTGGGATACCGAGGATGAGGATTCAAATGGTAATATTTCGCCTCTAATTTTCTGATTATCTTATGCTGCTAACTAATATATTCGCCACATACAGCCGAAGACCACCCTGCAAACGAGTATCCGGACGAAGATCTCGATTTCGATGACGAGTGCGACGATAATAACGCGATTTATCGGCGTTTTCGCATAAATGGATCAGATGACGAAGAGTATGATGCAGAGGACGGATCTCTGTATGAATACGGTGCCCGCATTGACAGTCGATATGACAGCAGCGATCCTGAAGAGTAAAAGACCCTCGTGTCGTCGCGATTGAAGATATTATCACAGCACCCCAGATATAGCTGCTTTGGTGGTGACAAGGACTACTTTGCAATGTTAATCTTCAACCAAAAGAAGACAAACTACGGCGTCTACTCCTCGTATTTTACGGTGGGCTATAGCTAGAATCGGCCCAGAAATCGAGTATTGTCTTGACTTGCTACTGCTGCTATTGCTACTATAAAAATATTAGACTTCCCGGGTTATTGATTCTAGGCTGCAAGAAAACTCAATATTACAATTCCTTGAATGCTCACTTCACGCTGGAAAACCATGAACAAAAATACCCAATACTCCGTATAGACATGTCCCTACTGCTCCATGTGCAATACTAATACATGAATGGCATTTCGCTGTACGAATGTTTCGTTATAGCACACCAGCCGATGATTGACAAGGTCACTTCTTAAAAAAAAGCTCAGGAAAAAAATCTATTAACTTGCACGTTGGTGCGCCAAAGGCTACCTAGAAGTCTAGCAATATAGGGGTAGCTAGGTATCTACTACTCGGCCTTTCCTTCCGCTGCTGCTGCTGCTGCTGCCGCCTCTGCATTGGCTTTGACTATAGCCGCAAATTTGTCGTTGAATTGTCCGACCACGCCAACGAGTTCCGGTCGTGTCTCCATCCTCTTAGTCCACGCCATCACGTTGGGATATTCCACCTCTGGGTCCAACTTGCCCTTCCAGGCTACCGCGATGATCATCTGCCAAGGTAGAAACGCTAGGTCGGCGTAGCTGCATTTATCTCCAACCAGGTAGTTCCTGGGACCCTTTCCATCACCGCCATCCTCGCCACCAGCAAGCCATTTCTCCAAAACAGTGACGACACGGTTGATCTCGTTGTAGTATCGTTCGATGGCGCTTGGGAGCTTCTCAGAGTGGTAAAAGGAAAACCAGAAGAACTGGCCGTAATATGGTCCCTGGCCGGACATCTGGAAATGAAGCCATTGATTTGCTAGGTGGTACTCATTGGTGTCGCGGGCAAAACTGATCTTGTGGTCTTTGTCGTACTTCTCAACGAGGTATTGGACGATGGCGCCAGATTCCCAGATAGTGAGATCGGAATTTGGGTCGTAAAGAGCAGGGATCCGACCATTTGGGTTGAGCTTTACGAATGGTGGCTCTTTGTACGTTCCCCTTGGAACCTCGACGAGCTCATAAGGAAGCCCAAGCTCTTCGAGGATGAGGGCAACCTTGAACGGGTTACCGGGGAAGATGCCCCCATGTAGCTTCAATGGCTGAATAGTAGACATGATGGTTCGTTTAGATGCGTAGGCGTTTGAGAAGGTCGATGGAGCGTATCTTGTTTAGCTATATTGAATCAAGTTCCTTCACCTTTGCAGGTACGGAGGTCCTTATATATTGCTGCTGGGTATTACATTTTCCGCCCTTCTTCATCCGTGGGCTCCGTCTTTCGTCCGCTATTCGCGGCATGATGTTGTATTTATCAGCGGGACCTTGGAATCGGCCAAACAGGATGCAGATCGTCCGCATCCCACGTTCATGGTTGGTAAGCCTTCGAAATCTTTCCAGCAAAAATGCAGTTCAAGGCTCGCATCCTTTCCGTACACTAAATGGCTACGGTCCACTACTGGGTGCTTCCGTGACGAACCGGCCATGAGGATGTCCCGAGCTCCTCGCTGCGGGGAATCGGAGGTTAGAGGTTATGTAAGAGGTCGCCCTCTCTCCCTTTATCATTGGTAGACAGGAGAACTTGTCGACTGCATCAAAGGAATATCAAGCCGGCACTTATTACTAAGTTGTCTGCATCCTTTAACACTCTTCTTATTAGGTATGATCCGCCAGACAAGGGTTAAGGAATCACTCTCAAAGCGGGTAATCCACGACCAGGTATCCAATCCATACCCACGCTGATGAGGCGGAGTTTACAAGTTGATAGCCAGATATATACTATGTTTAATAAATCTACGAATATGTGTCGGTACCTTATTTTGTTTTGCGGCTACAGACAGCTTAAAGGTAACTTACCTCTAGGTGGATAAGATATTCAGCATTGCGAAGTAAAATAAAGCTAACGCTAGGCGAACTTATGCCTACCCTATCGCACTATTGCTCATCTACCCAAGTCTCTTCATGAATTTCCTCCCTACTTTTATATCAGATAATGGGTTGCTGCAAATTAGGAAGCCGAGAGAATACTACTCTGCAAAAAAAACAGCACACTGAGATAAAAGGCCTGCTGCCTTATCTTTTGTTAGGGAAGAGAGAAGCATAGAGAATATTTGATATTTTATAAGGGAAAATATCAGTTCAATGCAATCAAAGCTTTATCAATTCGACATCGAGGTGGCTATAACAGTATACTAAATTATACAGGGAACCCCCAAACAATAAGCCTTATAGGTAATTTGAAACCTTGAATAACGAAAGGCTATAACCACCAAATACTGCGGAGAAATGATGACAATATTATCAATATAAAGGTGAAAGTAGTGTAAATGTATCTGTCCCGCCAGGAGTACTTATTTACGTAGTATTCGCGTTTTTTTAAACGCGATGCGAAAGTAGTGAACATAACCTAGGAAAGGATATAATAATATATAAAACATCCAGAAGGGGAGAGAAATAAGGGTGTTTTGCGAGAGAAAGACCAAGGCATATTGTATAATCTGTTTGTTCCCTTGGCTTAGTTACCGAAGAAAGAAAAGTGATCATTAAGGCATAAGTCATTTCGCGCGTAGCATCGTAATGGTAGACAAATCACAATGAGCATAACAGCCAGCCTGATCTGACAGGGGTAGAAAGGAAGATAAATACTCGACGGTTAGGTTATCTTTATTGTTTCATCCAGGGGAACCGAGTGCCCGTCCAGCGGACTACTCCATACGCCGGACCTTCGTCGTTGAATCGACAATTGGACCCGCCATAGCTATGGGTTTTCTCTCTGAACTCTGAGTCGCTGCCAATTTCGCCGCCACTAGCGGCCGAGGCTGTCATAGCGCTTCGCTTTCTCCGCTGCTCTCGTAAAGTTGGACAGTTTTTCTCTTTTATGAAGCGGTAGTACTTGCACTGAATCCCCTGGAAGCCAGTGCGCTGGCGATTGGGGAACTGATTATTGAAGCATTCGCGAACCTGCTTCCATTCCTGGCCGAGGTCAACTCGATGATACCATATAAAGTACATCTCTTCTTCGTCGTATTTTGGTCGCGGCGGTCGACGGCGTTCAGGGAGCGCTGTGGATGATGTCCCGCTAGATACGGAAGGAAATCGTTCTCTTCGGTAGGGTCTGGGTGAGGAAGTAGGTGATACCTGCTCTTTACCGGTGCTGTGCGTAATGCTGTGCCCATTGTTGTGGCGGTGGTGATGGTGATGATGATGGTGGGAAAAGTGGTAGCTATCAGCATTGGAAGAGGAAAGTTCCGGCCGTCCGTCATAAGAAGCAAACCCTGAGTTCAGGTACTGAACAGGCGGAAATTGTGACCGATGGTAACCTTGAAACGACGCATTCGTAGGCGTCGAGCAAGCGCTACTTATAGTAGTTGAAGATCCGCTGGAGTATCGCTCGTGTCGTTCCTGATAGTCCGTGCGGGTTGTAGATTCGTGCATAGATCGAGGACAATAGCGCGGGCTGTGCGCTGATGAATTGATGCCATTTGTCGGGTTCAACAAGGTGTCTATGGCAATGCGTTTTGTAGACTCCGTTGGCGATAAAGGGGCTGGTAGCCGATATCTTGTAGACTCCATAATCAAAAGGAGAAGACACTGACCCTTCTTTCGAGGGAAAGTGAACTATTTGTCAACAGGTTTATGCTCCCCTTTTGAGAAATCTGGAAAGCACAATAAGTGGCAGGTAGCTGATATCAGATGAGAATTCCAGCAGCCGGGAGAATTTATGCAATCATGCGGACAGCGCTACTGGTACCGACAACGCGACACGGAGATAAGTGTGCCTGATCACTTTCGCTATAGACTCCCGAAAGTCTGGTTACTCAATCAAAACGTGCCCGTCCGAGTATTTTCACCTTCCTCTTTTTCTTCTGTTTTTTTTATACAGCGCAATAGCCGTTCCCGCTGCGCCCTTTGTCCCCTCCCCTTTTGCTTTTGGGGCACAAAAGGTCACAGCCACGTTAGTAAGCCGCCCCGTAGTTTCAAGGACAGGATGTTTTGCGTAAATCGGATAGCAGTATAAAGTAGAGGAAGGGTTGGATGATGAGGAAGAGCGGGCGAGTTGGTTGATGAAAATGTCCCTCAAAACGTGGAAAAGGCGGAACTCCGTGCGGTGACTCTGCCTACGATATGTGATGTGACGACAGTCGTTGGCAAGAAGGATGTAGTGTTGCAGCGGCCTCCACTTTTTCTCTCCTCTGTTTTCGTACAGTCTTTTCCCCAGGTCTGGTTTTCGTTGTTGGTGAGTCTGTTCTTTGTTGAGATCGGGTTCCGACGGTCGCTCGTCCAACTTATAACCCTTTTTTCCTCCCCGGGGAAATAAGATGTCCGTTTTGTGCAGTCGAGCCCGCCAGTCTGGGTTTGTAGTCACGCTGCCTCAACTTAATGGCAGTTGGGAAAGTATATCTTGAGTTTTTCTTCGGGGTATAAGCATGTAGGCTAATAAGAGAAGGAGTGAGAGACCCAGAGGACATATATAAGTGCCAGCCGATCCACGAGGCGAGGCAAAATCAAGGGCATTATTTGCACGGCAACTCTTGGAGAGCCATTAAAAGTGGGACAGGCGCTTCGGTACCGTTTTTTCGCAATTGATTACTATTATTCTCTTCGTCCCGTTTAGGCTAGGTTGCAGGCAGCAGCAGGCGGTACCGAATTTCTGGGAGAATCGAGGTGACTGTATCACAGGGGTTGAGAACAGAGAGAGACCTGGGTTGGCGCCTAGGGGTGGAAGACATACTAGGTAGGCGGGGGGTAAGGGATCGCAGCAGAAGTAGTGTAAAATAAACTGAAAATTTACAAAGAAAAATAATGTGAAGTTAGAAATAAAAAAAAAAGTATATAGCAGAGCGACCTTATTCGCTTGTCGAACAAGGGGAGAGGGCGCGGCAAGAAACGTGGACTCCGGTCAATATATGACGAGACGGTGAGTAACGCAGTAGTGCATAACAATGACAATCAGTGACAGTCAAGGTCAAGTCGATGTCAAGGCGAGGCGAGGCAGTCCTCATGCATATTGATTTGATGCTTGCATTTCCTGTAATCTAGACCGAGGGAGCTAGGGGTGTTGGCGAGAGCGCGGGACGTATCCAGGTAAACAGGACGGCCTAGGGGAACAAGTCGGGGAGCGGAGCGGGAGGGATGCTGAGGGAACAAGCGGCGGGAAGATCAGGAGCATTGGATGTAATTTCAAGCAGCAACGGTGGTAGTAGTCGAGTATCGGCAGAGTACGACCAAGCTAGAGCCAAAGAGCCAGAGCCAGGAGCAACACGAGCCTTGTCGGTAATGAGGCATTACCCTCTTGTGCATAGGTATCCATACGGAGCATCCATACCCCGTACAAGATACATAGACGCGGTCGAGAAGACTTGACAATTACGGAATCATGACATATATCCGTGCATCCACAAAAAGCAGACATGGAAACAGTCTTCTGAGCGCTGGAGTACATATAGAATCTATATATACTGGCGTAGAAGCAGCAGACATCGGGAGGACAGATATCCTACACACCTGAAAGAAGATATGAGATCGAACAGGCCTTCTCCTTTAGGACATTGTGTCCTGCAGCGTCTCTTCTGAAAAAAGAGGCCCATCCCCTTTTTCGTATGCAAAAACGTACTTTGTACGTACAGAGAGGACGGAGCTGCATGTTTGTGTCTGCCAACCATGACAGCGATCCTCCAGCAACCTTTTTCGCACTCGAACTGGATGTCTGGTTGGTTGAAAGCCGCGGCGCAGATGAACACGATGCGCAAAATCAATCACCTTGACGTAAAAGAAACCCAAAAGAAAATTAAAGAAAGACGAAAATGTGTCCGACGGGGTTTGTGGTTTTGTGGTTTGGCGGTTTTTCTTTTTCTTTCTTTTCTTTTTCTCCTTTTTATTATTCCCTTCTTGGGAAGTTCGCGTGGTCCGTATTGTAAATATGACAGACGTGGTTCGGTACTGTCATGCTCTGGGGTTCCAAGGCGTTTCCTTCCTTACAGTACATACGCACTCCGGACGCGATTCTAATATTCCACGAGCACAAATACGAGAGATGATGCCTTGGAGCTGGAATGCGTTTATGAAGCACTAGTTGAGACTTCAATCCTCTAGAACATCGATGGAAGCCGCGTAAACCTCCCCCAAGCCGGCAGAGAAAACGGCGGACCGAAACGGCTTGTCGGTGATGACACGATAAATATGCCCATGCATGGATCAAGGGTTTCTTTTCTCGGTCAAGTGGCTCGCGCAAGCCAAATCAGAGTGGGTGTACCCTACCAAGTAGAAGTTCTTCTTCACGGTTGGATTTCCCCACTGTGTTCTTCGTTAACACTGGAGACCGCCTATTGATTCACCTGGACGGCGCCGGTTACCCTAGATAGACATTATATCTTTGGACTATTCCCCCTTCAAGGCAGTGTTGTACGGATTAAGTCTGGCCTATAGCAACGCTGTGACGTATATTACAAAGAGAGGACGCGCTTATAGAAGAAGATGTTCGGCTCTAGTCATTCCCAATAAGATGCACTGGACGACCAACTGAAGGACGCCCAAGTGTGCAACATGAGCGTCCTTTACTAAGGAGATCCTAGCAAGGAATCTACAAACTGCGAGGCTGTCTATATCCGTACCCGGGCTACGAAGACAATAGAAGCGCCTGTGATCGTAGTGTACACCCATCTCGAGGAATATCAAGGGGTAGGTCTGTCTAGGTAGGAGAACGACAGCAGCGACACGGGAATTGGGGGCCAAAAGGTGTACTTAAGTGAACGAACACGTAGTTAGGATGGATAGGCATATAGTCACTCCTACCATTTGACAGAACCGCCTACATACTCCGCTTTCTGCAGCTACAATAGGGCAAATGCACATGCGTCCAGGCTAGTTAGAAGAAAAGAGCCTTACCGTTTACGTACGCATCTACTTGCACCTGCGGTTCAGGCATGCCTGCGTAAACCCGTGGCGGGCGCTGATGGGCAGACAATAGAGAAACCCTATCTAACCCACCTTGCATGTTTCTCCCCCTTACGTTTCCTGCTTTCATGCACATAATCATATAGCACGTGCTGCCTTGCTCTCCGAAGAGGGCTGAAAGAAAAGTCTCCTGTTTTCCTTCAAAACTGCATGTATGCATGATCGAGCAAGTGTGGGTGATTTTTTAGTCGATAGCGCCATAGCACGTCTGTTCCCGAGGACTGACACAGAATTATCCTTACTACTGGCTGTCTAAAGGTGTCCCGGACCTTAGTCTCTTTCAATAGTTCTGGATAGGGCCTAATTTTCAAGCTAGGTTGACTGCCAGGCAGACGGGGCTTATTGCAATCCGCCAGAGTGGGTAATTTTTCTCATCTGACAACTCATCTTTGCTTGTTATCTCAAGAAATGCGGGAAAGATCTTGATCGGTGGGGCAGTGTACTTCGAAGAAAATGTTGCAAACGAGCGCTATAAGCGGCCCACTGTCGTCACACATCTCATAAACCCGCATTGGGCAACGCTTGTACTGGCCGTCGAGATTGGCGTACGGTTGGGAAGAGCAAATCGGTTCTAGCGGGTAAAATTGTAAGTGAGATCAAGATCCAAGCAGAGACGTTTGCGTGCATGTCATGAGCCCAATTAAATCGACCTTAGATCATAAAATGTCGATCATAAGCGTAGGTTAGCGAAGCGTCCAAACGTCAAAGCAAAGAAAGAAAGAAAAGAAAGAAAGAACAAGAAACTTGGTAAGATAAAAAGAACGAGCACTTGAGACGGCAAACGGAGAATGCAAACCCGAAGAAACCCGACCAGCGGCATATATGTGACCTGGGCGATCGAGATTGAAAGAAATATTCTCATGAGACAAGTACTCCGCCATGGATTTTCGTCAGCTTTTGCCCTGCTCCCCTCCCGTTGTAAAAGGACCGCGGAAGGCCGTGAGACGAAAGGTCAGCGACGGATGAGCAGATAAAAAAAAGGATGTGGTAATGTAATCGCTGCGACGGCTATACCCAAGCCACGACTTCGGGTCTAGGGTAGCATCTTTTATGTCTCAGCAACACCTTGAGGGAAGATTACTCCTGGGAGAGGGGCGGGGGGTCGAGGAAATGTCAAGTATCTGAGGGTTTGCAGCTCGAGCTCCTCGTTCTCTGTTGCAATCTCAACTTTCGAGGTATAAAATATAAAAAAGCAGGATAATCGGAATTGTCGGATATTAACAAAGGAGAGAGGGGAACAGGCAGGTTCTGACTAAAAATCCCTGAAGAATCCAAAAGTCAAAAAGAGGTTACGGAGCAAAGTATGATTTTTGTCATACCTACATGGGACTGGGCCCTTAAGAGACAGCTTTTATATGGCTGTCAGGCTATGCTTGTCGAGCCGGTCTCCTCGACCGAAAAGGATATGCTATATAGTACCGGAAATGTTAGAGCTCTGTGGAGAAGAAGAGTAGAGAAAGCTGCGCTCTGAAATCCACATCTGCCCGTCCAGATCGTCCAGATCAGAATCAAGAGCCAGGGTGGGAGGATTGAGCAGGACTCTGACTCCGTGCAGGAAGACCCGGAGTTGAACTTTCTTTCTTTACGTATTGCAATGTGAGCTGAGTGGGGCAAGGCGGCAGGGAAGTCTGCTGGTGCTAAACCCCTTCACCCTCACCTCCCACCTCCATATTTAGGCCCTCGGGACGGAGTACTGCCCGTTATGAGACCGTGCGACCTCTCGATGAAGGAGAAGATTCCAGATTGAGCTTGTGTCTTAGATGGAGTACTCCGTACTTTTGATCTGAAAGTAGCAGGTGGATGCTAGATAAATAGGGAGCCGAGACGTTTGCCTGAAGTGCGGAGAGAGAGGAGAGGATGTCTGCACCAACAGAGTATCCGTATCGACGCATTTGATGAAGAATCCTATATCGGCCTGACGAAACGGCAGGGCGGGACAGCACATCACCCACCCTCGATAGGCGAGAGACAAGAGGCAGAACGGGGCGGATGGAGAAGAGCAAAGGCGAAATATCCAACATCGAGTGAGGTCAGAACAAGGTCGCTGATTGGGCTGCGCGGGCCTTGTGAAGCTTGGCCCGCTGTGACCAGCGCTTCGGGACGCGCCCGCCAGTTAGAGCTGGGTGGAGGGACGCGTCTGGAGCCAGTTAAAGCTAGTTGAAGCCCAGTTAAAGCCCCAGTTAAAGGCCAGCGGAAGTTAGGTAAAGCCTTGCCTAAACTCTTTGAGTAATAGGGTGGTAAGACCGGTACGGGCGGCGAGTTTCGTTCTGTCACGGCGTTACGCAAAGTCCTACCGCGCGATTAGCCAGCCCTGAAGAAATCACGCATCTTCCTTTCTTTTTCAATTCAATCCCCTAGTTTTTTTCTTCTGGGGGGGTTTTTTTAGTTTCTCGTATATGTAAGTAAGGAGACGGTCTTCTTATGAGGTTACTGCAAATTTGGCTAAAATGTTCCGTGAAGATTCTTGACATTGGTGCTCTTTGTGGTTAGTCCATGCATGAAGGGGGTTACGGAGGAGTACAAGGAGAGAAAGGTTAGGCTCTCTCCTCTGACACCACCACCACAAGTTTGTACGTCACGATAAGGCATTCGGCCGTTGACTTCCAGTGGCTGAATAGGGCCACTCCCTAGCCAATGCCGCGCCAATACTCCGTTCGACTCGTATAAGATGGTGCGCTTAACATACGGAGCATGGACCGTGGAGTCCATTATCCCCATTCATCTTAGCCTGGCCAGCACGAGAGCAGGCGAGACGATGCTGAAAGGAAACGCAGCAGACGAGAGAAAACTTGGACGTGACCGAAAGCTGCTGTGATCTCGGGCACGACAGGGGTTGTCACACACGAGTACTCCATACGGGGTGTTCGTACACACCCTACCCTGAGTCTGTCCTCCTCATCTGCGTCCTCGGCTCATGTGCCCCAAAGAACCAACATGTAGGCATCATTCCTTATTGGCCAGGACTCGAGGGATGGACGGGTTGAGGACCCTACCACGCAGCGCATGAAGGTCATGTGATATCGGTCTCGGGGAGGCTCATTGGCTTCCAGATGGCTTCGTTTGGGCATCAAAGTCGGCGGCTGTCTGCCCTCATTTTTTTCTTTTTCTACACCACCTTCCCCTTTTCTCCTCGGCTGGGGCTGTTTTTGAGGATGTTGCACGATTCTATCTTAGTCATGCGACATCTCCTTGCCCGTCTCCGAGGCCATACCGTCAAAAGGGATCTGCTCGTCTTCGACTGGAGTTGACTCTTCCTTCATATCGCCGTCGAGGTGGATCATGTCGTGGTTAACCCTGCAGACCCTTTGCATGCCAGGTGGTTGAGGCAGAGCGCTAATTGGGTTTTCCCTCGCATCTGTGGCAGCAGCAGGGCCACCGGATTACTTATTATTTAATCTGAGTACCCGCCACCAAGTATGTGCTGGACTGTGGACCAGTGACAAAGAGATTACCACCCGGGACCCCCGAGCTTGGTTGTTTTCTTTGCGGCGGGGCATGCGAAAAGGTCCCTATTTTATTATTGTACGGAAGGACGGGCTGCAAGCCCAAATTTGGCTCAGGGCCTCGACCTGGGACTTATGCTGAAGCCTTAAGCACGCACGGAGAATCACCTAGACAAGATGCTGTATGCACCTGGTTATGCAGCATCATGGTCACACCACGGATACTGATGGGCCGTATAATCCGTAAATACTTGCCGGTTGGCCTGAATGCCTGCCTATCTTTTCTCCGTGACGAAACTCTGTGATATCTGACGAATCCAGATAGCCAGAACGATTCAGAGGCGGTGAGCGATCCCGATGGATGTCGATGGTCGAGAAGTGAACGGTACTGCCGTCGCCTGTGGAAGTGAATGATCAAGCAAGACCAAATAACTTCTCTGGGGTTTCATATACCCTAAATCATAAGATGTAACCTTACTGATAGTGAGGACACCGAAAGACGGCTTCATGTTCATCACACCTACCTAATCTGCAAACGCTGCGTCAGATGGATTTCTCTTCTACTCTCCCCCATATCTGGATTTATGCAAGCTTGCCCGTTCTCGTAACCACCAATTCCTTCGTCCCCTTTCTGCCGCATCGCCCCATTCTTTTTCCCTTACAGACGTCCAATAATTATATATGCTCGATTGACTGACAATACCTGCAAAAAACTCCGACCAACAGGCATGCCGAAGGTCCCGCCGTAGCAGCGGCAAGGGTTGGACGAGATCTACTCTGTCATCTCCCAGTTCGAGGTACCTGCAATGATCCAGTTTACCTGAGCGAATATTCATGGAAGTCGAAAGTCCATCCTAAAAAACGTATGGACAACATTAAATGGTCCTTTAAATGGCCCCCTACCTACCACGCTAACATATTATGCAGATCCGGTTAATTTCCTCTCAGTGACTCTGGAATATGTGAATACTAATCAGCGCTCGGCAGTCTCTGATCATTCGCTTGAGTCAGTATCTGAACTTGACGGAATTTTGAATGTCGAGCGATGAGCTGGATTTGGCAGCTAGGTATGTAGATTGATGCTGTATTTCCCGAAGAAGATGAGTTGCACTTGATGATAGTAATAGAAGTCTCATTCTTGCTGCCATGGCCAATTTCGATAGGTCTTAGTAACCGCTTAGGTTATGTCGCTATCTTCGAAATACTTAGGCGTACTCACATGTCTGCTCACAACCCCTGCCTTCTTGCTGAGCCAATGAAGCACAAAAGAGGACACAGCAGGCTGCAACCGCTGATCCCTACATAGAACCTGTCGCTGTTTCCCGTTTGATCCTCGCCACGGTTATCTACTCTGATGTCTCTCGCTTCGCCTTGTTTAGTTGCTTGCCTGTGTGGGGACAAGTGATGCGTCTGGCCGACCAGGGCAAGTCCGCGAAGCAATTAAAAGAGAGTAAACGGAACATACCCAGCGTAGATGCATATACGTCTGTTTCGAACTCTATTCCGAAGTTCAAAGTGGTTCTGAGGTATATGCCGAAATATCCCTGTGGCTAAAGCCGCGGCCTTTTGCTCTTGTGGCTGGGTTCTTGATTTGTCCAGATCGTTGAAGCCGATTCCGTTTGCCATTTGTTTTCCATTACGACGAAATGATACCCCTGTTTCTAACCGTGCCTTCATCCCATGCTCATCCGCGGCTCACATCTCGCACAGACGGGGCAAAGCAGGCTTGCAGATGAATTACAAATCCCGATTTCCGACCTTCCACGCTCTCTTATAGGGTAATTTATCAGCCACTAACAAAGGGAGCTTCTGGTACCGAGCTTGATTGACTTCACCAGATTGGCTATATACCCTTACCTATTTAGCCCCCCTTGCCAACGACGCATACTACCTCATCGCATAATTATGCTACATACTACCTCCTCAAGGGGTCGCTTATGTCCATTCCTTGCTTAAACTTCTTCCCGGAACCCTCGGCATAATAATGCTTATAGGGCAGGACTCTAACCCCAGGTTTATCTACCCTGCGAGACCACAGGATGTTCAGCTGGTACTTACAGAGTCTACATGCTCACGACGGGTTAGGACTGTGAAAAAGGAAATCAACTGCCTTTTTCAAACAGACCCTTTTCTTTTCGGCTTGCATCAAGATTAAGAGACCCTGAGACTCATCTTATTGAAATGTATGTATAATACGTGAGCCGTCGATTTTATTACAAGAGATTTTTACAATCTTGTACCTCACATCATGGTCCGCGTGTGCTTGGCTTTTTAATTGTTACTACGATACGAGGCTACGCGCCCGTCCACATATTTTATCATTATTCTTAGGGTAGTTTTGGTTCACTACTCAATATACCACAACCTCCATACCATACTCCTCGCTTTGTAACTGTCCCGCAGACAAAGGAAGGCTGAGAGTTCTCTTCACACACGGCCTCAATCATTGAATTCCGCTGGCTACTTCCATTATCTAGCTCTATCTGAACTTAAGTTTTCAACGGCTTCAAGCACTCTACGCCAATGTCAGATCAAATCTGCCCATGGGGTATTGACACTTGATTATTGTTATCCTAAATGGATGGCTGAAATTAACCTAACATAATCTTGTTTTTAGGGAGGGTTATTCGTTGTTCAAAAATCCGGAGAATGAGGACTTTCCAGCAACCGAAAGGTCAAGTCAGGGGGATTTTGAGATCCGCGATGCGGTCAAAGTTGCACAATAGCCTGGGGTTGGACTCAGCCACGCAGCTGTATGGATCGGATCAGTACAAGACACGTCCATATATGGAGCAACCTGCCTGACCCTGTTGTCAATGGTGGAGAGAATTATGGTCTTTTTTGCAAAATACTCAGGCTCAACGAGTTTTTGAAGATCTGATGGAAGTATTCCGCAGTTGAGCAGTTAATCAAGAACCAGGTTGCTTTCTTTTAGCGTCTGGGATTGATTCAATCCTGCCTTTTATTGAGAGTTCCAACAGAAGAAGTTACGAAGTACTTCTGTATCTGACGTGGGATTCTGCTATCGAAACAACTGCGACCCAAGGGCAGAATGTATGGAGTATACGTTCTCAGTCTTGTATGACTATGTGGTGATATCTCGGCTTACAAGAGAACAACCGTTCAGCCTGTCTGGCAAAGGTCGGCCAACCCCGAAGTGGCTTACGCTAGTTACTATTTGTACCCTGAAATATACTGCTGGGCGGGCTTCAGATCTCATACTCACCGCGGTTAACGAAACTCAAATTTGCAGTACGTTCGTTGAAATTTCATGCAAAGACGATGAAAGTATCGGGATTGGAAAAGTCAGCCTTGTTTCCACCAAGTTACACCCAAACTAGGGCAGCATGCGCTAGCCTTGCCTTTTTGGGACGATTTCTGTGCATCCAAGCGCTTAACTTTTTTACGGCACAGTTGCTGCTGTACGCTTCATTTATGCAGGTCGACCTTGGCTTCATGGCACTTTCGTGCTCTATTGGGCCGTGAAACATACGCCGCTATTTGTTCTTCCCGTCTCAAGCTAGATGTGTCAATTTTATGCAGAAATCTAAGAGGCGGGGTTGCTAGGGGCCTGCAGTCCTGCGTGGCACTGTAGACTTAGGCTTTGCTACGCCGCTTGATCCTCTGTCCTCGTCGCTTGCAGGGAGACAGATATGCCACGTAGTTTATATGGGGCATTGTCTGATGCATGGCCATAAATAGACGTCCTTGTATTTTTATCTTTGTTTACAGCCTGCTGCATTTAGGGGCCCATGCGTTCTGCTTGCATCAAAGACTTGGCCGAATCAGCTTTGTAGAGACCACTTAAGTCCGTCTCAAGGGAGACTATGCGGCAGTTTATCCCCCGTGCGAGTCCACTGCAGCTGAGATATGCAGCGCGGGATTTCAGCAAATGAGAACGACGGTAAGACCCCCTGCCTCATCTTACCGCTGGTTGTCACCCCCTGCTTGGTGTGGTTATTTCAGCTAATGTCGACGATCGTATTGAATTCGACTGGCATACTAAATGTTCCAAGCACCTATCATCGTCACGAAACACTTAACTTCTGACACGCATAGTCCGCGCTAAGATATGCAGGCTGTTGGAGGGGACGGGACATGACCACCCTTCGTCCATGCCGCCTCGAGAGAATGACCGGTGACATGCCAACCGGGCCTTCTGAAATACTATGTAGATTATACCGTTACTTGCTACTCTCATTCTCGTGGAACGTAATCTTCGCTATATGATGGGGTATCATTGGGGCCGTCTTAAAGGGCGGCGTGCGGGCAACACGGCCTTGTAGAGTATCCATTCCAGCCCTGTCTGCATAACTGATCCTTATAGATAGATCTAATGACATGTTTGTTTGGAGAAGATGTTAAGGCTGGTGCGGGAAAACACGCGAACAGCAGCCAACTCTCCTGTTGGGTTCGTTGGTCCCTTGACCGCCAGACTATGCTACTTGCTCAACACAGAGAGCTCAAGTATTACGAGATATTATTTCATGGGCGTAGCGACGTCTCTTTCCTTTTTCCCACTGCCCTACGGAACGGAGGGTATCAAAAAGGCCCCCACCAGTTGGTCTGGGGGTGCCTTGGTGTAAGACACCGATTTTCAAGGCCAATTGGAAAGAGACGATGCTCGCAGGGACTAACCCAGCAGGGAAGTTAGAACGACATTGGGCAGGGATATGCAGGATGCATGAATTAGCAATGTATTCCGCTGTTTGAAAATTGAGCGAGCAAGCGGATATGGCAGCTAAACACATCCGTGTCTGTGGCCACCAAAGTATAACGTAGCCGAGCTGTTGCTATTCTCAATGGTTATTGTTTTCATGTTTTAATGAGCGCAATGTATGACACGCTTGGAATGTGGGAAAGAAATAGCTTTCAAGTCAACTTATCAAAATTCATCTCAACTTGTTTTGTCTCGATATCAACTACCAGTGTCTGCCAGAAGTAAATCCGCAAGTTCCCTAAAAAGTTCTCAAACGTACAGCAAGCTATTCTGTAGGTATCCAGGTGAAAGATCCCACTGAGTGTATTGTGTCACGAAAAGAATTGAAGGCGCAAGGAAAGAAAGACTAGGCATCTAATCCCAGTGAATGCCCGAGGCAACTTCGCATCTAGTGAAGGAGAGGGCGGGTTAGCGGAACACAGACTTCTAGGCAAGTGAAAAGGGGGTTCCTTTCAAACTTACGGGTCAGGGCCGAACTGGACGTTGGCCTGGTCCCAATTGTCCATGCGGATGAGGTAGGAGCGAAAGCGCACGGCTGCGTCCATGGAGCAGAACCGAAAGATCACCGTGCGAATTTTCTAGACCGTGCTGTTTAGAAGCCACACTTATACCACGACATCCCTTCTAGAAATAGGGTACACTCACAGTTGATGCCTCGTAGGTATCATTGATCTTCTCCAGCTGCCATTTCTTTGCATCGATAAGCTCCACAAGCTGGGCAATGCTGACGTCCAGCGGAGCCCCGATAGCACGCACTACGCGTGTGGCACCGAGATCCAAATTCTCCAGCAAACGCGAACTGACGATGTCAGCCTCCTTGCCAATTTCCACGAATACAGTTCCACGACTGCCGTTATAGTCGACATCGATTCCGTTAGGGTACTTGTCGTAGAAGGCCTTGCAGGCTGCTACGTCGCAGAAGCGAATTTCCGCAGACTGGGTTGCCGTATGCATAACGACAGACTCGACCCTCCCACCATGGACAAGAGCAAGAAGACGAGAGGTTCCTCGAAGAAAAGCAGGGATATGGGTCAAGATGACACGACGGGGTGCGGAGGCTGGATGTCTCGTTAGAAGAGAGCGTCACACGAAGAAGGTTAAAATAGTGAGAAGATCGAGATGAGAACTTACTACTCGCTGGTCGTTCGACAGGAGTTCCCCAGTTCTTGAAATGAACCATATTCTCGCGATTCTCTTCGTCTTCTTTCACCGCTGGAGTCTCTGGCTCTTCGGTTGGAACGCGTTTAGTGTCATCAACCCCGTACAGCTGCATCTTTGGAGGAAGACCTCTATCAATAGTCTCACGGCAGTTCGCATCTATGATAACATGACGGGGATGTCAGTAACGATGTAGGTATAATGTCTAATAGTATAGAATCTCACCTGTAGGAGGAGCAGCCTTGGTTGCCTGGCTACCTTTACCGCGAAGCTTCTGAAACGCATTCATGAACGCGTCGGTGTCATCAATGTTGACGGATGCCGAAGAGTCGGCTTTCTTCTCCATCACTGCCTTGCTAGAAGCAGTCTTTGGACGGGTTCTATTCCTAGTTTTAGTCTTCGGGGATGCCTTTCCGAGTCTCAAAGTCAGTCCCAAGCTTTGGTAGGCTTATTGTTGATGCTGCTGCTGTCGTTGTTGGTGGTGGTAGTGGGGTTAGATATCTTTTCTCACCTGCTTTGTCTTCTCTGCCTTTTGTTGCTTCTTTTTCCCTTGCTCAAGCACAGGCTGGGCAAGGGAGTAGATGTGGTTTTCACAGGCCCATCTGCTAGCCTCCAGCCCACCAATGCTCCTCTCAGAGCTGACCTGGTTGAAGGTATCAAAGATGACCTTGCCGACCTTGATTGCTTCATCAAACCTGACCCCTTCATCAAGATATTCTTTAATCTTCAAGGGAGCTTCGCCGGCGGCAGAGCCACCTGGTGATTGATAATAATAAGGCATAATGGCTGATGTCTCTCGTCTAAGGTAGCTAGACAAACCGAGTGAACAACCAGGGATAGGATATGAAAGAAGGACCCAGGGCAAAGATTCACAGTATAAGAAGGAACAGAGAAGGTCAGCTCTAGAGGAGAGTGACAAACAATACTGAGATGAGCTGCTTTGTCTGTTGCAGGGGAAGTTCCGTGAGGATAGACAGGACGGCATTTTTCTGCTGAGAACTAACAGGACGCTGTCAGCGCCGAGCCTGAGAGAGAAGAGACCTTTTAATCATTACAAGGTGTGGCCCTAGGTAAAGATACCAGGTAGGAAGATAAAATGCTTTGTGAATGCAAGATGCAGACCGCTGGACATCATGTGCCTATGCCAGAGACTAGAGATACAAGAGGAACATGAGTTTCATTCAAAAAGTATGCGAGAAGAATCAGAAAGAGTCAGGGGAAATCCGCTCCCATTGCTTCTCGCCAGCCTTTGGATGGAGCTTCATGACCTGGAGGGCTCGACTCCCGCAGAAGCCACCGGTTCCAGCAGTGCGAGAGACGGTCTTGTAGGAGCCTTGACCCCTGGCATCCTCAACCCAGGCGAGCTCCTCAACCACATCGCCTGGGCGTTCAGTCCGTCGGTGGTTGAACCAAGGCAGACCGACGAGGCGGTTTACCAGATCATGGGGGATGGAGTATAATCTCTCAAACCGCCGAGTAAAGGCCAGCCACGAAAGAGTGAAAGGAGAGTAAGCCACCCGAATATACGGATTTACGTATATCCCAGTATCATCGGGCTCTCCGGCCTGCGTTTCAGACGGAGGCCCTTGGATATCGGCATGTATCAAGCAGCATTCAGAAGCCTCCCAGAGAAGATCGGGCTCTGCGCGGAATCGACTCGTCTCATTGTGCAGAGGGGTGAACGATGCCTGGAAATAGCGCGCATCGAAGGCGACCATTCCGCCCCAGCAGCTTCGCACGCGGACGGCATCACGTTGGTTCAGGACATCCTTACGGCTCTGCCCTTTTCCTGCAGTGGTGAACCAGGGAAAGAAAGGGATACCCATAGAGTATCCTTCCAGGTCGCGCGAGGCGAAAGTATCGTAAAACTTGAAGGGATTGATGAAGTCGAGGGCGCATGCAGCCCGATATTGGGGGGTGCCATCCTGACCGATATTGGTGGAGAGCAGAAGCTGGAGGGCATCGACAGGATCGAAGAAGACGTCATTAACGTAAAGGATCCTGTCAAACCTCGCCATGCCCGGCTCGTTGATTGGACGCAGTGCACGATTCCGCAGTTCGGCCAGAAAAGCAATGCGCTTGAGCCTCCTCGATCCGTCTGGAAGGGTGACATGCAGCAGTCCAGAGGTGTCGAGATGTTCTTCGGCAACGAGGGAGTGGTTGCACGGGGTCTGCTCGGCCATCCTGCCCAGGGCATCCCGCGCCTTCTCGTCCATGTCATTCTCGTATATGCTCAGAAAGGTGTTCTCCGGGCCCAGCAGATCGATGAGCTGAAATATATTCCTACTCCACTGGCTCTGGGCGAGGTCTCCATCTGGATCGTAGATGTTTGCGGCGATGAACACCGTCTCGTTGCGCGGATTCGCCCGGCCGGGTGTGCGCGAGCCGATCGCAAGGCTGCGGAGGGCGTTATAGTGAGACGGTCGATGGGTGTACGAGGGCCAAAAGAGAGCTATCACGACCACGAGCCAAGGAGCCGTCCACAGCAGCCAGCGCACGGCTCTGGACACCCTCGACGGCGGACTGGATGCACACCGCCTGCGCTGGTTCTGCGCCGACGACTTCCCGCGGCGGCCGAGGAACGTCCGCCGCCATCGCGGAGGAAGCAGCCGGAGGACTCGCGCGGACAGAGTCGAGCTGGCCTGGAGATAGCTGTGGCTCACCACGAGCGGCCGTCCAGCAGCAGCAGCAGCATCGTCGTCGGAGCCGAGCTGTTCGAGGTCGTCGAAATCGTCGAAATCGTCGAGCATGATGGTATCGGAATCATCGTGACCAGACATGCCAGCCAGCGCCAGGCCTGTGCCGCCGGCTGCCAGTGCACAGTTCCTCCGCCGCCTGTATCTGCAATGTAGCCGCGATCTCTGACGCCCGAAAGAGCCGTTGCAGCGTGCGTGCTCTCGGCGATGTGGTGCGTAAAGGATCAGGGTCAGCCGCAAGGGCAAACAAAAAGAAAAGAAAAGCTATCTGCTAGTTAGTTATATCCATCCATCAGATTCTAGAATGAGTTTACAGTGTGCTCCGTAGAGAATAGATTAAAAACGAGCACGCTCGTCCACACCGACAGAGCGAGGCACCCTGAGGTTGGACAGGAAGAGACTAAATATAGGCAGGCCCTAATAATATCTGGTCGCTGATGGGCGTGCGTCGGTCAGCCGGAGGTGACCGAGACGGATGCATGAAACGCACGTCGCAGGCCCGTCTGACGCTGCCAGAGTGATCACGGCGAGAGAGACGAGGGACGAGGGGCGAGAGCGAAGATGCAGGCGAAAAAGAAACGAGCTCTGGGCCGTCACACAGCGCAGAACGACCCCTGGCTGCTGGTGCATCCGCGGCGTCATCACCTCGAAAAGCATCTCGCGACCTCATCCTACTCCAGCTTCCTCCATAGGCCACGAGCATTGGCTGCTTCGGAGCCAGAGCGAGAGAGAGAGAGAGAGAGATAGATAGAGAGAGAGAGAGAGACAGAGAGAGACAGAGAGAGCCATAGACAGACAGAGGATGCTGCTTAATACCTGACGCCCGCCGTCATAGACAAAGAACCCACGCCGGCCTATCCAAGCTGCCTCTAGCTAGATCCATCCCGTCTTGCCCACCGCGCCGGCCTCCGCGGGGCCCGTCTTCACTGACCATGGTTCAAAGCATCCAGAGGCGAAAGGCCAAGCGCGGTGACCCAGACCGCGCGCACTTCTCGAACGCAGCTCGGGGCACTCAGGTTCCGGGCCAGCGCGTTTACTACTAACACTTCCACCGCGGGATCTGTCGAAGGATTGCCAATCAACTTGGCGGCCTGCGCTGTTGACCTCCGAGATACCGGGCCCGCGGGTTGCTGCTCGTGCCAGACCTTGATATAGAAAATAAAAACATATATAACTATGAGGGAGTGACTCTCTCCTCCCGGGCCAGCTGATGACATTTCTGTCCGCAGCACTGCAACTGGTTCTCCTGCCCTAAACAAAGACCAAAGACAAACATACTCTCTAGAAACTCCTGTGATAGAGAGGCAAACCTTCCACACTCCTGGCCATGGCTGCTGAACTGCCAGTGCCGCCTCGCGACTCCAGGCGCGGGAACGTTGCCTCTGCAGACCCTCACCGGACGATGCCAGAAAAGGACCACCATGACGGCCTCGTCGACATCCCCAATGCAGGGCAGAAGGCCGAAGAGCCGCAGCAGGGCTTTCGCGGCTATCTGGTGAGTTTGAGTGCCTCCGTGTTACTGGTAGACCTGGACTAAGACGCCCTCCAGAAACTATGGACTTGGTGTGAGCCACTCGATGTGTTTCTCCGTATCTGTGCCTTTACGGCTGCTATCGCTTCGGGGACGGTACGTCTCGAGTCGTCTATTCTCTCGTATGCGTGCATATCTGACTAGGTACCTGCCAGGCACTGCCGCTCATGACCATCGTCTTCGGCAAGTTCGTCAACGTCTTCAACGACTTCGGCCTTGGTCGTATCTCTCCCGTGGCCTTCCGAGCCGAAATCTCAAAAAATGCGTAAGTGTTTGATACATTGTTAAGTGACCAGAATGCTGATGGATTGCAACAGGCTGTGGTTTGTTTATCTCTTCATTGCGAAATTCTGTGTAAGTACTCTCGGGGGATGCTCATGCATAGCCATGTCTAACGCTACTTGCAGCTCGTCTACATCCACACCGTCTGCTTCAACATCACGGCAGTGCGTTGCGTTCGGAAGCTGCGCCAGGAATATGTCCGCGCCATCATGCGCCAGGAAATGGCCTACTTTGATACCTACACGCCTGGCTCCGTTGCAACTCGCATCTCAAACAATGCGAACCTGATCCAGACCGGCATGTCTGATAAAGTCGGCACCTGTTTCCAGGGCGTCTCCATGCTGATCACCTCCTTTGTCGTTGCGTTTGTTCAAAGCTGGAGGTTGACCCTCCCCGTCGCCACCACCGTGCCCACAGTCATCACTCTTGTCGGCATCACTGTCTTCTTGGACGCTAAACTAGAGTCAAAGATACTTGACATCTATTCAAAAGCCGGTGGTCTGGTCGAAGAAACCCTGGGGAGCATCCGAGTCGTCGTTGCTTTTGGCGCGACTGACAAGCTTCGCAAGAAGTACGAAACCCACCTCGAAACCGCAAAGGCATACGGCGTCAAGAAGGGACCCATTCTCGGCGTCCAGTACAGCTCAGAGTTTTTCGTGATGTACTGTGCATACGCCCTCGCCTTCTGGTATGGCATAAAGCTCTTGCTTCGTGGACATATAGCGAGTGGAGGTCAGATCCTGACGTAAGTCTACCCAGTCAAGACCCTTCTACATTCGACCTAATAATGGTTCTTAATATAGTGTCCTGTTTGCAATCGTCATTGGCACCTCGTCTCTTACCATGGTTGCACCCACTATCGGCGAATTCACCAAGGCCGGTGCTGCCGCCAATGATGTCCTCAATATCATAGAGAGAAAGCCCGAGATCGACTCCTTAGGCGATGATGGACAGAGACCGTTCAGCGTCGATGGTGAGATAGAGCTATCCGATGTTCGCTTCTCCTACCCTGCCCGCCCTTCTGTCCAGGTCCTCGATGGAGTCTCCCTGAAGATCCCGGCCCGCAAGGTCACTGCACTTGTTGGGGCTAGCGGCAGCGGCAAGAGTACTATAGTTGGACTCATTGAAAGGTGGTATGATCCCGCCACCGGGTCGGTCAGACTAGATGGTATCAACCTCAAGGACCTGAACGTCAAATGGCTTCGAAGGCATGTCGGACTGGTTCAACAGGTAAGTAAACTCGAATCGATGCTCAAGTCTTCAAACATTGCTGATAGTGACCCTAGGAACCCGTGCTCTTCAATGACACTATCTATAAAAACGTTCTGTACGGACTCCCGCCAGAGCAAATAGCTACGATGGATGAAGAAAAGAGGCGACAACTTGTCATGCAGGCCTGCGTTGAATCGAACGCCGACAGCTTCATCAGAAACTTCCCCAATGGCTATGATACCGTCGTTGGCGAGAGAGGCAGCCTTCTCAGTGGTGGCCAAAGACAGAGAGTCGCTATCGCCCGCAGCATCATATCTAACCCTCCTATCCTTTTGTTGGACGAAGCTACCTCCGCTCTTGACCCTACTGCTGAATCCATCGTCCAGGCCGCTCTTGATAGAGTCTCTAGGACGAGAACCACAATCATGATTGCTCACAAGCTGTCAACCGTTCAGAAGGCGGATAATATCGTTGTCATGAACAAGGGACGAGTTCTTGAACAAGGAACCCACGAGTCGCTATTGCTTGCTAAGGGACAATATTGGAATCTTGTCAATGCCCAAACCCTTTCATTCTCAGATGACGATTCCGGCTCCGAAACGGAACGGGAAACCGACACTGATGCCCCAATGGAACACTTAGACAAGCAGGTCACGGCTAAATCGACCTATAGCAACATGCCTAGTGCTCCTCCAGCGCCGGTGGTGGAGGAGGATGTTTCTCGAAAGTTTTCGTTGTTCCGCTGCCTCGCGATTATCTTCTACGAGCAGAGGCGTCATTGGATCTATTTCACATGCGGTGGCCTTGCGTCCATCATCGGTGGCGGCGGCTTCCCTGCTCAAGCAGTCCTCTTCGCAAAGATTGTCACCACTTTCCAGTTACCAAAGGATCAGATGCTTAGTCGCGGAAGTTTCTGGGCTCTTATGTTCTTCGTCCTCGCGTTAGGAATTCTGATTACTTACGCATCTATCGGCTTCTTTTGGACTGTTTTGGCATTCCGTGCTTCAAAATTCTACCGAAGCGAGTACTTCAGAGCGATGATTTCCCAGGATATCGAATTCTTCGACAAACCCGATAATTCTTCTGGTAGTCTCACAGCGCGGCTGTCGACGGACCCACAGAGCCTCCAGGATCTACTATCAGCCAACATAGGCCTGATCCTCATTGTCATAGTCAGCTTGGTTTCTGTCACCATCCTAGCGCTTGCTACTGGATGGAAATTGGCCCTCGTCACCCTCTTCGGCTGTCTTCCTGCTCTTTTCTGTGCCGGTTTCATTCGCACGAGGATGGAGATGCAGGCTCAGGACAAGAACGCAAAGCTATATTTGGAAAGCGCTCGATTCGCTGCCGAAGCTGTGAACTCCATCAGAACGGTTTCGTCCTTGACTTTGGAATCTACGGTTCTTGAAAACTACGGTGAAAGGTTGAAGGAACCAGTGGCAAGATCTGTTAAATATACCGCGTTTGCCATGATCTTTTTCGGCTTGTCAGACAGTATTGACACTGCAGGTAAGTCTCTTTCTGTCATACTTTCTCCACGCTTCAAGTCTTTTCTCAGCTGACTTTATCAAATTTAGCCATGGCTTTGGGTTTCTGGTACGGAGGCAGGCTTATATCGTTCGGCGAATACACTGCAGAGCAATTCTTCGTGGTCTTCATTGCTGTCATCTTTGGCGGGCAAGCTGCCGGTTTTATCTTTGGCTTCACACTGAGTGAGTCCCTCCTGCGTGTGTATTCAGCACAGCCTGGACTAACTTCAATCTTAGATACCACAAAAGCACATGCAGCTGCGAACCATATTCTACATCTTAGGAGTCAGATCGCACCAATCAACGGCTCCACCGGAAAGGCGCCTGCATCCGGCGACGACACCGACGTAGCAGTGGAATTCAGAGATGTATCTTTCAGCTATCCTACTCGTCCTGACCAGCCTGTTCTTCGCAAGATCAACCTCAAGATCTACCGAGGACAAAACATAGGCCTTGTCGGACCATCAGGGTGCGGAAAAACAACTATAATCGCGCTCCTGGAGCGATTTTATGATATCACTGCTGGAGAAATATTCATAAATGGCAAACTCCTTACTGATATCGATGTCACCAAATATCGTGAAACAGCCAGTCTCGTCTCACAGGAGACAACGTTATACCAGGGTACAATTCGCGAAAATATCCTGCTTGGGGTTTCTCGTGATGTTCCCGACGAGGAGATTTTCCAAGCTTGCAAAGATGCCAATATCCATGATTTCATTGTCTCTTTACCTGAAGGCTACAATACTGAAGCTGGTTCCCGCGGTCTTTCATTTAGCGGCGGCCAAAGACAACGTATTGCTACAGCTAGAGCATTGCTTCGAAACCCCGATTTCCTATTCCTTGACGAAGCCACAAGTGCTCTCGACACTGAGAGTGAACGTGTTGTCCAGGCCGCTCTCGAGCACGCCAAAAGAGGAAGGACAACCATTGCCGTCGCCCACAGACTTAGCACGGTTCAAGATTGCGATGCTATCTTTGTGCTTGAGGCAGGCAAGATTGTTGAACAAGGTACTCACCATGAACTATTGAGGATGAAGGGCAGGTACCTTGAAATGTGCAAAGCTCAAAGCTTAGATCGTTAAGCCTAGGTTCCCAGTGTCGCGGAATGTGTCCCATAAATACTCTTGCATATCTTTCTTTAACTGATTTTACTTTCCTTTCAAATAGTCATTTCTTTAATACCAGGATTCCATCAATTTCTAGAAGCCAAACAAGTGTCTAAGTATTCGTTAACTATGAATTTTTATACCAATTTACTTATTTAATCAAACTACTACAATTCATATATTCATATAGCTTCTATTGAAAAGTGCAATTTCATTCATTTAGTTGTCACGTATATTGGAAGGAAACCTTCAAAAAGTTAATGATACAGCCGATCAAACAGCTATGGCATTAGAATGACGCTCATCACCGTGTTCCACGCCATCATCAACTGGGCTGGCATGATTCTGAGTAACAGAGACCTCGGAAAGACGACTATGACCAACGAATCCGCAAGCGAGGCCAGTACCTGATGACCTTTCTATTCCCACACAAGAAACTAAACCGTTGTTAAGTTTTGGTAGCAATTCGAGCCTTTCCGAAACAAGGTTGTGGTTGCCAAAGAATTCATGAGCGCGCACGTCATCTCCAGCCAGAATTCCATGTCCTAAGGTGACACAGACCTGGTCTTCAACCATAATTGCATGGGCATCAGTGTCGGAATCAGGTTCAAGAAGGATCGAATAAATTTTTCCAGTGTAACCCTGAACATCCTCGCCAGCCACGTCAAATGGGAATCTCCATTCCCCTTGGACCCGTATCGGATGCCACGGAGTGATTTCTAGTGACCCTAGCTTGCAAATATTGGCGTTTCTCACAATTGTCTGCAGCACGGCCTTAACAATCCGGGCACCACATGGAGTCCAGACTGCCATGCCAGAGCGAACGGCTTCAATTTCCAATTTGGGGCTGTCAGTAGTGTTATCGTTGACGTCGGCCATGCGAACACAGCAATTTCCAGTGAAGCATGGGCCGTGAGCTCGGTTATAATCTCTCATATTAACTCGAGCGGTAGAGGTTCTGGGAGAATGTCGAGACGTGCGTGATGCACTAGGCGGTGGCAGATTATCGAAGACATCATCTAGCTGGGTCCGACAAGTGCAAAATAGGGGCGAGTTCCTCCCGTACATCAAGGGACCAGGGTCCTTGAAGCTGTTACATATCTGATTGGTGTGCGCGTTTAGAATTGAAAGAACTATTAGAAGAGTAAGCATGGAAGAGTCTGAAGATACAAGGAGTATCTAAGGATTGCTTCAACTCACGATAATGCCGCCCCCATCGAGAATAATAGTCTTCTGATGACACAGCAAGACTAATTTGACCTTGTGGTGATTGACCGGCAATATCTTGAAAGATACTTTGATTGTACTCGTCCTTATTACCACTGGCATTGATTTCAGTCACTAAACTTGTCAATCTAGTTCTGATATCTGCAAGTTCGCTCTCGGGCAGGTTGAATGTCTCAGCGGAGTCTTGAAGAGGATGCAGTCTCCTTAGAATGGAGCAGAGAGCTGAGCGCATTAGGTGATAACCGATCACGGCTTGCGGTACGGTTTGTTCCTGTGGGTCGACCGATTTATGTATTTTGATTGTCTGCTTATCTTTGCCAAAGATATAAACCAATTCGGCTTGAATGTTGACCGGTTGACCGTTTGAAGCCCCTTCGTAATGGATAATGATATCTCGAGACTGACCATACTGTAGGCTTCCTAGTCGTAACGAAAGGCCCTGACCATTGAAATCATGAAGCTCTAGCGCGGGTTGGCTTCCCATGTCCACGGTAAAATCTGCAGACCCATCTCCCTTAAGAAGTAAATGTGCCTGAGAAGCAAAGGTAGTGTACAAATTTGCAACAGCGTGAACAAAAACGGTACCTGATAAAGCAATTAGCAGATAACATGCATTATAATAAATAAATGTAGACATACCAATCATTCCTGGATCTGGGATAAAGGCATAGGATCCACCGCCAATTTCAGCGATCGATTTAAGAAGCGGTGAAAGCAGATAGTACCCGAATCCAAATGTACTTATCATAGGTAGGCACCCAGTCAATTTCTGGTGTTTCAGTAGCATTTGTCGCAGTTTGGGGACATACCCCTGAGCAGGACACATATGATTTGGAGCCCCTAAAGCTGTAATTAGCTACAGCTTTCTCAATGATGGGCAAATGAGGTATTACCATCCGTCAATACAAGCAGAGATTGTACGTTTCCCAGAGAGGAGCTTTTCTCCAGCACCTTCAAGCCTTCTAGTATTCCGTGCCATAGGTTTGTTGAGGTCTTCGGATAGAGACCGTCGATGGCCTTCAAAAGCTTCGATTTGTTGTTCTCATTCATAAAATCTAACTCGAACACCACCTACATAGATGCGATTAGCGGAATGGATATCACCCAAGGAAGATAGACCAGGATCAAAGTGTACTTCAATTGTGGTGCAAAAGGTAACCACGGCAAGTCTGTCGTTCTCGTTGAGGGTTTGAATGATTGTGTTGGCGGCATGTTTAGTTAAATCCAATATGCTCAAGCCGGTATCCTCCCCACTGTCTCCATCGGTAGGAATTGGGGCCGCTGAACCCATACTCCCTGATACGTCGATGACGAGTACAATGTCACAAGGCACATGGGGGATACTCTCCTTTGGCAGGAGTGGTGGTTGAATCGACAGGAGCATAGAATTTCTCTTCGGGATCGCGTGCACACTCAGCGTGGGTTCTGCAGTCAGGTTATGCTCTACCAAAGTCGTGCTAGAACCATGAGAGCGGAGAGGAATTTGGTGGCCATCTATGATCTCGAAACCATCATCGCTTGAGCTGGTAGCCATGTTGAGCCGTTCCTTTCAAAATTTAGCACGGTGAGTTGATAATTATGAACGAGTAGGTGGCTTTCTCTTTGAAAATGAGTTATCCCTCTGCGTCTCAGTGAAATAAAGGGCCTCTTATAGACAACTAGGCAGCCATTTAAGCAAAAGAGGGGGTGCCCAACCCCAGCTACGCCGTTGTCAGCCCCAAACGGGGCTTAGAGCTGTTGCCTGAGCCTCAAAAGAAAACATGTCATGGATCTCAGGGAGGCAGATCCGTCGGTGCCTAACAAGAGGTTATTATGCAGTAGTCAGTTAGCTTGATAGGCTGCTACTCCTTTGCAGTAGCATCATGACATTCTTTGAACTGGCACGGCGTGTATGCGCGGCCCATACCACTGCTATCCCGTCACCAGGACGGTGTCATGCAACGGCCTCGCTACGACAGTGGATCTATTCATTCGCCCAATTCGGCCTATTAACCACTAGTCTCATTATGAGAATCATGGTGTTGGATCGCGATGGTTCTTCGAAATTCCCTTGCCTTCGCCCACGGCCAAATTCCCAATTTCGCTGGACCACGCGTACGCGTTGATAGCATCCCCACGTCCGCGTGCCCGAGAACAAGGTTCCAGCAAAGTCTGGCCCGGATGGCTGGGGTACTCAGAGCCCGATTAACGATCCACAAGGTCATGGTCGAGCGTTCGACAGCATGGAGTGAAGCAATAGCAGGACTCGTTAGTTTTCGCATATGCTTTGGCGATGGATGTTCGGGCGTAAACTTGAAGGTTCCTATCGCTATCTCCCTAGGCAGTTATCCAGGCCTTCGTATCGCTACTCAGTTAGTCGAGTCACAGCCCAGACCCTTCTAACCTTTCTCCCACCACTTACGATTCCCCTGACAATTGTTTTCATACTCGACCCGAGCCCGCCAAGGAGCATAACACGTGATTGACTCCTGTTTATGCGCACGGGCCAGCTCTCCTTCAAATAGACAGAATCGGTTAGTTTGTGCCTCCTCGAATCCTCCATGTTGGCCAGTCCAGAGAAACATATGCCATTTATACATGTGGTCAAAGAAATTACATGATGGGGCGTGCTACTGCGGGCTTCTCGGAGCCCGCAATTCGCGTCATCGCATCAGCGTGGGCGGGTGTACTCGGATATAAACACTGACATCCACGGCTATTTTATCAACATGCTACGATGATTCGGGTCTATAGTCTGTTGCATCCATGTGTACCAGCTGGCTGATACCTATTGCCCTTTTCACTTGACCTCACGATACCCTACACTGGCGGAATTGAATTCTTGACGTCTCATAAAGCGTATAAATTTGCACATTTAGCTAATCACTCAGCATGAACTCACCCTACATTAGCCTACCTACCCTCTTCTTGCTAGCGTTTTTAGTCTTTTCAAATTACATTTCGACTATGCTAGTCACCATTAAACGCGTCTTTCACAGCGCATGGTCGCCCATTCCAGGTCCCAAGCTTGCCAGATTTACCGGTCTTTGGATTAAGTATAAAGTCCTAAGAGGTGTGCCATACACAGATTCTTCTTAGTTAGACCCGCTGCTAGCCCAAATATGCTTACAGTCAACGGTTTTAGACTCTGGTCGGGTGTGGGAAACTGTTCACCGATTGCACAAGAAATATGGCGCTATAGTCCGGGTATCACCGAGCAGCGTATCTGTTTGTCACCCAGATGCACTACGAACCATCTACTATGGCCCGCGTGGGCTACCCGGTGGAGCTCTACTGTCAACTCTTCGACAATATAATTCCGATAATCTTGTGAGCACGCTAGACCCTGATCTTCACTTTGCACGGCGGAAGCAGGTCTCTAGCCTCTACTCCGCGCCAGTTGTATCGAGTGCAGTGTTTCAAAGCGCCCTCAAGACACATCTTAGTCAGTTCGCTGCTGCAATTGAGGAGGAAGCCTCTAGCTCGCCATCCAGGGTGGCCAATGGGTTGGGATGGATAACATGGCTAACAGCAGACGTTATGATTCAATTGGTGTATGGAAGTAATCACACTATAAACCTACTATCAAAAAAAGAATCCCGAGATATCATGGCCGAACTTATGCCTAAAACCAACGCAGCCGATGTCACCGCGTACGAAGCATTAGCGACCTTATACCCAAGTAAGTCAAGTCTCCTAACCAGATTTCGCGAACTTTTCCTAAGATTGAATCCTTATAGAGATAATATCAAGACTCATCGATATTTTCCCGCCGAAATCAACTATGGCAGATTTTGGGCTAAATCAGGTAGAGTCAGCCCTGAACAAGGGCAGTATCTGTAAGGCCACTGAGCCGACAGAGCCTATTGGCCCGGTTAGCACACATCTCGGACGTCTAGTCGAGTTGTACAAGAATAATGGTACTTCTCGAGAAATACCAGATAAGAGATACATTGCCAGCGACTGTCTTGACCATTTCCTTGCTGGTAAGTCTTTCCGCCGCCCTCTTTTCTTTTTGCTGGAATTGTATTGATGATTGCCCACTTGAAGGTACTCGGACGACAAACGATCTACTCGGTGCTATGCTCTGGCACCTTTCGCTTCCTGAAAACAAGGCTCGTCAAGAACGACTCCGCCTGGAGCTTCGTAATGAAGACATTGGGCCAGAAAGTCACCCGGATGTTGTCAAATTACAAAAGCTTTCTTATCTAAATTGCATACTGAAAGAAACCATGCGAACAAATCCACCAATTCCGCTACACTTACCAAGGATAGTGAAAGAGGGCGAGACACTCACTGTCTTGGGCTTCAAAATTAATCCAGGGGTATGTTACACCACAAATCCAATTAATATCTATTCCCTTACGTTCTACCAGTATTTCTGCTATCAAAACAACAGGCTGTCTTAACATCAACATACCTAACGTATTATTATACAGACCACTGTCGCATCTCAATCCTTTACCCTTCATCAGGATTCTAATATTTATCCAGATCCTGAGGTCTGGAGGCCAGAGAGATGGGAAGTACCTTCAACCTCCGATCAGCACCGACAAATGCAGCGCTCATTTTGGCCGTTTGGATCAGGCGCGAGGATGTGTACCGGAATGAAGTAAGTTATTACCGTTTTTATAGTGAAACTGGACACTACTTCCACAAGAGCATACCTTTTGGCTAATTTAAAATTTTACTGTTGGAAATAGCGTGGCTTGGGCAATTAGCCGGCTAGTGACTGCAAAGATATTCAGTACATATTCTACCTCTTTGGATGCTATCTGGTTTGACCAAAATGGTACCATAGTGCCCCCAGAGAAAAGGGATGGGTTATATCCATCCCTTCCTAACATGCCTTTGCGCTTCGAGAAAATAGATTCGAGTTAAGACGCAGTCAGTGTTCTGGTAGAGTAGACTCCGCCCTCGGCATGTGGACCGAATTTTGCATCCGTGTATAAGAAAGCTTCCCCCCTCAATTGACGTGAAAATATTTATATATTATAGATAGCCCAAGTTTATTTGGTCTGTGTGCCTTCATCTATTTGTTAGTGACCTTGATAATATGCAAACCGCCGAGAAATGACCCTGACTAAATACAAGAATGGCATATATTCAAATAGAAAATTGCTCGCTAGTGCTTAACACGGTTTCGTGGGGATCGTAAATATTATACCTCCTCTTCGCTGATGAACGAAATAGACAGGACCAAAAACACCAACTGCAGATGTACCCTGATAAGTTGCTACTTTGTTCGAGTTTGGAGATATAGAGACCTTCAAGAGCGCAGATTTTGCGAGTTCCGTGCTGTTGGGCTTCTGCTGTGATGATATGAAGCTTGCGGAGGTCTTGGCGATGAACCATCGTCACCGATGTGTCCAATGACCTTACCCTTGACTCTCTGATCTATCTGTATTGAAGGAGGGTCGTTAGTATATCCAGTCGAAGCAAGATGCACAAGAATTAAGGATATAAAGGCTAATGAGCGGGTATATGTACCTTGTCAAGCTGATAATTCTTCATGAGGAAACTCAACGGAATCAAAGGTATGGTAACGCAAATCGCAATAATTAAAAGGGTTTGCATGGTTTCTTCATACGAGCGAATAATTGCGTCTCTTGTGGGCGATCCCAATGGGTATGAAAGAGCCTTAGTTAATTTTCCAAAGATCTGATCTGCCTCTCCCACTGTTTCATCGGGAAGATATTTCAGAAGCTTCTCCGGGAGGTAGCTAGTCCATATCGCACCGGATATGGCTGATCCAACGGCTCCACCCATCTCTAGCGAGGTGAGGAACATGGCGGTAGCAGCCGCTACTTGTTGGTGGCTGGCTGAGGCTTGAACACCAAGCTGCACCGGAACGTTTAGAAGCCCACCTCCAACTCCTACCATGGCTTGTATTGCGAGTATTTGTAAGGTGCTTTTGCCTGATTTGTGAGCTAAAAGCATCAGTATCAGACCCATGATATATACGACCGATCCGAAGGTGACAAATGGTCTATATCTTTTTGTATATTTTATCAAGAACGAGACAAGGACCGCAGACACTGTAGACATAAAAGAAAATGTCTGCGTAATCCTTCCAGCTGTCGCAACCGGAAGCCCCTGGACCACTTGCAAGTAAGAATAGAAATATGGCTGTACAGAAAAGTAGAATGCCACTATTGAGATTAGCAAACCGAGGGTGAAGGAAAAATGGTAAGGGGGACCTACTAAAGTAAAAGAAGGCGAGCGTACAACCTGCCACTGCGGTCCTTTGGCGGAGTAGAGTTAGTGATAGCAGTGGGTGTGGTGCTAGTCGTTTTGATGTTTCCCAAAAGGGGTATGCTACCAAACAAACACAACCAATAACGATCATAGAGATGATGCTCCCATTATGCCATGTGTCCTTTACGTGAGCAGCCAACGTCAACGGGACAAGAATAAGTGTCACAGCGGCTGATAGCAGGATCAAACCAAAAATGTCTAGCTCAAGCCATGCTTTACGGAGCAAACTTTTCAGACCCTTGCCTTTCCAAGGCTTAGGAGTCAGTAGATGTAGGGCCTGGGCTTTTCTCTGATTGATATGGAGTGATAATGCAAGAGGCAAGAATGCAGCAGGAAGCAATATGGCCCACATGCCATATCCCCATCGCCATGTCAGTTCCTTCAGTACCACGGATGCGATCATCGGGCCGACCCATACCGTGACGAGAAAGGGAAGATCCGGTAGACTGGCAAATAGTGCACGATTGAGCAAGTTGCTGCTGTCGGCAATGAATACCTGTTGCAGTATCTGTAAACCTGTGGATCCAGCTGAGTAAAAGATCTGAGCTGAGGCATAAGTCTCAACGTTCTGAGAAGCCGCCATCTGTATGTAGCCAAGGACATAGATGAAGACACAGATGCAAAAGGCTTCAAAGCGACCAAAGACATCGGCAAATTTAGCCATCGGTGGTTTAATGACGGCTATGAAAGCATTTGGTGTCAACGGCTGAACCCCCAAGGATAGATTTAACATAGCTTACCATTGACCACGCCTTGTATTACCAAAACAGTAGATATTAGAGAATGCTTGCTAAACGAGCTGGTGGCATAGACGCCCAAAGAGGCCACAGTCTGGCCCTCGAGCGAAGTGCAAAATGCCATTAGGAAAATCCTTTGAGCATATTAGCCAGATTTACCACCATTGACTCACACTAGTCCATCAAAGGTCAAATTACTTACCCAAGGTACGCTATTACCAAGGACCTCTGAGTCCATGTCTTGCTGATGGCCTCAATCTTACGGACACCTTCCTGAACCTCGCTGTCTGAAGAAGATGGGTACGGGCTGATATGCAGGTGTTCATCTGCCCCTTCTGCGACATCTGTAGTCTGCAGCAGCCTGTCCGCCTCCGCGGTATCTTCTATGCTGTCATCCGGCTCACAAGTACCGTATGACAGGACTGCGCTCGTGTGAATCTGGCCCATCATCACCAAAACTCGAGTAAAGGTGAGAGGAATAACGGCGAAGGGAAGAGTCGATCATCAAAGAGTATCTGGAGAGCTATTCGAGAACATCCGGTTGACCAGCTCGAATGGCGGCGGGGGGAGGAGGAGGAGGAGGGAGGGCGTTCCCGTTAGACACAAGCCGCACATGTATCTATTTCCAAAGGACAGTACGAAGTTCAGCCAGATAGACTGGTCTTGCTTCGAGTTCAAGGCCGGCGAGGCAGGGTACGGACACAGATGACTCAACGGGAGCGCGAGGGGAGAATGGAGAGGAGGTTATGGTATGACTTCGACAGTAGACGGAGGGCAAGTCCCGTTTCATTTTTCAGCGCCTGGGCATGACAAAGACTCGCGAGGGCCGCGCGAGCTGGAGCCGTTAGCTGGTTGGACTGACGGGTACGAGGCTAAGAATTTGGTCAGATGAGGCTTGCAGCCTCCGCAAATCAGCTGCAGGGTCGAAAGCAAGCAGCTTGTGAGCTATATTGGGAGGCAAACTCAGGGACCGTACTCAAACGGCGCTGAGACGTCCTGCTTTTGGTCGTTGAGCGTCTAGATAGTGCGGTGCTAATGATACTGGGAACGTACTCAGGTCCGAAATCCCCAAGCTGGAAGAGGCCTTTTTCCCCGTGCTCGGCGGGTTTGCCCCCCAAGATGATCTGATATGATAAGATTAGGCTGCACGTCGCTGCTCACGTCAGCGCGACGACGCCCCGTCATTGGTCAGATCCCGCAGCGGCGTGCTGCCTTGGGCTTGGCATTTGCTGGTCTAGCCCGAACGGGAAGTTGCCGGCTCCGACCGGATCAGATAGCGCAACTCCGGCTAGCTCCGGCTTAGTAAGCAACCAGCTTAGTCAGTGAAAGCTGATCGCGATAAAAAGGGCAACATCCGTCATGATGTGATACATAAAGGACATACAGGACGGTCTAGACGTCAAGCTGCGAGAATGAGACGGCTAGCTGCCCGAGATTAGCGTCCACCGATGGCCTACAGGCGTACACTCCCACCCAGCACTCCAGCTTCTCCTCGTCCTCAAACACCCACGTCACTTCTCTCATAGGCAGCCTTCCACCATCGTCCGTAACAAGATACACCCACAGAGTCTGGTCCTTAACCCGTCTCTCCATCTCTATCGTGATCCCAACCTTATCACCGCTGCTGCTGCTGCTGTTTCCTCCCATGGGGATCGACACCAGACTCCAATCTGACCACCGATCCCGTGCGACTGTGCTACATCGCGGAACGCCGTCGACAAATTCGATTCCAGCTTTAATCCACTTCCGGTTCTCGTCAGAGCTGTCCCTGTCCGTCGGGTTGAGGGCGAGAATCAGCCCACCCTGGTCGTAGAGAGTTGTCCACCTGGCCGAGACATGCACACGGGCTCGCTGGAACGAAGCTAGAGGGATTGTCTTGTAGAGAATGGGAGCGTTAAAACGGTGGGTTGCCGGCGGCTTAGACCAGACGTCGGTTGACGGGTTGGCCTTGATAGTGAAGCCTGTCGCCAGCTCCTTGGGCGAAGGCACCTTCTGGTGCGTGTTCTTGAACATCCAGCCAGGCATGCCTGCTGCCATGCTACCGTTTTGCCCAACCAAGCAAAACACCAAGACCAGCAAAACAATATAGATATGCATTAAGGCAAGTCAACGAGAAGGTGGGGTTATTTGTTGGCGGGCATCCGTCGTTGAGAATCCGAGGATGTGTCGAGCATTTCTCTTTTCTTTATCACTCGACGGTCGATCTCCCAGAGCCGTGGGACCCCGCACGATCCTACGCCAGCCGGCCTTCTGTATACACCACCTCTCGGGTACTCCGTGCCTCCGCAACACAAGTATCATAGGTCACCATGTACCAGCACAAGTAGGACGGGAGGACGTACGGGACGCGAGGTACAAGACAAAGACTGCGAGCTCCCTGTGTCTAAACGTGACTACATGTCGTCTGAGCTACTTTTCTCAGCTTAAACGGGGACGCTCCGACAATCCTGGTGCCCTGTCAAGGATACACAAGACAGAATATCAGTTTCATTGGCCGGGGAATCTCAAGGCTGTGGAGTTGGCTAGCAAGCGGCCGGGCGGGAGGGAGGCCCTGCCTCGCGATGCTCGGGGAGCAAGTCCGCCGTGACATGGGTACCGGTGACGGTATATCTACACCTAGCCAGAGGCCCAAGTGTCAAGCGCCGGAGCTGAAGGACTTACTGGGATACCCAACCACGTTGCATTCGCCTATAATAGAACCAACAGATTATCCTAGATGTTTTCTACGTACATGCCTGTGGTGTGTGGCAGTCGTTATGGCCGGGATGGTTCTTCTTTGCGAAAGAAAGATGTGAAGCCTTAACGGCAGAGCTATCAGTGGATATAGTAGAAACCACTTAGCTCTATATGACCTTGTCGGATCCTACTGGCCAGCTGCATCCTGCACATTGTACTTTTCTCCTCGATATAGAGTAATAAAAACTACTTAGTTGTGGGCTTAAGGGAGTGACCCGATGCCCTGTCTTGCTCGCGAAGGTGGTCTCTCTTGATTCCATCTCATCCGGATTCAACTTAGCGGGTAGCACGAGCAGCTCATACAGGAGCAGGGGGACAGGCGGATGAATGCATGTGCTATCACATATGAGCCAGCAGCATTATGTCCGCGGCTGCTCTTTTGTTCCCGTCTCTTGCTCTCCATCCCTCACACTTCGCTTTATCAAAGCAACTACATATGAACCTGCGAGGTACTTCAAGCTGGCTTGCAGGCTCGTGGAAGAAGGCCGTACCTCCCAGGTCACTCGTAGGTGAACATTGAATCATCGAAACTGAAAGTCGACCCCTAAGTAGTTAGTTAGCTGCGAAACGATCTATCATTCAATAAAGACGTCGACCGCTGTCCGCTGTCCCTCTATATTTCTGATATCACCGCGGTGGCTTGCTTTTTCTCGTGGCGTTTGTCTGTCACTCTCAAGCTCAACGGGCGCTCAGAGCTCTCCCTCGAAGCGCTTCGTCTCAAGGTTTCCTTCACTTTGCCATCATCGCCTCATCTTCTTCTTCTCTTTGACCAAACATCTCGTCGCCTTCTATCGTCTTCTCTCTTCTTCTGCTTCCTCCTCCTCCCTCTTCGTCTTCTTTCCCTCCAACTATCGTCTGTATCTGCAACTTGATACCGATCTTCGACCGTGTACGTAACATCAACAGCTCGTCTCAGGCCCGGTAAGCAGCTCGTTGGATGCGGCGTCTGGTTGGCCGTGTCTTTCCTCCCTTTTTTCTCTCCGCGACTCTCCCTGGCCGTATTCCCGACCACTCGCGCACGTCAAAATTAATTAGACAAAGGGCCAGCCTGGGGGAGAAGCCTTATTTCCGACGCGAGCTAGACTGACTTGGAGATAGTCGAGAGGGGCACCGCCGTTTGAGGTTCATGACTGGCCCAGCTGTCTAGCACTTGCAGAAAATCGGACCCCTTCGCAACATCGTTACCTCACCTCGTCTTCACCAACCTCACGTCTTCACGCCTCACCGTCTCCTCGCCGCTGGTCTTTCACTCGCACGTCGTCACCCCAGCGCAACCCTTCACTTCACGCTTGGTAAATTGCTCCCTTCATCCGTGCACCGCTTCTGTGGACGCGTCTTGTCGAATCAGCCCTCTCTCGACGTCGCAGTTTCACTAACGCTTCCCTCGCGACTATCTCAGTCTTGTCCTCGTTCTCCTCAGACCACGCCGTTCCTCTCCTCCTTGTCTGCACTGAATTCAAGTCTCCTCATCTCTCCTTAACTCACCCGCTATTCTCGCCCCTGTCGCCTCCAAGTTGCTCTGAACGGTCTTTGACACCTCCATCACCTCTATCAGCAAAAAAAAAAAAGAAATAAGAAAAGACCTCAACAATGGTTGTTGCAACTATCAAGTATGTGCATGCTATAACCATCTTGTGTAGAAATATACTACTAGGACTCTTGCTGACAATGACTTCCCTTTTCTGGTGCAGGTGTGTTGTCGTGGGCGACGGTGCGGTCGGCAAGACCTGTCTCCTAATCTCATATACCACCAACAAGTTCCCCTCTGAATATGTCCCAACAGTCTTTGACAACTATGCTGTCACAGTAATGTAATCCTCCTCTCCCGCTCCCTCTCTGTCCCATATCTTTGTTTGGTGCATCTTGTTCTACTTAGTCGCGTCTGGTCACCGTCAAGGAAGCTTCTGGTATACCTACTGACTGGGAATCAGGATTGGCGATGAGCCATACACTCTTGGACTGTTCGATACTGCTGGTCAGGAGGATTATGATCGCCTGCGCCCACTCTCCTACCCTCAGACCGATGTTTTCCTGGTCTGCTTCTCAGTCACCTCCCCCGCGTCGTTTGAGAACGTACGTGAAAAGTGGTTCCCCGAGGTCCGCCACCACTGCCCCGGTGTCCCTTGCCTTATTGTCGGCACCCAGACGGATTTAAGAGATGATCAGAACATCAGAGATAAGTTAAGCAAGCAGAGAATGCAGCCAGTCCGCAAGGAGGATGGTGACCGCATGGCCAAGGAGCTCGGAGCCGTCAAATACGTCGAATGCTCTGCCTTGACTCAGTATAAGCTCAAGGATGTCTTCGATGAGGTGAGAAGCATTCGTATTCTCGCATTTCATGTTTCGTCAACTCACTAATTTATCGCTCAGGCCATCGTTGCCGCCCTAGAGCCTAGTCCACCAAAGAAATCCAGCCGTTGTCTCCTCTTGTAGGGTATCGGGACGGCGAAGAAAGCGAAATATCATCTGTCTTTGATTTGATAATGTTAACTGAATCTCGTGGACTTTGGGTGTTGATAGCTCTGCGTATTTACCTCGACAATTGCTATTCAGGTGCTTCCGAAAAAGTATCTCACAGATGCTACCCCCTCCTAGGCTCGCAGGAGCTAGCCTTGTCTTCAACACCCTCACACTCTGAGATACATCACATAATGGGGTTTTGGGGTGGCGTGCTAAGGACAATTTGAATCGGATGGATCCTCTTTTATGATGTCTTTTATTTTCTCTATTTGCACCTATTTCCTGCTTTTTTGCCTGTGGTTTGTGCACCCTGGGTTATCTCTAGAATACACTCTGGCCTACGACGGGAATTACATTCCAGACAGAGACCAGTGACTCGCCCATGCATCTGGTTCCTAACTATTTTACAGTCTCACCTCCATATCTTTGGTCTCAATCGAGAATGACGGAACTCGCTGGGCCAAATCCAAGTGTGTCTTTAACTACCTGATTCCCCCGTTTGTTTTTGCTTATTCCACCGATCCAGTTCCCATACTTTATGACGTTTAGATTTTATGATGCGCGGATGTCTCGAACCGAAAAAAAAAGAAAGTACTTTGAGAATACAATTTATGTGATACTGTTTCCTATAGAAGATGTGAAGCATCCATCAATTTCCTCAATTGGTGGTGCGGATCAAGTCTAGGCAACTATACGCGTCGCGCGTGCTGAGGCTCTTTGCTAAAGCTCTAGACTGGCCTTTCAAAGGAGATGATCCAGGCCTGATTGACCCCAAACCCCCTGAAGTCGATCCATCACGCCACTCTTGCTCGATATTTTACCCTCTTTCTTTCCGAACCACGTCCCTACCTGACTTGGATTCTCGGCCCCAAGCTTCACCATACTAGCGATGAGTTCGTTCACCACATGCGCGGCTGCGAGAGCGGTTGCTCCGCCGTGATTATCATAACTCGGTGAGACCTCGACCACGTCGGCACCAACAAGGTTCAGCTTCTCCAGCCCACGTAAGATCCTAGCCACTTCTCTTGTCGTCCAACCGCCTGACTCTGGTGTACCCGTCCCCGGTGCGATGCTAGGATCAATGACATCGATATCCAAGCTCAAGTAAACAGGTTGATCGGGGTCAAGGCCAACACGGGAATAAATCCTATCGATAATTCCTTGCGTCCCAATGTCATCAATATCATCAGCGTGGATGCGCAGAAACCCTACCTCGGCCCCCGTGTGGTAATCGCTGTCGTCCGCTCCGCCGAGGTATGAGCGTAGGCCTGCGTGGGCAGAAGTCGTGTTGGAAATCAGCCCCTGATGGCTTGCTTGGGAAAGCCAGGTTCCATGATTGAGCCCGGCTTCCGGTTTCCAATAACCATCGTAACGGGAGGCTTCCCAGGTATCCTGATGGGCATCGAAATGGATCACGGTGATAGGCTTCTTGTATATCTGGTTCAAAGCCCTTAATGCCGGTAGAATGATGCTGTGGTCACCTCCGAGGGTCATAAGTTTTGGTTTTCCGTCGGAAATCCTTGGCTGTTAGAGACTCGTATAACCGGGGGAAGCACGTAACGTATATGACTGGTTGTATTGGCACTGATCGTTGTTAGGTATATAGGGGGCCCGGGGGCCAATTGTAATATAATATATATATAGGACACGTGATAGGCACGTATCCTCTACTCCTTTTATACTACTACTAATTATCTTAGTCTTTCTCTTCTCTATAATAGAAGTAACTAAAAGGACTATACTAGAATAGATACTATACTACTATATATACTACTACTATACTAGAATGCTAAAGCGTCGCGCAGCTATATATATAGATAATTATACTAGAGTACTAGTTATCTAGTTATATATATTTTTTACTACTATTACTCTCTAGCTAGATACTATAGATAGTTAAATAATTATATAACTAAATAGTAGAAGATATAATATAAATAATATATTAAGTATATATATTAGAATAATATATTAGATATTAATAATAAGTAATATAGATAATATATTAGATATTTAAGTAATAGACTAAGTATAGAAGAGCTATAGCTTAAAGAGGTTAGTTAGTAATAGTTAATATAGATAGTATATATAGTACTAGCGGATAAAGTTCTTAATATTTAGTATTTAAATAAATAGATACTAGTTATAGATATATAGTTTAACGCTCTACTAGTAAATATAATATTAGAGTATCTAGTTATAGTACTAATATAAATCTAGAATTTTCTATATCTACTAATCTAGTAGTTCTTCTAGATTAATATTGATATAGTTAATAGTACTTTATATAATTTTGTAGAGTTATAAAAGGGAGATATAGAAAATATTATATATTTATAGTATTAGTAGAAGGTCTAGATAATATATCTATATATTAATCTTTTCCCTAATAGAGAATAGTCTAAGGAATTTATAATTTAATTTTTTATTTAGCCTCTAGAAGTAAATATTCTTTATATTTAGATATATAGTATTACCCTCTATAAACTCTATAGGGTTTAAATATCTTTAAATCTATATAATATTCTATAAATAGAGTAAACTCTTCTTTATAAAGTTAGTTACCTCTTAGATATATTTTATAAGAGATTTAGTATTAGACTATTTCTTAGAGGCTAGTAAGTCTACTAATAGTAGTATAGTAGAGTATCTAGTAGTATTAATAAAAAAGGGTATATTATTAATAGTAGAGTAGATAGTATTATTATAGATAAATTTAATAAAAGGTAGTAGATTAATCTAATTATCTTAGAGATAATTAGAAAATATATAGAGGTAGACTTCTATAGTTCTATTCTATCTCTTGGTTTAACTATTAGTTTTAAATCTTATTACTATATTTATTCTATAGTTATATTATAATATTATAGAGAGATACCGCTAGAAGTAGATAGTAAAGAGATAATTATAATTAGAGATTAGATAGACTAGTATACTATATAGATAGATAATATCTCTAATAAGAATATAAGCTAACTAGATAGTAGAGATACTTTTTCTAATAGAAATATAGTAAGTTATTTTTAAGAACTTATTAATTTATACTAAGATTATATTATAGATTAGAATATTTATAGTAAAGTCTAGAATATAGTTGATAAAACTATAGAATACTAATAAGTTTATAATAAAATCTAAAGTAATATATTTCTAAGGCTAAAATAAAATAGAGATTAGTAATAATTAGTTAAAAGTAGTATAATTAGATAGTTTATAGTAAATATATATATTATAAGTAGTTATATATACTAAGATATTAGTATATACGCCTAGCTAATAGAACTACTATAGTATAAATTTTTATATATAGTAGAAGCTAAAATAGTTAGTAGTTAGTAAGTTATATAAGGTTTAAATAATATATTAATAGAGGTTTAAATCGTTTAGAATATATAGATACTCTTTATAGAATAGTAGACTATTATTAATAGCTTAATTTTTTAAGGAATTAGTATTAATAAGGGTAGTAATATTATTAGATATAGTAAATTATATATTATTAACTAGAAAAGGTTAAATAAAAGATTCTAGTAGATTATTATTATATAGATTAGTAGTAATTAGATATAGGTAGTCTACTTTATTAAGTAGATAGAAAATCTATTAATTATAAATAAAGGAGATAGTAGCTATTACTTCTAACTAAATAACTAAATAGTCTTTAATTATTATATTATATAGAATATTCTCTAACTTTATTATTTCTAATAAATAGAAGTAGTAGTTAGAATAATAGAATAGTCTATTTATAGAATTAGTATAATTAGGTTTATAAATAATATATAGATCGAATTTACTTATAAATTAGATCTAGTAGGCTTAATAATAAATAAAAATCTTAATATCTAAAAATAGTTTAAGGTTATTATAGTTAGTAATAATAGTTATTAGAAATAAGGTACTATATATAAAATAGTACTAATATTTTAAGGTAGTAATAATAGTAAATAGTTCTTAATTATAAGTATTATAGTTCCTCTTAGTTATTATTATTTTCTAACTATAAAATATAACTAGATAAAGGTAGCTATCTTAATACTTTTAGATAAGAACTATAGCTATAGTATATCTACTTGTATTATAGTATATATAGTTTTATAGAGTAGAATTATAGAAGGCCAATAGAGGAGTAGTAGTAAAAGTATCTCTTAGTACTTTAAAGCTATATTAGATATAGTTATTCTATTAGAAGGTTAATAGCGCCTTAAGTAGTTTAGTTATTAGTAGAGCTATTTTACTATATATATAGATAAATCTATAATAAAAATTATAAAAATCGAGAAACTTATAGATATCTTAAATTAAGTTTAATCTAGGCTATTACTTTATTATATCTATTTATATTAAGTCTATTTTAATACTATTCTAGTTTAGAATATATCTAATAAAGTCGATATATAATATATAAAAATAATATTTAGAAAGGTTATAGATTAAATAGCCTTTCTATAGTAATACTAGAATATACTATACTATCTACTAATAGACTATAGAGTTAGGGTTCTTTATATAAATAATAATATTATCTAGATAAATAATAATAATATTATTAATAGTAGATTATAAAATAGTATTAATATACTATTAGAAGTAAGCTAAAGTATTAGTTAGATTAAATAAAAGGACTAAATATTTATAATTTCTATATTATATAGTAAAGAAGATTAAATATTTATATCTATTAGCTATATAGAGTAAATAGTATATATTTTTAAGATTAAATTTTATAAACTAATAGACGCCGCGGAACTAGTTTAGTAGCTAAAAAATTAGTAGTATTATATAATAGTTCTTTATAGTAATTATATTAAGTTTATAATAGTTAATATATAGATATTTAGTACTATTTTTTTTTACTATAAAGATAATAGATAAGGCAACTAGAGATTTAGATAGATATATAATATTTTACTTAGTAGTAGCTATAAAGTAGTTATATAGATAGTTAAGTTCTTTCTTAGATATATTATAGAGTCTTAAGGTTAGTAGTTAGAATTTAGTATTTTATTTTAAATAGATTTTAAAGTCTATAGGAGAGCTATATAATAGTAGTACCTTATAGACTATTAATTTATTAAAGATATTATAGTACTTATAGAGTTTAGATAGGAGCTTTATTAGAGGAGTACTATTAGCGGCGCCCTTTTAGAGCTAAATAAGGATTAATATATAGATATTATTAATATTAGTAGAGTTAATAGAAGTATTAAGTAGTAATATATTAATATTATTAGGTAGTTATAGAGAGAGGAGCAAATTGGTAGACTAATTAGTAGATAGATTTTTAAATTTTAGCTATAGTATATCTAGTATAATAAAGAATAATATATCTATAGATTAGAAGTAGTAGATACTAGGCAAGTTATTATAGCTCTAAGTTAATAGAGTAAAAGCACGTTTTTAAAGGGGATAAGAGGTACTATATAAAATATCTATAGTTATTAGTAAAGAGGTATTAATTTTATTTATAGATAGTATTATAGTAGCTTAAGGACTAATAAGATTATATATAGTACTAGAATTAATAAATATAGAAATATATTAGTAAGAGTTAGTTATAGAAATAAAGATAAATAAGTTATAAGTAAGAATAGGAGCTAATAAAATATAATTAGAGATCTTTATAGTATTATTACTATTATATATAGTTATCTTTATATATATAACTTCTAGTTTTTTGCCTTTAGAGATTCTAGAGATTTTAGTATCTTAATTAGTAATATAGTATAACTTTAAATAGTTAGTATATTATATTTATAGGGATAAACGGCCTTTAGTTAGACTAAGAGTAGTAGAAATCTCTTTTAGGGGGCCTCCTAACTAGAGGTAGCAATTTAGATATAGTAGATAGCTATATAGTAACCCTTTTTACTATACTAGATATAGAGTCTATTATAATATTAATTCTAGTACTTAGTTTTAGTAATATTAGAGTTATATTAATCTTTTATAGATCTATAGAAAGAGACTAAAGGGGAGTAGTAAAATAATATATAGCTAGCTATTACTACTAGCTATATCGCTAATATAGAGTAGATCTATTTAGTTATAGTAAGATACTATTCTATCTAGAGAGTAGCTTTTTTCTATAGAGTAAATATAGTAAGCTAGCTATTAAAGTAGATCTAGAAAACTTACTAGATAATATAAGGTAATAGTTTAGATTAAAAGGCTAAATAGATAGCCGCGTTATTCTATTTAAAATTAATAAGGAGTATTTTAAAATATATAATAAATAAAATAATTAGATCTTTAGAGTATATATAGAGGGACTATAGTTAAAGCTCTATATTAAGGGTAGAATTTAGTATCCTATAGTTATTTTAGAGCTATACTTTAAGGATAGTCTAGCTCTTAATATAGATATTACCTTTAAGCTATATATATTAGATATATTAGTATAGAATATAATTTAGATAGCTTATTATATATATAACTTAGGAGAGGTTACTATAGATTTTCTATTTTCTAATCTAGTTATCTATATCTATAATCTAGAAATAGATATTAGTTATAGTATTATAGAGTTTAGATTCTTTAGGCTTAATATAATACTCTTTTTCCTCTATATTAATAATAGGGATAGTTACTTTACTCTTGTAGTTAGAATATACTTAGTTGTATTTCTCTAGCTATTTAATATAGTTAAGGAGCTACTAAACTATATTATTGTCTATATTTATAGTAGTCTAGTAGGTTATAGTAGATATATTATATTATAGTATATCTATAAGGGTTAGTTTTTAGTAAAAATAGTTAATTTATTCTCACTACGCGTCTAACTAGTAAGTAAGAGAATAATTAGAATATTAGAGACTTATATAACTAGGGGAAGTATGTAATATATATAACTAGTTGTATTAGCACTGATCGTTGTTAGGTATATAGGGGGCCCGGGGGCCAATTGCAATATAACATGTATGTGGGACACGTGATAGGCACGTGTCCCCTACTCCTTTCATTGGCTGCCTCTTCTTAGGCATCTCGATGCTGCCATCGTCAAGTTTCTGTTGATACGCAGTTTTTCTCGTGCCTAGCTCTGTGAAAGCCTCAAACAATTGCCTTTCCGCGATTTTATTGTCCATCTGAGTGATGGGGATATTTCCGCAGTCTATTACTTTGGCCCAGTCCATGTAAGGGTTGATCCCGGCCCGTACATTGTACGACCGCTGGGGTACCTGGCGACCACTTCCCTCACGAATGGCCCGGGGTCCGAACCGTGCCCCGGGTCTGTATGATGTCGCTGTATCAAATGGGGCTCCAATTATGGCAATGTCGTAGAGTTCATCTGTCCTCGTGAGACAGGGAACGTGTTTGAGGCCCGCGAAAGTGGACATACTCGCAAAGGCAGACTATATAAGGTGTTACCTTATGCATCTCTCTATATACCTTTCGTCGCGATGGTGAATAGATAAGGTAGGATTGTAGTAGTATGGCTAATACTGACGAGTTCCGGTGCCCATTTTCGTTCCAAATCTTCTTGACTCAAGGGTACCTGTTCCCCGTCATTGTGATCGTTATGAGCGTGTGCCGCTTGAGTGCCGAGGATAGCTCCCACGAGAGCCAGAGCTTTGTACCATGGGAACACCATGTTGCTTTCTCTCTGCAGAGTAATGCTTTCATAATTTTGTATGATATCAATTGCCAACTACGTTAGGAGACACAGCACAGTTCAAGTGGAAAGATATCGTCATTGCTTGGCCGATCACTCGGCCCGACTTGTTATGTACCTATCTATCCATGTGGGCTTGTACTTTTAAGGAGGGAGCCACTTATAATGTACCATCGGGAGATGCCGATGATAAGCCAGCGTCGTTAGTTACTGCAGGGAAAAGGTTTAAGGGAAAAAAGGATCATCTTTTGAATCCTGTCCTCATTTTCTTTGCGGCGGAGGACGTCACATCAAATTCCGCGGCTTGTAGCATCAAGAATTCCTATCAAATTGTCTCTGCTATATAGCTCATCTTGGTGTGGGTGAATGATGAGCTACTCCACAGGTCGTTTCGAGGAAACGAGCAAGGGTCACGGATAAGAGTTATCCCGGCGACGCGCTGCAGATGGATACGTCAAGGAATAGCGTAGAAGACAGTGTCTCGAAGATAGACAGAAACAGCTCATTTTCGCAGATGTTAGCTTAAACAAACCTGCTTACATTGTTGATACGAGTGGAATGCGCCGGGTGGTTGTCACCGGTTTGGGTGCTGTCACTCCTCTCGGGGTTGGTGAGTGAGCATCTATGACCTGTTGGGTCCATGCTCCAACTCACCTCTTTTGACATATAGGAATACGACATATCTGGAAAAGACTGTTGGCTGGGCACAGCGGGGTTGTATCCATAAGAGATAGAAGTCCGGGCTTTGCTGGCCTGCCATGTCAGATCGCGGCAACTGTGCCCCACGGCTCAAAGGCCACAGGCTGCTGGAACGCATCCGAATGGGTGACTCGTGATGTATGCCTTCCCTCATGGTTCTGCTTATTCCCAGTCTTCTTAGGTTGAGATTGTATTTACTCAAAACTGGTTGTAACAGGAGCAACGAAAAATTGCACTTTTTGCCCAGTATGCTCTAGCTGCTACCCACGAAGCGCTCGAGGATGCTAATTGGAGACCTGAGACGGATGAAGCAAAGGATATGACTGTCAGTAACGTAAAATCTGGCTATCACTTGCGTTATGATGCTAATGTATCGTCTCAATGAAGGGTGTTTGTTTGGGATCTGGCATTGGAAACTTCGATGAAGTATTCAACTCAACTTTGGCATATAATGATGGTGTAAGTGAATTCCTTTACTTTAATAATTTGTGCAAGTAACAAGCTTACTTAATTGGTATCTTTCAGGGTTATCGAAAGGTATCACCGCTCTTTGTTCCGAAACTTCTCATCAATTTGGGGGCTGGACACATATCGATGAAATATGGATTCACAGTATGTAGAATTCGACTTTGTCTCTTTAAATCTTATAAATCTCGGCGAAAAACTAATTTAATATTATAGGGACCTAACCACTCAGTATCAACTGCTTGCACCACGGGCGCACACTCAATTGGTGATGCTTCTCGCTTTATTGCACACGGGGATGCCGACGTCATGGTTGCGGGGGGTGCTGAATCATGCATACATCCCTTAGCCATTGGGGGTTTTGCACGATGCCGCAGTCTTGCTACTGACTTCAATGATGACCCAGAAAAGGCATCTCGGCCTTTCGACAAGGACAGGCAAGGTTTTGTTGTTGGGGAGGGAGCTGCTGTCGTTATCCTTGAGGTAAATATTTCGTATATCCGAGCGCAACCCCACCTCCTACCAATAGCTACGGGAAACTGACCGATTTTTTATAGGAGCTGGAACATGCTCTTACTCGGGGTGCCCACATATATGCTGAGCTCAAGGGATATGGAAATTCGGCCGACGCATCACACATGACCGCGCCACATGAATGTGGTAAAGGTGCTTTTTCCGCCATGCGACGTGCCCTGAAAAATGCAAATATATCTCCTAAAATGGTTGACTACATAAACGCCCATGGCACATCAACTGTAGTTGGAGATGCCGCCGAAAATATGGCAATTAAGTCGCTGCTTCTTGGATTCGATGGGAAGGATAATGCATCCGATATCAATGTAAGCAGCACGAAGGGTGCCATTGGACACCTATTAGGTGGCGCAGGTGCTATTGAGGCCATTTTTACTATTCTAGCTATCGATAAGGTAAGTTGGGAGGTAGCAAGCTGCTAGTAGCCTACATTCGTACGTTATCTAACTATTGTCTAGGGTATAATGCCACCTACCATTAACCTTGATAACCCGACAGAGGAATTCAGCTGCAATTATATACCGCATTTTGCACAAGAACGTGAAGTTCAAGTTGCCTTAACTAATAGTTTCGGTTTTGGAGGGACAAATAGCAGCTTGTGCTTTTCTAGATTCAGATGAGCAGTCTGCATGCGGTCGCTCATACATTTGCGTATGATTCATAGAATGTATTAACTATACTCTTATTCTATTTCCTCACCAGTCCGTTGGGATAGTTCCATTTCCGGTTACTTTATATGACTAGTCGATTACAGCACCCGAGTAAGATAGTCTCACATTAATGGCAGTAGGTCTGAAAAGGGGCTATTACGTGATGTAGAATAATCTTAGATCAATTAATATAGAGCTGACAACTTGATAAACTTCCTATCCTACTTATAATACCGCAGAAATGAATGATCTTTTCCTAGTATAACTTTGACGCTTTTCCATTATAAAGAATCCACTTACGTCGCAGTTTTAAATTTGAATTGGTCCTTGCGGTCCAAGTATACGACTTTACTGCTTAACCCAGCTTCCTCGACCGCCTTTTGAAATTCCGATAAAGGAGACAGAAAAACATCATAGTCACTAAGTTGCCAGTCAGTCAATGATGCAGTGAACCTTCTTAGGCTTTGAGATGTGAACGCTTAACTCATAATGGATCGGAATTGTAACTTCCGGACGAATAAGCTCCAAGAGCTTTATGCCTTGCTTAGCATCCATGGTCACCATTAATAATGGGATATAAGGGGACGGAATTGTGGTGCCTCCAAGATGGATAAGCATTAAGTCTATCTTTTGATCGGCATAAAGCTTAGGAATTTCCTTGAGCTCATCACACATCAAGGTATCACCTGAGATATAGATGCTATTAATATGCGTTAGCTGTTGGTTCAGCAACTTCGTCTCAGCAAACGATGGGAGATACTGCACCGATAATTGGTCTGAAAATCACCTTCTGCGTGGTGATATTCGGTAGTATGGCCTAACTCAACCATCCATCCATTTGTCGGCGGGACCTAGACGGTATTTTTAGTCTTCTCCAACTTAAATAGACATAAGAAATCAATAGTAGACATACAGCGCCCAAATACTCGTTAACAACCGATATGGCGCCGGGTGGTACATGCTTTCCAGGCATAGCTGTTACTTTTATAGCGGGTTCCTTCAAACTCTTCTTTTGAGATGATTTAATCTCAACCAGCAAGCTTTGATAAGTGTCCAGTGCTTCTACTCGAGTAAAGGAATCTGCTCCTTTTGACTCAAGACAACTCTTTGCATGCGGTGTCGTTATTATGGGGAGGTCTCTGGTAAGGGAATTTTCAACCTCCTGATCAAAATGATCTCTTATCAAGGTACAGGCATAATCAGTAAGGGTTTTCTAGAAACAAGACAATGAAGGAGGTCAAAGGTATTCCATACGCATGGTAGTGCGACAAGAGAACAAGATGAACAGGAGGTATGTCATGAAGGTCGATTGCTGGATTGGTAACTCGTTTTCCGGTAACCTGATAGGGCGTTAAAAACTTCTCGAATCCTCTGTATTTAGAAAACTCATAATAGCTCACCCCCGGTCCAAGATGAACATGGTCGCCTGCATGGAGGAAATTTGGCTGTTGACCAAGTCAGTGACACAGCTGAAATAAGCATATCTGCATTTTTTAATACATCTGTCATCACTCTTACGCCTGACCATTCACTATATAACATGTTAGATGACTAGTCATTTCCATGACCGCAGTTTGAAGGAGGGGAGGGAGAGAGCCCTTACATAAAAGTTGTCGCGGTACCTACGAAGAAGATATTTCCATCTTCGTCGCCAGAGCTCCCCGGACCAGTTTTGGTGGAATTCGCTTCACATAATTTCGAGGGATGCCGCGTTGGGTGATCACGGGTGGGTTCTCCCGGGTCTTCGACGTCCACCACAATCCGGCGCATTCTGGCGTAGTGGGAATTTGGGCTTGATTTTGAGCCTTCGGCTTCAATAACTAAAGAAAATAATGAATATAGGTGTGGTCGTTCGCAAATAGATTTTCGACAGCCATATTGGAGAAAAGGTACTCCTACGTCATAGGCGGCGGATAAAACTTCTGTATGTTTAGGTGCTTATTTCTTTGCCTAGAGAAAGACTTTTCGTTTCGCTTCAGCGTCCTCAACTATGTCATTCGGCTGTGCCGGCGGTACTCCTGCATCTAATGTCGTCCTTCTCCGGAGAGCTGCGCACGTTACCTCATGGTGAGGGGAGGATACCACTCGCCACGTTATTCGGAGTAAGGATTCCACTCCGAGAGAAAATCACGGCCGGGTTAGCCCCAAGGATGTTCCTCGGAAACTCGGCCGATGATTACACGATTCCCAAAAAGATACTGGCTGAGAGTGGATTCCACCGACGAGTCAACTCCAATCCTCGAGCTGACGCCGGCGACTCTAAAGGGGGACGAAAGGTTCGTCTCCTTTCATCATGCCCAGCCTCGCTCAAAGCTTGACGATGATAAGCTCATTAGGGCCCGTGGAGTGATCCATAGTCCTCCTGTCGTATTGACGTCTGACGGAAGGCTTCTCATTTCGTAAATCGTCAATATGCAGATGGATATCAATAGCTGGATGTTTAGCATCCGACCTAGCCGTGCTCAGCTACTCCAGTTCCCCTTTGTTTTCATCACCCTGGGGCTCGGCCAGCTGAGCAGTGCCCGCAAAATCTGATCATCACCGAGAGAAACCCACCCGCAGGATTCAGCGATGTCGCATGCTAATCCTCTTTGGGCATGCGTCGCGATGGGGCTTTAAATGTTTTTCTCTGCGCGCGGCCAGACATCATGCATCATCCTCGCGTTTTTCCACCAATCTGCAGCTCAGCCTTGCAATCCCCGCCTAAATATGTGACTGGCCAGGTGCGGATTCCTTACTCAGGCTGGTTAGCTTAGGCTAGGTTTCTCCGTGGGCTGCGAATCCGAGATGGCTCGACAAAGCCTCAGCCGCCATTGGACCCGCCTGGCGAAAGTCGGGGCTCGCAAGTCCGCTATGAATTAGGATAAGGCAGCGTGGCCGTGCAAAGGGCTATTTGCTTCGGGAGTTCCCATTCTTTGGATTGATTCAGTAACTGTCCGCTTATAAGTGCTTTACTGCGACCTTTATAACCGCTGTGTTTCCCGATCACTCGAACAATAGTCCTCATCATTGCGACCATTCCAAGTCTTCAGTCTTCCAAATCACGGATACACTTCGCTCCTGGGGCCCTCCCATACAATCACTCTCGATCACAGAAAGGGTGTCACATCCCAACATACAGCCATCATGGGTTTAGGCTATCGTCATGGAGTAGCCATCTTCAGTCTGATCATCTATCTCCCTTGCTTCTTCGTGGGAAGCTATGTCGCACTACGGCATGGCTTTGCAAAAGCAGCCGGCTGGTACTTCCTCGTCATTTTCTCGTTGGTTCGAACCGTCGGCGCATGCTTGGACCTTGCAACAATCGCAAACCCTTCGGACGGTCTTATCACCGGCGCCGCTGTGTGTAGCTCCATAGGAGTCTCCCCACTTATCCTCGCCTGCATCGGGTTCCTGCTACGAGCGTGAGTTATTCGAGCCTCAATCTGTCTACAACCTACTTACAAGCCTCCTACAGAAACACTTCCGTTACAAATGCAGGCCAGAGAGGGATTATCCCACTTGTTTTCCGCGTCATTGGTATCATGGTCCTCGTGGGCCTTATTCTCAGCATTGTTGGCATTACTAGTCAAGACGACCTTAGACATTACATGCCAACCACGGAAACCAAGGCTGCTATCCTCCTCACGCTCTCAGTCTGGGTCATCGTGACCGGCATGTTATTTGTGCTTTTCGCGAAAAAAAGATACATCCCTTCGGGTGAAAAAAGACTTCTCCTGGCGGTCGGCATCTCATTACCATTCATCCTAATTCGCCTACTCTACAGCTTGATCGGTGCGTTCACCAACAACCGTCGTTTCAGCATATTTGTTGGGGACGTGACTATCTATCTGTTCATGGCTGTCTTGGAAGAGATGGTTGTGATTATCACTTGCCTGGCGATGGGAATTACTCTACAGACAGTCGGAAACTTGGCTTATCGGGGCGACAATGTCAGTGAGTCGTCCACGCCAGCTAACGAGGAGATGAGAGGTTACCAAAATGCACCGTCAGATCAATCTCGGCACGGCCTGATGTCGTCCAGGCCTTGAAATGACAGCACACCCCAGGTTTCAGGTTTGCAGTTGAAGTGTGCAAAGGTTGAGGTGGATTAGAGCATTTGAATATACTTGACGGAGTTTGGGAGCATGTATAAACTGTTTTTCCACGAATATAAATATATCTTAATGCCATTTAAATTTTTCACAAAGAGATACATACTATCGTCCAGGTACCAGCGCTTGTAACAATATGAAAACGAGGGTATGGATGAAACGGGGACATGCCAAAAACTCCTTGAACCATTGAGATATAATGAGAAGCAAAGCCGATAAACTATGAACCTCTCCTGAACGAGACCGTGCCGAAGGTGTGTGGAACCTGGTACTACCCTAGCATATTCGAAGTAAAAATCCGGAACGCCTAATTTGTTTGAAGCCTGCCTTGGAGCGGTTCGAGGAATTTACCAGGATATCCTTATGGAGGTCGCTATTCTTGAAAGTAGGGGATGCTAGCAACTGGCAGACTTGTGATATTCAGACGATACTTCGGGTTCGTTTTGGAGTTTTTATACCTCGCTAATGATCGTTTGGATGCTAGGACGCCCATGCTTGCCTACGCCACTCAGACTTTCATGACGGAAAGACACTATCAATCATGATCGATAGTCTAGGTTGAGAGTCGAGTGCGTTTGTACAGCAAGTTGAAATCAAACACAGCTGTCACTGTCTCGTGGGTTTCCAAGCTTGGGAAGATATAAGCATTCTGGAACAACTATTCGTTCCACTTTGAACACACCTCTTAGGAGATAGCCCCTGGGATGCTGAGGTAAGAGTTTATGTTTATGCGTGAGGTGAAGTGCTGTCCCTCAGGCGATAAGTTTGAAGTCACACAGAAACAGGCGGATGGGTATTTGTAGAGAAGAGGTACGTTTTCCGAGATAAAGGCCAGTCCAAGTCTCTAACGCTCAAATATTCATCTAATGATAGCATTATATGTTGGTAGAGCAAGTTCCTGCGCGGTGACTGAGACTGATGGTTCAGGTATGCTGATGAAAATAGCTAACCTTGCACCTTTCCGACGCCTTGGAGTGTGAGATACACATCTGTGCCCCAACCCCATAAGCTTTGGATGTCAATACCCCCACCAAAGTATTCTGCGTAAGCCCGTCCAAGCGGCAGACCATAGCCGAGGCCGGCAATGGAGCTCACATTGTGGCCTCCGCTGCCAGAGATTGCATTAAGAGCGTCAACGTTGCCATTGTCGCTGACGGGCAAGTCATCTTCGTTAAAGGTGGTATAGCTATAAGACCAAATATCAGATAGTATCTCTGGTGGTATACCGCCTCCACGGTCTCTGATGCGGATCGTAAGGCTCTGGGAAGAGGATTTGACTGGCTCAAGTAAGGGGCCCGGGCCTAACGGCTGGCCTCGGTACATGCCCATCTGGAAGTCCGCCTGCGAACCTGTTCCAAGAGAATTGGGGCTTTTGTCGGGATGTGAGGGGGTTTCATTGAGATAAGCGCCCGAATGATTCGGCGCTGAAGCAATAGTCACTTCGATAGGCTCATGCTCATTACCAGCCTCCACCGTCGCGCGAAATGCGTTCTTTAAAAGCTCGGTGATTATGTATTCAACATGAACGGGAATATGGGCGAAAGTGGCCTCAGGCTCCCCGTTAATGACTACTCTAGGACGGACACCATATTTGAGCTCGCATATCTCAGCCACAAAGTCTTCACAGACTTTTACCAGACGCGCGGGTTTTAGAGCCGTGTCAATTACACCGATGTAGTTGGACGGCACAGTATTTTCGCGTGTCTTCAAGCCACCTCCTTCCTCTATTGTCAGGGATGAATGATGGAGCGCCAGGTGTTGCTGTGCAATCAGCCGAGTGCCAATTCTTGCCCTTAGATGTTCGTCCAAGAACGCCGTCACATCGGCCGGGTTGATGTATTTACGGCATTCCAGGAACCCTCTCGCTAGAACTGGAATTGTGTTGTCATGCGTTTGAACAAGGTCGGCCATGACTTCTGTAAACTTCTTCTCTTCCTCCTGGGTCGATATCCTCCTCTTGTGGAAGGGTAAGAGTGTGGTAAACGAATGGATGTAGTTCTGGTATATCTGGGAGATGTGTGGATTTGAGACGACGATAAAGGGGAGGTTTCTGAGAGCCTGGATACGGTAAGCGAGCCTGGCAGGGAGGAGAGAGAGCGTGAAATTCGCCGATGCGAGGAGGGCCTCTCTTGTGAGCGGAGGACGGCCATGTCTGTTTCCCATGTCAGTCTGGCTTCACGGTCTTGGATCAGAGTGCTCTCGAAACCCACCTGAGTAGATCTGTGAGCGTCAGAGGCCGGCGAGGAGTCGCGGCGAGTCGAGTAATATCGTCCGTAGCGATATCAGCAGCAGAGGGCGGGAAAGACCAGCTCCCAGTCGTGACGGAGGAGAGGGATCGCGGCGCAGTGCCGCCGTGAAGCAGATGGCACTTGACAGGGCGCCCTCTTAGGAGTGCCATGACGACGAGCAGCAGTTCGAGCGCTATTCCATGCTGTGATCAGGGTCCTGGGACAAGGTCAATCCGCGCTCTGTTGGTGTTCGTCTCGTTGCAGTGGTAGTGGTAGTGGTCCGTAATTAAGCGGGCAGGCCGTCGTTCTTCTCTTCCATCGCGCTCCACGCCCCCATCCTCCTCCGCCCCGGCCGAGCGTCTTAGCGGGCCAATTTACTATCGTGTGATGTCAACCAGCGGCCAGTGACGACCCTGCAGATTTCGATGGAAACGCCCGCGGTCTTACTACTGGCTGCTAAGCTTCGAGGGTGAGCGCATGCATAATTCCGGTTGGTTGACGCATCGTGTTGAATCACCGCTCCGCTCGGCTCGTCCCCAACCCGGGGTACTGGGGGACACACGTCATTGTGTGTGCGTTCAATGAAAAGCAGGAGATCGCAGCCTTGCCGTCTCGTTCTCCCCCTTCCGGTAGCACAGGGTGTGACGCGAAATGCCGATATAAAGACGGCCGCAGCGAGTGCCCCCACACGTATCAGGGGAGGCATGATAAAGGCAGCAGAGGTAGGACTACACGGCAAATTCTATCAAGGCTCAGGGGAAACACTGGCCCTTTACATCTAGGAGTCAAATCGGAATTCAGTGTCAGAATTCTGTCGTGGTTGGTGATCAGTGCCTTACTCGAACAGCGCTGCAGAAGATGAAGAGGCTTTGGCGGCTGTCTTTGAAGGCCGTCTCTTGAAACCGAGACGGAAAAGACCGATTGCCAGTCGAGATATGATTTGGATAGTGTCGCACAGCAGGCGACAGGCAAACCGGTTCTGTGGTGAGATTGGTTCTGAGTAACTACATATACAACGCCAGTGTGAAACCTCAGACTTGATTCATATGCTCCTGTCAGTCAAAATTCTTCCAATTCCCTCTCTATCTACAGCAGTTGTGAGAGCGTCTTCGAGCTATGACAAAGGACGGGCCATTTCAGAAATTCGCGTTGCTTCTTTGAACACGGCCACAGAATCTGGAGATGGAATTAAATAACTTGACTGCATTTTGCTCCTCAAGTGAATCATTAACGAACATTGATACCCACTCCCCTTTCAGCCGAAGATAAGGGGACAATAAAACATTAGGGTGAAACGAAAGAAAGAAGAAGAAATCAATAAAGAAGACCTGTAACCATAGCGCCTTTTTGTACCGTTTGGTCGAAACCCACAGCGAAGCCCGACCACGAATATTTCAAACGGAAACGGAATGCAAGAAGAAGGCAAGATAGAGCGCCGGAGCATATGTCATGTTCGATTCAGCTTGTAACTTCCGATTCTTCAGATGGTCGAAGTCACAATCTTAGCCTTCTTGGCTGGCCCAGGGCCGTCCTGCTCGACGTTGACGTGGGTGGTGGATTTGAGGACGTTGTCCAGGCTGTGGTCGTCAGGATACTCCACACTATGGGCTCGAAATACATCAGCTCACTTGGTATTTCCAGTTCACATTCACAACATAGGGAAAGATAATCCGTACGTGAAACCTTTGATCAGCTTGTACTCATGACGGATTGTACCACCATTCTTCTTGGCTGCCGCCTTCGCTCTGATTTCAGAAGTCAGCAAATCAGAACAGCTTCGCAAGTGCATATCTATTTCTCCCCCTCTTATTTCTGGACGACTTGGGATGAACGGTTGATTCAAATTCCCTGTCGCGGATAGGATTTGTATACTCACTTGTCGATTTCTTCGGCGGGAGCCCCTGGTTTGAGTGTGACCTGCAAGTAACAGGATCAGTATGTATTGGGTCTTGTACACAAGAAATAACGGGAGAAGGAAGGGAAAACTTACGTTGAAGTACATCGTGATTCTTCTACCTTAGGTACTGAGGCCGAGAAGAACGGATTGAGAGACTACACGCGTGTTAAAGCCGTATGAACCGTGATACACGTACTTTATTGGATCTTCTATACCTATACACGCTTTTCAAGGAGCTGTTTAACGGTTTATGGGCAATAATGAAGTGGTGGTATGTCTGAAGGGAGAGAGGTAGATGTTATGATGTTGTGATGTATGACTCCTGAAGAGGACGGAAGGGAATACAAGTGTTCTTTTCAAGCGGTCACTGCACAGGCTCGGCGTCCTTAGTGGAAGGAACTAATGGGCGAACAGGCAGCAGAAATAGATCCTATCAGCCTCTAGGGGAATAGAGAAGAGGGAAAAGAGGAGGCTGGTGACCTCAAAGTATTGCGTGTGCATGAGGCTTATATATTCCAAATAGTATAGTCTTGTTTCTGCCTTTCCTCTAGGCTGCAGTAAAAGGGTATCGGCTCTCTAAAGTCTTCTTCTTAACAGATTTGCACTTGAACTTTTCTCTTGTCTCCATTATTGCAGGATGACTCTTATTTATGATCTGGTGGTGGATGGAGTTCTCCACCTCTTTCAAAGATACTGGGTAAGGCAAACGTTAAAAGCGACCTTATCACAACAACCACCAAAGAAAGATGGCCAGATAAAGACAGGATAGTTAGCGCAAGGACCCAAGAAGGCTTCTCAACTTTACCCAAACCAACACGGGCCTTCCCTCCGATAGCCCCGGGAAGGGTTTCGGAAACCTTGATAGCTTGTGATTCCATCCAGCGCTTGGGTGGTGGTGTGTAGCGCACCAAGCTAAGCACCTTGTGAGTCGGGCAAAAGGCTCCTAGCAGCTGTCCGAGGCTCCTTGAGACTGTCAGCCTGGTAGACACAGCCACCTAGGTAGGTTGTCTTGCATCTTAGCTCGCCAATGAGAGAGTTTCTCGAAGGACTTCGAGTGCTAGCACTTCGCAGATGCCAGCTGGGATTATCGAGCGATGTGGATGGCTGACTCTCTGGGTCGCGAAGGGTGTACCTGACAGGCAGAAACTATATTCCCTTTCACCTGTATCGACCCAGCTGATCTCATAAGCAGGTACAGCCGCCCACCATCACACAGTGTTCTGAGAGGGTCTAAGCGTTCTTGCAGATGACACGATCAAGTGCGTCTCGAGAACCTTGGGAGACCAGTGCTTTGTGGGTGCGCAGGAGTTCAGTCCCACCCCTTTCATCGAGTTCCAACCGCCATGTAGCATCACATGATTTTACCTCTAGGGATAGGGACTGTTCTCGAGACTCATAATTGTTGTAATTTAGCGCTTTTTTGCTGCGAATATCATGGCACGATACCTAACACAAGACCTTGCTGTCCCCTCTCAAGTCGGAGACGATTACTTCTCTCCACAATGCTCCCTTCAAACGCCCACCACCAGCGTTGGAAAACCAACTGGCCTACCTCCCACATATCAGGGGAGAAGGGATCTGATCCGCTAACTCTAATCCCTTCTCCGGCATCTTCCATATCATATACAAAACCCAATAGCCCCATAGGGTCTGCCGCAGACGGAGGGCGTAGCTGGACCGGAAGACTAAACACCTGGATCAGTTTATCGCGTGCAGTGGGCCAGGGTAAAAGATCCAGAATCGGATGATGCGGGATCAACCGCTGAGTTGGTGTTGGATGGAAGTTTTGGGGAAATTCTGCCATGTTTAAAGGCAGCCAGGGCTGGGTGTTATCCCCGCTGATGTTTGCTGGACCAGTATAGAATGGGCTTATACCGGCCATGTTCCAAATATAGTCTGTGAGCTTCAGCCTGGTTGCAATGGTTAGCATGGCGCGTAGGAGAGTCAGAGGTGGCACGTCGAGAAGCCTATCGTCTGGGAATGTAAATGTTTCAGATTGATAGCACTGCAGCTCGGAGGAAATAGGCGGTTGTTCTGATGGCATATTTGTAAGAAGTTGAAATGTGAGCGATGAAGGTGAAGCTGGCATGAATTGAAAATCCGAGGAGGGTGAAAGTGAACCTGCTCCCAAAGCTTCATCCCCTATGTCACATATCGCGGGTGACGCCTCGAATGGAAATTCTGGGATACTGTCCAAGGATAGGCCTGTTTGGATTGAACAATCAAGGGAGTTGGGTACATGATCTTCAAGAGGTAAAAGAGCATCGTCGAGTGCCGTCGTTATGTCATGGTCTAACTCGTCTAACTCGGGAGGAGTAGGAAATTGCTCCCCAGCCGAGACCTGTGGACTGGTGTCTACATCCTGCGATGTTCCAAATCCAGAAGAAGAAGCACCACTAGCCGACTCTGGAGCCTTCCGTCCTGCCTCTTTTGCTTTGGTTTCCAGTGTAGCTAGATGTTCACGCTTTCGCTGCCCTATTTTGCTGATTAGTATGATCTTTTATGCAACTAAACCACGGAATCGTACTATATCGCCTCTGTGCCAGCACATTCAATACCCTTTTCCTCTCGGCCGCATCCTCTGAAAGATCAGGCACCACGATGTCGTGGGCCTTTCGTTTCCGTGAGGTAGCTGTGCTCATCATGGATCAGCCACGCAACGCAAGTGATACCAGTGGTGAACATCGCTCAGGGAAAGCGACCAAGAAAAGACTGAATATAAATAGGTACGAAGCATGATAGACGGGCGGATCCGCCCAGCACGTTAAACCCTCGAGACGTCCTCGTGTTTTTCACATCTTCGCAATCATAATCGAAGGCTTTTACTTCCGTGTCGTATCGCGAGAATGCCAAGACGACGACATAACGTTATGTTATTTATGAACACGCACAGGACAAATCAAAGGGTTAATATCATGGAATTAACATATTACGGAAGTGGAAATAAACACATAGAACAACATCAAACGTCCAAGGCCCGGACAAACTCCAAGATATCTTCAATAACCCGTTGGTCATGGGTATCCGTTAGACCTAAGGAACGAGACAATCTAGTTTAGCTAGAGACTCTGTTTAAATCATAAGCGATGAAACCAACGTACCGTGGCCAGCGTTCTCATAGATCTTCACGACCAGCCTTGAAAAGATCTTCTTGAAAACCATCACCTGAGACTCTGGGGCGTCATGGTCGCCGTGCAAGCAGGTGACAGGAAGATCGGTTTCGCTTTCGAGTTTCGCCAACTTTCCCGTGAAATCAGTTGAACTGATTAACTGAATACACCGCTCGACGGCTTGAGCGTCTGCTCGCAGGACGAGATCGGTATACCGCTGGACCAATTCATCTGAGATTTTGCAGCCTGCATCGCGGCCGAGGATGGTAGGCAGAGCAGCTTTGGTGTACTCTGGGCGGTGATGACGAAGGTTGTGCAGGATGTCGTCCCATGCCTCTCGCGATGTAGCCGTTGGATTCTCCGGAGTTTGAAGAGGGAATGGCAGTGCCGCACCGATCCCAACGAGACCCTGGGAACATCAGTACCATGTACACGTATATGTGGTGAGAGATAGCTGCATACCTTGCAGTATTTCCGAACGTATTCGCTCTGCATATAAGTATGCACTGCTTCCCCTGGTCCCATACTGGCGCCGATGAAAACAAAGGGCCCGATGTCAAGCTTTTCCAGCAGGCAGGAGAGATCGGCCGCAAAGACATCGTAGTCAATCGGCTCTGAGACAGCCTTGGGTCCCATCCAGTCACTGTTGCCAAAGCCACGCCTGTCCGGCGCGATGCAGCGGAACCGGTAAGTTTCGCAGAGCGGGAGAGTCAATTTCTCAAACATCATAGAAGACATTGGCCATCCATGAAGGAAGACGAGGGCCGGCTTTTGCTTTGCGTCGTTTGCATAAGCTTCATTCGGTCTGAAGGGCGCAGGAAAGGTTGCAGGTTTGTAGTCGCGGTAAAATAATTGGGCTTCATCGAAGGGGCTAGTGAAGCGAGGCATGATGGTAAGCTCAACTATGAGGAAATGATAGAGGTTTTATAGTAGAATGGTAGATAGATCAATGAACAGGTTGGTTCCTTGATTCTTGTTTTATTGAGCAGAGAAGCTGCTGTACTTATAGCGAAGGCCATAACATAAGGCCGCCAAAGGTTCTCCAAACCCCCGTGTATTTGCACCAAGATAACGTTATGCAGTCGGCAATAAACATGACCACCTATATGGGCTTAACCACGAAAAAGCAGATAGTAACGTTCGGTTAATGGCAATTACTTAGCTACACACCAACCATGCTGGTGTTCTCTCTCGCAGGCATCCGCAGTCCATGCATCCCTTTATACCCAGACGGCTCAGGGGCCTGCCAACCCTCCAACACCGAGGGGTCGTCAATGGAATATACTTCAACGCCCAGCGGCTTGGTGGTATCACCCATCTCCTCACTACTCTTCCAACCCCATTGTGAGAGATCTCCTCCCGAACAAACGGACAGAGCGCAGAGCAGATCCTGCTCAGCAAAGAACTCAAAATAGTCACCCGGCTTTGCGGGACTAGTATCCATGAAATAGCGACCACGTTCGTCAAGGCCGGTGACCTGGAACACATTGAGGACGTCGTGTATATCAGTTTCCGCCAGGCCGTACTGCGCCACGGCACGGGTGAGGTTGGAGTGGCAGTGGAAATCGTCGGACTCGCCTGTCATGAGGTGATGGATGTATGGATCGCAACGGGTGCCGAGGAGGTCATGGACACGGCCACCGTGCTGGTCAACGCCATAGCCGGAGAGACTGTCCGCTACAATGGTGACGAGGGGCCGCATGTATGGCAGGCATGACCAGAGGCGGTCGAATGTTGAAACGTGGGATTGGTGGAGTTGGCGGGTGCGCGAGGCCCAGAAGCGCTCGCGAGGATTATGACGATTCCAGAGGTTGAGGTCGCCTACCTGGGCACCCTGGGGGGTAGTGATACGACAGATCTCGCCGGCACGGACTGTCCAGGCGTGGGCAGAACGCGGACGGATGAGATACGAATGCGTGAGGGCGCGAGAGGGGCACTCGGCGATACGAGTGTAGAGGGCTTTGTCGGCATAGATGGGTGAGTCCGCAGCGGCCTCATACGCAGGAGCTGGCGTCATCTCGTTCTACTGTAGTTATTGTCTAGCCCCTAATTGCCGTTGGCGCTGACACTGGCGCTGACGTCGATGTCGACACTCATAACGCATAATGTTATGGATGCACTTTCAGGCACAAAAGTTTTGCCGAGGTTATTGTTTGCTTACGTGATCACGGCTGCGGCTCAAGTCCTTTTCCGCCCGCCGGCTAAATCGCATCGCCGGGCGCAAGAACGAGACTTAACTATGTTTAGCAGTCCTTGCGAGTGGCTGGCGGGCGGTGCCTGGCCGCTGACGGGGTTCCGAGGACTCCGACTAGTCGCCCTCGAGGAGAGTGGCTGTTCGATGGCCGTCCGAAGCCAGTCTGGCGGGGCTCTGCTGTCGTCTCGAAGACGCACTCCATACTACAAGTAGTAGACACGCCGTGACACCGAAAGGGAGTCCGTTGCGAGGACACACAGGGCGTGATGGACGGCCGACTCGGCCCCGAAAAGTGAGAAGAGAGAAGAACTCAGATGTCACGGCGCAGAACTAACTTTGCGGCCGGCACCCGGCATGATTCTCGACAAGAGGCCTCCACCGATTAACGTCATTTCCGGCTTCTAGGCAACCGTTTTTCTGCTGCATAACGCGAGCTAGAAAATTATGTCGTCGTGTTCTGATGCGCAAGCGTTGCGAGGGACCTCGCGCTCCAGGCAGCCAGATTACCACCCCGGTCGACGCGTACATGACTTCGTTGAGTCTTGAGCTTCAAGGTCCTCAGCCAGACTACGTAGTTTCTTAAGTGCACCGCCAACGCCAATAATATAATGGATCAAGTGTTTCGGAAGGATCACTAAGACACTGTTTTTGTGCACAAACCCAATCAGGTGATGAGCTGGAGGCCGAGTATCCGTGTCGGAGATAGGACAGCGCAAAAGCCATGGCGGCCGGGGATAGCACGGCGGCTGAGAGAATGGAACGGGAGACATCCTGGGATTCTGGGCGAATGACGGGCCACGAGCGCGCCGAGCACCAGGCAGCCGAGTTTCCTGCACACTGTTATCGTAAGGTTATCGTGGCATCGTCCACCAGGGACGATCCTGCGCTCAAACCCCTCACAACGGAAAGAGAGATTCAGAAGGGATGATAAGGACAGGTGGACAGTCGACAGTACAGTCTAAGTCGGAGAACAAATGGACGAATAGACCAGCAAGCGACATTAATAATGTTACTGGATTGCTCAGCGTGACGCCATCGATACCGCATATTGTGATGTTAAGTGACATTACTAAGAGTGACTCGGGTCGGTCGGATTCGCAAACGCCGGCGGCACAAGTCGAAGCAGAGCAGACTGACCGCTTTCTGGAGAGACGTGATCCGCATCTGGCTTCGTATTCGCGAGCGCAGCCTCAGCCCTGGGCCCCCTGGATTCCTTGGGTTCCTTGGGCGAGCCCGCGCGGTCGGTTCCAAACCCTCCGACCCACCGCGAGCTTTTCACCCTGGCCTGCGGATGGGACGGACGGACAAGATGATGGGAGACGCATCAGCAGGATGGATCGCACCATCGGACCACGGGCTATATCTACCTCCCTCGTCTCTCTCTACCTATCTACACTCTGTATCTCTCTCCGATCTGTGCTCCATACAAAGTGCATATCTACGGCTGTTGTTTTTGCTTCTCATCCATCAAAAGATTACTGAGCACTGCCAGGTTGTCTCGCCAGCAAGAAAAAGGACCCGCCCGTCGCCTCTAGACCGTGGCTCCGATCTTATCTGACCAGTCATCCAGTCATACTTTTTTTTACTTTTTCGCGCTTTCCTCCGTGTCATTGCGTCCGTACATATAATCTTGCTGCCTGACTCACCAACACTCATACACAACCACACATCCACGTTTACATTTCACGTCCTTACTTTCGAAATACTACAAGTATATAACTGAACATATTCGACTCCATCTCTCTCCCTTCGACACAAAATATGAATTCGACCAAGAAACGAGACATGTCGCTCAGCCAGACTTACGTGCTTGCCCACACTGCCAGGGCAAAGCTATCCCGAGAGGCGGCCAAAGCTGACCACCAACTACGTCTACTCGTTGGTCACGCCAACATGCTCGACATGCTCATGGTTGAGCTGGCCGACGCCGAGAGGCAGCGTGAGGCCTGGTTCAATCAAACCATCCAATCCAAACCAGTAACATCGATATCGACAACAACCCCAACTGCTCCGGCACCAGTGGCTGTCGGTGCTTCAAAACGGGTCCAATGGCTCGACACTGTCGTTCGGGTGGACGACGCTATCACCGAAGAGGACGAGGACGATGATGAGGAAGAATGGGATGCCTCGAGCGATAGCGACTCGGATGACTCAGACTATGAGACAGACGGTGACTTCTTCGTCGATGTCCTAGCGAAACACACCTTCCCTGCTCCTTCTGAAGAATTGTATCCCATCAAGTACACCCCCGTCATAACAACCACCAACACAACTGCCACAACTCAGGTCGACTCCGCAGCTGATTCTGACGACCTGAGCCGGGAGTACGACGATGCAGAATTTGACGACTACGATGACGGTGACGATCTTACTCTTACTCGTACCCCTTCAAGACAGCACCAGCCTCCAGAACTACTAGATGACCTGGATGGTGAGGAGTCTGAGGACGATATACTACCTCTCTCCCCTCCACAGCCTTCTTTCGATACGTTTTCCACCTCCCACGAGTCCGGGGAAGATGAACTTGTCACAGTCCCTTCCACTTTCACCAAGCAAACACACAAGGATATACATGCAGACGTACCGTCCCCGCGATTGTCGGAGGTGGAACAATCCTCTTTCCTAGAGGATGGGTTCTTCATTCCACCGCGCAATCCGGCACGGACATCAACTGCGATTGTCGGTTACTAACCGCATCTTCCCGATCTCTCTGCTTTTTTTTGGATATACCCCAACCACCACTTCATCTGATCTGCATTGGAAAAGCGTCTGGATATAGCGTTTTTGGAATTTCATTTATTTTTACTACACAGCGTCCTGTTCCCTTGTGATGATGATGTTACCTCTTCACCTCACTACCTCCGAACATTTGCAAAAGCACATATATACACATACTCCTCTCTCGGCTTTGGTTGCTCACTCACGCCTTACTCACCCCACTCTTTTCATCTTTGCACGGAATGCATTTCTCCCTCCGACGCTCGTCGGGATGGTCAGAGAGATCTACAGTATATAGCATATATAACTGCCTACGGCAGGGGCTCTACTAAGGGTCAGTTACTTATATAGTGCTTAATCTATCCGATACAATTAACTATTGAAAACTACTCATTCATCCTTCTACCACTTTCAATCTTCCCTATAGGGCTAAGGTTCCATTTATTTGATACCTATGATAATACATTGAGCAAACACTCAGTCCAGGCTTAAGGTATCTACCATAAGTCTCAGTATTAATTTAAAGGGTGTCATAACGCATACACGCTTCATTACATAGGTACTTCTTCAGTGGCCTATTTCCGTTTCCTCACGGAAGAAGGGGATTGATTACTCTGTCCATCGACGGATTACTCTTCAATGGCTTTATGTAGTCTTGCTCTCAGCAACATGCGTAACACCGCACAGTGGGACAGAATAAGGTGTATTCCGTAGGCGTCGGGGTGGCTTCGCTTGTGTCCCGACACGCGGGAAAGGTGGACAGAAGAAAGATGAAAGGGGGGGAAGGCTGAGGCTGAGGGTGACCCGGGATTTTCCCTGCCCCATGCTGCCATGTGGCATACGGCAAGTTGTACGAGGTCGAAACGTGGCACAGCATTGAACGCAAATGATTAATGATCAATCGTTTTGATTAATTATATCCAAGCGAACTATTGAATCCTGTGCTCTATATACAGAATAAATCCAATTCAATATTCATAATCAAAAAATAGCCGGCAATGGCTGAAGGCTACCCGAGTTTCATATCTGCCAAAAGTGACTCAGTAGCGACAGTCGAAGACAAAGGAGGCTGAGGCTGCTCGATAGCAGCCAAAATTCTTTCCAACGCCACATCCAGGTACGGTTTCGGATGCGAGAAAACGATCCTGAACCAGCCTGGCTTCTCCGATCCGAGCGCCGTACCGTTCGCGAGGAACACACGCTTTTGTAGGAGTTCATCATTTACCAGTCGCGTCAACTCCGTGGGATCGTCGCCTTTTAGCGTTATCCGCTTGTTCGCAAGATATGCCTTACCGAGATTAACCCATAGGAAGGAAGAGGCGTTGCAGCCAGTTGCATACTCAATGCCATGGACCTGCATGGCGCGCGCGACGATAGCATGGGACTCAGACAATTTGCGCTGATTGGCCTGAACATACCCGTCTGCAAAGGCCTCGTCTTCAAGTATACTCGCTGCGATATGGTCGGACGGGCCGGACACGTATGAATAAAGTGATGGTCCCTTGAGAGCAACGATAAGCTCTGGGTTCGACTGCGAGATGATGACTCCGACTCGAAGCCCATTTGCTCCAAAGTCTTTACTCATACCCCACATTGCATGCACAAACTGCGGATCGATCAGGCCATCGGTCGGAATGGAGAGAACGGATTCGAATTTGACAAAAGCAGGTGTCTCGGCGGCAACATCAACGGTATTTTCCCACACTGAGAGGGCATATATCTCGTCACTGATAAGGTGAATTTTATATTTCTGGCAAAGTCTCATCAATCCCATAATTGTTTCACGAGGGTAGCATCGTCCCAAAGGGTTGTGCGGGTGGCACAACATCAGCGCTCGGACTCGCTTGTTGGTCCGTGACTCAAATTCAAGCAACGCCAATTCATATTTGGCTACGCATCTCACGTCAAATGGATCAATGTCACCAAATGAAACGGGTATTACTTCCGCGTGAGCTCGCGAAGACATGTCCGGAACGAAGACTGCGTAATACGGTCGGCCGAGCAAGATGCCTTCGCCCGGATCTGTTAGGGCCCACGACATGTGTTCAATGGCTGCAGATAGACCATTTGTGGCTATAAGATGGTCTGGCACCAGCTGCATAGCCGGTTTCAAGTGCCTATTCAGAAATTGACATATGGCATTCTTCAGTCGCCTCGATCCGTCGCCACCGTCGTTATATGTGAGGTATTCCACTGGTAGTGCGGCGCATGTACGGATGTAGTCGAGCATTCTATCATGTAGCAAGAAATTTTCTGCGACTCCGACATTGATGTATCCAGCTATATTTGTTACCGGGTGGTAGAGATTCACGAACACCTCCCACATCAAATTCTTTGCTGTTTCTTCCGACACAATCGCGGCGCGCTGAGAGATCGTTCCCTGCCGAGCAGAGATGGGTGTCATCCTGGAATTCATTGTTTTACTGATATAAAGATATGGATACGGATTTAATCAAAGTCGACCGTCGATTATCGCCATTGACATTGTGTAAGTAGGAAAATGATTCTTTCTCAGATGACCTAGGTAGTGGCTCGCTGATAAATCACCCTCCTTGGAGGTTAACTATGCTCTGACCTAAAAATAAATTCGATCCGAAATACCCGGCCCAGGACGGTAGATGAAACCCCATTGCATTCCGCAAATAGCTACTTACTGTCTCAACCTGCCATGTATCGACTTATGATGTGCATACTGTGCGGTGGTTATCGATGTTTTTGCGCTCTCCAGGCCGTTTTCACGTTCGAACCTTGAAATTGTTCCGCGGTTGGCGCCTAATGGCGCTTCCTTAGGCGGTTATTCAAAGTTTCTTTATGTAATCATTTTATAAGCAAAAAATAATCGCAGAGTATTATTGGAAAAAAAATTGACTTGAGCTTGATAAGGATCAGACGGCCGTCTCGACTCTTGATAATCCTCTTTTGGCTAAGGATTGGTTTGGACATTGCCAGATATATTTGGCCATGGAGAATCAATCCAATAAAGCTCACCGGAAGTCGAAAGACAAGGGTAAAAAGAAGGACCATGGAGGTAAAGCATTCTTTGATTGTCATTTGCACAACGGTTTTTGAACAAGCTTGCTAATCGGAACTGTGATGTTTTTCTTTAGGACCTAATCCTAAAGCGTTCGCCGTGTCGAATCCAGGAAAGCTGGCAAAACAGGCGGCTCGATCACACGATGTTCGTTTTCCCATGGGCCAACCAAGCACGTATCTCGAATTTGAATGCTAATGATCGAGCGCTCGTTAGATAAAAGAAAAAAGGCTACATGTACCGCTTGTCGATCGCCTACCGGAGGAACCTCCGCCGATTATTGTTACCGTTGTTGGGCCGCCAGGGGTATGTCAAATTCGGATACTGGGGATACAGGCAAAGTTGCGCCGCTGACATCCCACTCTACTCTAGGTCGGCAAAACAACTCTTATTAAGTCATTAATAAAAAGATACTCCAAACACTCTCTCAGCTCTATTACTGGTCCTTTAACGGTTGTGACATCAAAAAAGCGGCGCCTTACCTTCCTAGAATGTCCCTCGGACTCGCTGGCGAGTATGATAGATGTCGCAAAGATTGCCGATATAGTTTTGCTCATGATTGATGGTAACTATGGATTCGAGATGGAGACTATGGAGTTTCTCAATGCGCTTTCCGCCAGCGGAATGCCCGGTAATGTCTTTGGTATCCTTACTCATCTAGACCTGTTCAAGAAACAGAGCACACTCCGAACAGCGAAGAAAAGACTGAAGCATCGGTTTTGGAGTGAGCTATATCAAGGCGCAAAGCTTTTTTACCTCTCTGGAGTTATCAATGGCCGCTATCCAGACAGAGAAATTCACAATCTCTCCAGATTCTTGTCTGTCATGAAAAATCCGCGACCCCTTATCTGGAGGAATTCGCATCCATACTGTCTCGCGGACAGATTCCTGGATATAACTCCTCCAACTGCCAAGGAAGAAAATCCAAAATGCGACAGAACTGTTGCCCTATACGGTTATCTCCGGGGTACTAATTTTCCGGCCATTGGTGCAAGAGTACATGTCCCAGGCGTTGGCGATCTCAACGTTGCTTCGATTGAAGCGCTCCCTGATCCTTGTCCTACACCCGCTATGGACCAAGCGATCGCGAAGGCTGCAGGAAAATCCGGCCGGAAGCGACTTGGTGAAAAACAAAAGCTCCTATTTGCGCCCATGGCAGATGTCGGTGGTGTTCTGGTGGACAAGGATGCTGTATACATCGATGTTCGAACAAACACGTTCAGCAGAAATGAGGACGACGATGAGCCTGAGGAAAGAGGCTTAGGAGAGCAGATGATCGTTGGCCTACAGGGTGAAAGAAAGTTACTTGGGGACACAGAGGCCGGTGTCAGACTATTCAAAGACGGTAACGCAATTGAAAATGCCAATACTGAAGAAACCGAGAACTTGGGAAGAAATGAGAAGAGAAAAGCTCGATTTATCGGCGATACTGAGAACGGGCACGACTTAGAGGATGAAGAGAATGCAGAATCTGGGAGCGGCCTAGAGGACGAGGAAGAGGAAGAAGAGGACTACGGGAGCGATATAGAAGAGTGCGATGAAGACGGCGAAGATTCTGGTACGGGTTTTGCGGCAAAATTTAGGGAGAGTCTGAATGGGAAGGCCGATGATAAAGAAGAAGACATCGCGTTCGCTGACAGCGACTCAGATCTTGGATCCATATCTTCTGTAGAAGACCAGGAGCTAGAGAGCGCGCCTAGTGATTACGAAGAGGAAGACGAAGGGGAGATGCGTTGGAAAGAAAACTTGGCAGAGAATGCCAAAGCGGCGTTCGGCAAAAAACCTCCCTATAGGATAGCAGAGCTAACCCGTATGCTCTACGATGATTCTATCAGTCCAGCAGATGTGGCCAAACGATGGGGTGGGGTGGACGCCATTCACGAAGCTCAAGAAAATGGTCACGATGAGGCAGACGATTTTTTCAAGAAGACCAACGCCGAAAAGGGGTTGTTAGATGACCGCGCCATTCCTATTTACAACTACGATGAGCTTGAGCAGAAGTGGCAAGATGCAGATAACCTTGTTGCACTGCGTCGACGATTTGCAAGCGTCAAGTTTTCAAAACATAGATCTGGCAAAGAAGGCTCGGGAGAAGGCGATGATAGTGATGAAGGGGAACTAGAGGGTACAGATTCCGACGACGAAGGAGACGGAGAATTTGCAGATCTCGAGACCGGCGAAGTTTTCGGAGGTAACAAGGATTCTAGAGAAGATGACGATGACGATGATCAAGATGGCGAGCCAGAGGACCTTAACGCCGAGCGTGAGCGTAATGCAAAGCGCAAGGAAGAACTTAAACTTCGATTCGAAGAAGAAGATCGGGAGGGATTCAGTAACTCAAAGGATGGGGCGAGAGCCGCGGGACAGACTCAAAACGAAGAACAATTCGGCGAAGACGAATGGTACGATGCGCAAAAAGCGGCCCTCCAGAAACAGGCCGACATCAACCGTGCCGAATTTGACAATCTTGACGCCCTCTCAAGAGCAAGAGCAGAGGGTTACAAGGCTGGCACTTACGCTAGAATCGTTCTAGAGGATGTTCCCTGCGAGTTTTCCGAGGGTTTCAACCCTCGATTCCCCATTATTGTCGGAGGTTTAGCTCCTACAGAAGAGCGCTTTGGATTCGTTCAAGCTCGAATCAAGCGTCATCGTTGGCATAAGAAGATTTTGAAGACCAACGACCCTTTGATTTTCTCCTTAGGCTGGCGTCGATTCCAGACAACGCCAGTCTACAGCATCTCAGACTCACGAACCCGCAACAGAATGCTGAAATATACTCCAGAGCATATGCACTGTTTTGGTACCTTCTATGGACCTCTGGTTGCACCTAATACAGGATTCTGTTGTGTTCAATCGTTTTCAAACAAGAACCCCGGCTTTAGGATAGCTGCCAGTGGGGTTATTTTGAGCGTCGATGAGGGCACAGAGATCGTCAAGAAATTGAAGTTGACTGGCCAACCGTACAAGATTTTCCGCAATACAGCATTCATCAAGAACATGTTCAACTCTTCGCTAGAGATTGCTAAGTTTGAGGGGGCCGCCATACGCACAGTTTCAGGCATCCGGGGTCAAATCAAGCGTGCTCTTAGCAAGCCAGAAGGTCACTTCCGCGCTACTTTCGAAGACAAGATTCTCATGAGTGACATTGTTTTTCTGCGAACGTGGTATCCCGTGAAGCCCTCCCGCTACTACAACCCGGTTACCAACCTACTTGATTACAAGGACACTGGTGCGGGTAGCGACGCGGGCTGGCAAGGAATGCGCCTCACCGGAGAAGTGCGACGAGATGAAGGTATATCCACACCACTTGAGAAAGACTCCGCATATCGTAAAATCGAGCGGTCAACCAGACACTTCAACCCTTTGCGAGTTCCCCGCCAGCTCGCCGCAGATCTTCCGTTCAAATCTCAGATCACCAAGATGCGGCCAAGGAAACGTGAAACATACATGCAAAAGCGCGCGGTGGTGCTTGGGGGAGAGGAGAAGAGGGCACGAGACCTCTTACAGAAGCTCACCACTTTAAGGAATGAGAAGGTTGCCAAACGACAGGTCGCGCAGGAAGAGCGAAGGAAGGTCCACCGAGCGAAGGTGGCCGAGAATCTCGAGAAGAAAGAGGCCAGAGAGAAGAGAGAACGCGATGAGTACTGGAGCCGCGAAGGGAAAAAGAGGAAAAATGACGGCGACAGCGGTGCAAACCGGTTCAAGAGAAGGAAGTGATATCAGATCCTTTTGGCCTGCGTTTTTCTCCCTCTTCCTTTTCTTTCTCTTATGCATTTGTGTAAATATACGGCAGGAAAAGCATCGAGACTCAATACTTCCTCTCTGTACATGTTCCCGCTCTCTCTTCAATGCGTCTATCAAAACTGCAGCGAGAGAGTGTATACACGTGACCCCTTATCACGTGCCAGCGCGACGCGTCGAAAAAGATCTTCCGCTTCTGCAACGTCCCACGTCAAGTCACAAAACCCGCAGCGAGACAGGGTGACTGCGGGACAAAGCGAGAGAAGACGGCCGCTGAGACGATCTGTGGCGTGACACCCAAGGCGCCGCCGGCAACAGCGAGACGTGTTTTTGGGCGCTTGGATCTGTTGGGGGCGTGTTCTGGCCCGGTGGCTGACGCCGTCACCGAGAAGTCACTTAGTGTGCGAAACCACGGCTCGAGGCCACACTAGACCGCTTTCCCGTGCCATCACAATGCGACTCTGCTAGTCTTCGTCAATTACGTCAGGATCTGCTCTCGCCGACCTAGAGAGCATCGCGATAAGGCTACAACACTTACACATATCTTTCACACCTCCCCGCCCTCTACTACTTACTATCATCAATACGCCGTTGTACCGCGATTACACCCCTCGTGGGAGTGTTGTCTCTCTACCCCTGTGCTGTGCATCATGGACGGGGCTGGAACATACCCTGGCCCGATCAATGCCGCTGCACAGTTTCCTGCAGAACATCGCCTCATTCCCCCCCTCAGAACGTCCGCCAGCGATCTCACTCAGTCTTCCGCGGCGGACGCCAGTGACTCGAATTCTCCGCCGTCGACGTCATCCTCTTTCCAGTTTGCAACAGACACGGGAGCGAATTTAAATCCTCATGCGCAGACGAAACTGGTACCTTCATCCGTTGGTGACCGTCCGCCACTTCCACAGTTACAGACGGCCGCTCTCCCTCACCAGCTACAAGATGTCAATTCCCGCCCTGAAATGCTTCTCTTTACCCCATTGCACAGTCCTCCGGGTGCTAGAGCTGGTGTACAGTTTACTCCAGGTCAGAAAAGAACAGCTAGTGGTGGAGTCAAGTTCTCTGTTTCTCCTGATCGACCGTTTTCTGCAATAACTACCCCGGGTACAGGCTACCCATCAAGGTCGATGAGTACCGATTCACATTGTAGCAGAATTGCTGAAGTAAGCTGCCGATACCTATCTATGATACTTTTTATCACCTCCTACCCTTTTACGCGATAACAACTAATGGTCTTTCTGTTATCTTGCGCAGATATCAGCTCAACTTCGTTCACGATTGTCTTGGGCGGCAGCGACAGTCGAAAATAACCGAAAGTCACATCCAATCGGTAGCAACGTCACGTCACCCAAGGCGCGTTCATCTCCTAATAGAATTAAGTCACCGAATGAATTCAATGGCGCGTCACCGGCCTCGAGTACCGTTCCGAATTTCAACCGCCCTACTGTGGGACGCGACTTTACCACAGAAATTCTAAGAATTGCGACTGAGGCCAACAAACCGACGCGCGAGGCCACTAACAATCAGCTTCCGACTTACGCGCCCAGATATCATCACCGCCATAACCTATCTATGGGCTCAATCCCTTCTAGGTATCTCTCTCAGCATTCCACAGCTAACGGTCTTCATCAAGTTCCTCGTCTTGCCCCCCCGGCGAACATTGTACCTTGTAAAAGTGCCTATGTAAGACGGAAGTCCCTCAATAGCACCAGTCCCAAAAAGCTTCCTCTTTCATCACTATCACGACCTTCTACAGATGGGCCTACAGTTGGGACATGCGGGTCCTACCCTATTCCTGCCACTCCTCCACAACCTCAACTCTCTTTCAAAGCGCCTTCTTCGGCAACAACATCAATGCTAGGGAAGCACTGCACGCCTACCCAGAAGACAATTATGGAACAAGACGCAGTTGAAACATTGGTTCTAATGGGTAGCCCAGAAAACTCCGGATACTACAACGACCCCCGTTCCCGGTCCCATATCAAAAATACTCAGGGTCCTCTTCAATTTACATCAGCACCATCATCAAGTGATAATATCCCAGCTTCCACCTCGCCAGCGGTACTAGGAGTTCCTTTTCATTTCGAACCTCGGAGACCGAACCCACCTCCAACAAAACGCGTTAGCTTTGTAGACCATGGTGAAGACCAAAATTGCACCTACACGAGCTACAGTCAGCCGAGGCTAGAGCAAAACGCCGGTGATGAAATCGACCGCATGTTGGATGAGATGGGTGACAGCGATAATGAACAGGACTATGATTGGTTCGCTCATATGTCAGAGCCTAGGGATAATTTTACCCTAACCCAGCAAAGCGACCATTGGCCCAACGATCAACACAACCTGCCTAGCTCCGCTGGATTTAATTCTGGCCACGATTCACGTTAATCTCTCTGGTGATTCACTCGTTTACCTCATCCTTTCGGCACCCTCCTTCCCCCCTCCCCTTCACGATTCCATGATGAGTATATGATGCACGGCATTTTTGGCCTAGCCTATGACTATTTATGATTATCTTTCCTTTTTTGTTTATGTACGGAATACCTTCGGGATGAGTGAATGACGGGAACCATCATCCGGGAGGGTTACCCGCTTTATCCACTTGACTCCGGGTTCGAACAAGCATTTTTGCCAAGACCTGACTCTATCCCCCTGTCGCATCATAAGGAATACAAGAAGCATTGGTTATGCATTTATCTATCGTTCCAGTTATTCTCCGTATACCTTCTAAGTACCGTTGACGTTCGAGTACACTCCTTTTGCAGACTTGAAGGACTGGGTGACTTTATCGAATTGATACATAGGTTCCTATACCCCAGCTTTTTCCAGGCGCTATGGTTGGTCAGTCACCCTATCGGATGTCTTATTTCGCTCCGCGCGTGACAGATCTACAGTCAGCGCTGATCTTGAGGTGCATAAGGGTCGTATTCTGTACTCAGCTAGGTATGATCGCTTCCTAAATCCCGAATCATCGCCGGGTCATGTTGTCGGCTTCTTTTCACCCCTTCTTTCTCCTGCTCCTTCTCCTTCTGAAGTAGTTCATCTATTTGACTTTGCATCCTCAGGATTGAAGATGTGAAGTAACGATATATACATGGATCGCTTACATCTATAGCCTATCATGGCGAAGTACACATGCAATGATTGGATGGGTTTAACATTCCACTCCTTCCCGCCTTGAATATTCATCCCTGCAGTTAGAGCAACGACAGATACCCCTACCTCCATGGATATCCCCTTATTATCTCATTGAGATAACAATTTTCGGCTCAACAGACATCTTATATCAGCTGGAAATCTGCTGTTATTCCTACTAATGTTGATTTATATCCTTGGAAATTGAGAGATATATCCTCATTACTCTGACAAAAGCTGTGAAATAGCTTTTACGTCTTTGTGTTCAATACAGGAATGGAGAAAACCACTACCCCAACACCTGGCCCCTTGGCTGATGCAGATGCGGCGTTTACCTTCTTAGACGAGCATGACCTCGATCTGAGCACAGTCGATGAGAAGTCACTAGTACGAAAAATAGACTACATGATTGTGCCTCTCATGTGGGCGTGTTACAATTTACAATATCTAGATAAGGTCTTGAGTATGCCGTCACGTTGCCCAGCTCAGAAAAACTCCAACTGAATGTTCCTAACGAGACTTACAGTCAACTTCGCATCTATAATGGGCCTCCTAGAAGACACCGGCTTGGATACAAACCAGTTTTCGTATCTTGGACTCGCATTTTATGTTTCCTACCTCTTTTTCGAATTTCCGACTGGGTACCTTATGCAGCGGTTACCCACAGCGAAGTACCTGGGAGCAAATCGTAAGCATTATCATGCGACATGACTTCTCACAAAATGAAATCTCATTCAAAGCATTTCAACAGTTATACTATGGGGTACCATGGTAGCGCTAAATTGTGTTGCCAAAAACTTCTCCAGTTTGCTAGTTCTTCGGCTTCTTCTCGGCTGTTTTGAAGCTTCTGTCGCTCCAAGGTACAGCTCACTCATAATTGCCTCAGCTTTACATAGTTCTGAATTTAATATCATAGCCTAATCTTAATCACCGGAATGTGGTACAAGAAAAAAGGTATGTTTGGTGGCAATGTTCACGGTGCAACTATATGAGCGACTAACATGTTAAACAGAACAGCCAGCTCGCATGGGTCTTTGGTATTCTGGCACCGGAACGGCATACATAATTGGAGCCCTTAGCGCATACGGGCTTTTATTCTATTCCGGAAAAACGTTCAAGCCATGGCAAATTATGTTCCTGATATTTGGCTTACTTACGGTATTTGTAGGGATACTCGTCATCGTTTTACTGCCAGACAACCCGATGACAAGTCCACTATCCGCTGAAGAGAAAGTTTTCGCAATCGAGCGACTTCGAGAAAACCAGACAGGCATTGAGAACAAGCATTTCAAATTTCAGCAGTTTAAGGAGGTTTTTGCCGACCCACAGACCTACTTCTTAATACTCATTACCACCGCAGGCCTCGTTCCCAACGCTGCTATATCACAATTTCAATCACTCATCATCAAGGATATCGGATTTACTCCAAAACAGACACAGCTCCTTTCTATTCCCAGTGGGGTGGTCAACATGGTTGCAATAATTTCAGCAACCTTCCTAGCTTCGCAATTTGACAATCGTACTCTTTTGATGATGCTCGTCCTCATTCCGAGCCTTTTAGGCGCATGTCTTCTTGCATTCCTGGATAATAGCCATCCAGCGGGGAAACTGGCTGGAAACTATCTCACTCATTGCAACAATGCATTCTTACCTCTCACGTATTCTTTAATTTCCGGCAATTTTGCTGGACACACAAAGAAAGTCACGATGAACGCTTTAATACTGATGGCATTTTGTTTAGGGAACATATTAGGGCCCTTGACTTTCAAGGATGAAGACGCTCCAGCTTTCATACCGGCCAAGGTTGCTATCGTCATAACAATATCAGCCACTATAGTTTCCATAATCGGACTAAGGTACTATTACATATATGAGAACAAGAGAAGGGACAATCGATTAGAGGAAGGAGAAGTGCAAACTTCCGCAGATTTCTTCGACGTAACTGATAGAGAAAATCTCTCATTTCGGGTAGGAAATCCCTTAGGTGCATTCGGTTGGGAATATGGGCTTCCAGCTAATCATTATATCACTCTAGTACTCATATTAGAATTTTGGCATCGCTAGGTTTAGACTGCCCATCTCCATTGCAAATATATGGCTGCTCCTGAGTATATGGGCTCTTGCATCCAGATATTCAGAACACTTCGAGTAACCGGAGATTCAAAATAGTTAAAATGGAAAAAGCTAAAACATTATCATTTTACCCACCTAATACTAGATGTGACTGGCGTTTTGCACTCAGGCGCGAAGATTAACAATACTCCTGTCGTATAGCTAAGCTTCCTCTTGACTAGTTTCAAAACGTTCAGGTTCTCGCTCTCCTGCTCTTTTGAGGTTAACCTTCAACGGCTTACAGCCAGGCATGTTAGTTATTCAAAGCTGAACTAGTTAAAAGCATTTAGAGCAACGTTCAGTCATTTTTCGAGCAAAAGAGTTATTGTTGCCACCAAAGCTTTAGAGATGTCTACCAGTTTGTCGAGATTTACATGCAATCTCACGCCACGAGGAGCCGGTCAATGGTTACCTACATTCACAAAATTGTCGATCTACCTTAAAACAATCTTGGGCACGCGTTCTGCACAAGGGTTTACTAGCAGCTGCATACACCCTCTTAATTTAGACCAAATTTTTTCAAAAGATTAGATTAAGTGGTGTTTGTTGTAGCGGAAAGGTGATGTTTATCCAGCATTCAAGCTTATTAGAGGAAAAGAGGAAGAAAAGCTAAGGCAGAAATTGCGCATGGCATCAACAATTCATTACTATGTCCACAACGAGACAGGTACAAGGATATCGTGCATATTCATTGGGTATATATATAGCTGTAGAAATCCAAGTTTGCGTCAAATTCTCGGCCCCCAAAGCCATTCACTCGGCCCAGGCATCATCCATTTCCGCCACATCGTAGTCAACCTCATGAGTAGGTTCCTTCTCTTGCATAAGAGCACCAGGTGTGCCGCTATCTGACATCATAACATCTTCATTGGCTTTCTGAGTAGCTATACTAGCACTGGAATGCGTTGAAGGGGCTGGTGGATTGCTGACCCAAGCGAAATTAACCTTGCCAACTGAAGGGATGTCTGATGGTCCGTGAAATAGCTTCTCAGCAACATATCGATCTTTGAAAGTTACTACCACGGCTCCGGGACGATCTGGGCTTGTCTCAACGCTCTCATAGTCTCCAACTCCCTATATACGACATTATAGTTAGTCAACTTTCCTTTTGCTTGTAAGGCTGGTTGGGAGTAGAAATGAATGAGTGCGCGTTTATTACCATTAGATATTGCCTCAGTGCCTCGTCACGATTAGTATCAAAATCTATCCCCGAGATAGCAACTCTTTTCGGACGATTGTCAAGGCGAATTACACCCCCGCGGCCACGTAGGCCTCCCCGGCCTCTATATCCCCCTCTATACGAGGGGTCGAAGCCTCGGCCTCGAGGAGCAAATGCGCCTCTTCCACGGGGCCCACCAAAACCTCGCCCACGCCCTCGGCCAAAAGAGGGTTCTGGTTGTGCATCAGGATCAATTCCCATGCTTTTAGCTTCAGCTTGCAAAGAAGCAAGCTGGGCACGCAGAGAGGCAGTCTGATCACTTTTGGAGGCTTCCTTTCCGGACTCAGGAGTATCCTTACCCGCGCCCTTAGCTTCTAGCTTTTCCAATAATTTAGCTTGCTCCTCTTTGTGACGTTTGAGTAATTCGTCTGTTTTTCTTTTATGCTCCAAAATCGCATCTTCTGTTTCTTTTCTTTTTCTGGCCCTTTCTTCATGCGCCTTTTGAGCCTCAGCCTGTTGCTTTTCGAATGCCTCTCGGTCAAATGATGGTTCTCCATTTGTGGGCGCCTTTGTGCCGTTGCTATCACCACGCGTTTCTGTAGATTTATACCAATATACTTTGACAAATCTGTTGTCGAAGATGACCTTAGGACTTGACCATGCACGATGAGCGGCATCATATGAATCGTATTTGACGAGCGCTAGGTGCTTATAAGGTTTCATCGTGATTTCTGTGATTTCACCGAACTCAGAGAAAAATTCTCGAATAGTTTCTTCGTCGAACTTGTCTTCCGGTATTTGCTCAACCACGATTGTTGTGATTTTACGGTCCTCGTTGGGGCCTGCATGGGAAAATTCGGCTCGGTTACGGCGTTGTTGACCGAAGCCTCCCCTATCGCCGCGGCCGCGACCCCTACCTCTTCCTCGATCACCGCGTCCCTCGCTTTGCCCGTTGGTACCATTTGCAGGCCGATTAGACACAATATTGGACCTGGTTGGATCGTACTCTGAAAGAAAGAATCAGTAAAGACATATATCAATCAACAAGAAACAATCGTTATACCGTCGTCTTTGGATGCGGCAACCAGGTGATCTTGACCATGTTCGTAAGGGCAAGTGCTTCCTAGAACACAAAATCCCATAGTATCATAATCTTTGCACCTTTCAGGAATCTTATTAGGAGGACCGGAACTTTGCCCGTTGAGTGACGGAAGTGGTGGTAGAGGTGGCATCCCGGGGATTTGCGGGAAGCTCATGCCTGATAGAGATAGCATCTGCGCGAGTGGATCATTCGGGTTGAAGGGCGAAAAGCTAGGAGGGGGAACCGAGGGACCGCTCCGAAACCCGCTGGGCGAATACCCCTGGCCCTGTGTTCCTTGATGTTGCCGGCTGTCCCAGCCTCCCATGCCTCCTCGGCCACCACGCCGGCCGCGTGCAGCTTTGAATGGCCGATCCGCACTTCTTTGATATGGACCTTGATCATCTCCCATCTGAGAGTCGTTGAAAGTTCGCTTCCGTGCGTTGAACTGCTGATCGCTGTTCCCAAACCCAGTTAAGCCCGGCATGCTCATAGGTCCCAGGTCGGACGGCGCGAAATGAGCCATCATGTCACTGGTTGGGGTTTGTTGGCTGGGGGATGCATTTTGAACTGGAGCGGCCAGCCCAGATTGTAGTGTGGTAGGTGCAACGGCCGGCTCCTCGGGTCTCGAATGGAATTTTGTAAATATTTCGTCAACGAAGGTGACGGTATCTGTAAGCCAATCCTCATACATTAGCTTCATTTTTTGAATTGAGAAAGGTAGCGACTCAAGATGATGTGGAAAAAGGACTGGCAGGCACCCACTCTCTTTTAAAAAATCTTCCAGATTCTCTATAGATGCCTTTCTTATTTCGTCGTCCGGAGCGTCTGTAGATACCAACGCAAGAACGTAATCTGCCAATACTTCGGAGTCTGCATCAGAGCTATAAAGATCGATTCTATTAGCATGGGAGAGAGAACAAAGTAACTAGCCAAAGAGAAAGAGGAATGCAATTCCAACATAAGGAAGCTTGAGTATCGACTTTGTGAAAGCAGAGGCAAATGGATATCGTTTCTATGCCGCGTTTGAAATTAAATATCATGACGCGATACCTACATGTCTTCAAGTTTCTTGACAACCCATGATTTGACCTCCGCGGCTTTCTCCTCTGTAAACAGCATCGTTACAGCCAGTTATATTACGCGCATCAAGCCCAAAGTTGCGTCTGCGAGTATCTGCCGAAGACCGCGAAAGATCCGAATGGCTTGACGGGGAGGAAGTAGCTCGAGGTATTGCACACGGATTGGTCTAGGGCTCAACGCTCCGGATGAAATCGAGGGTGTATGTCAATTCCGCCGAGGTGTAAAGAGCTCAAGTCTGATCCCAACGGATAATGGACGTTTGAAGAACAATTTCCCTCGACGCCCGCTGCAAAAGCGTTTCTGATAACGGGTTCGAGCTTTGCTGCTGACTAACATATTACTCATCGATCAATTCTTGACCACGTGACCGGCGGAGTAGCCCTTGGCCGAATTAGGCAATTTCGGACTTCATCTTCAAGATGGAAGGGCGAAAGCGAGGACTACTGCTCAACAGGGCTAGCGATTCGTTGATAACTCCTATGTATTCTTTGGAACAGAGTTATATACATAGGTAAGCTACCAACTGCAAAAAAAAACAAAAACATTTAACGAGACATTACATAGGAAAAGGCACGTCGCCCAAATCACAACTCGCAGCCACTATTTTGCATGATGGTCATAAAAACGGGGGGGGGGGGGGGTATGGGGAGGTTCGTGGGAGCGAGGTATGGTCTTTCTTTAAACTTTTTTACCCGTTTTACTTCTTTCAAGTGTGCCACCGAGAAATCGAGATCAAGGCCTTCAAGCATATGCTGGCCGGTTTGATCGTTGCTAAGAGGTTAAAGAAGAGTCGCAGACGCTTCTCAGTAGCGCATATTGAATTAAACAATTTCGGAACAGCCCGTTTACAATTTGTCGTAGTACTATATCAAGTTGGTTAGCTTGTTTTCCAAAAACTGAAATTTGGACATCAAAGGAATAATGGGCGATTGAACTCACGTTGGTGTAGTCGGGGACAACTTCCTTGATACCCTTGCGCTTGCGCATCTCGGTGACGACCTGGCCTGGCTTGGAGGTTGGGTCGAGGGCAGAGCCACCGGGGAGGATCTGCCAGTGGTCGAAGACGGACTGAGGGAAAGCTTGACCACCGGTGGCGGAGCGGAGATCGGCGGGGAAACCGAAGGACTCGTTGACTGGGAGGTAGGCCTTGATGGTGAACAGAGGAGTACCAGGGCGCTGCTCTTCGGCAAAGACGTGACCACGTCGTCGGGTGAGGACACCATAGATACCACCCATAGCCTGCTCTGGGACTTGAATCTCGACCAAGAAGACGGGCTCGAGGATACCGGGGTCGGCCAAGAGGGTAGCGGCCAGCAGGACACGACGAGCGGTACCGATGATCTGACCACCACCACGGTGGATAGCATCAGGGTGAAGGGTGACGTCCTGGATGTTGAATCGGATAGCTCTCATGGGCTCCTCAGCAACTGGACCTTCACGGGTAGCCCACTGGAAACCAGAGACGACGGAATCCTTAATTTCGTTGAGATACTGAACGGCCTTGGTCTGGTCAACGAGAAGGTTGGCGCCGTTGGCGTCGGGGCCGAAACACCAAATCTTTCGGGCATCGGTGACGTCCCACTCGTATTCGTCGGCAAGGATACGGGCACGGGCCTTGAAATCGTCACGGGGGGAGATCTTGCCGGACTCGATGGCGAGGGAGACTTCCTCACCCAGTGGCTGAGCAGTGAGGTACAGACGGTTGTGCTTGTTCTGAGACTTAGACAGAGCGACCATGCTGGATTCGGAGCCGACGGTCTCACGGTAGGCGACGACGGGGTCAGAAATGCGAAGTGGGACACCGGCGTGGTCCTCCTCGAGATCCTTCAAGCAAATTTCCAAGTGCAACTCACCGGCACCAGCAACGACGTGCTCACCGGACTCGTTGATCATGGTGAGAACGCAAGGATCAGACTTGGAGAGACGCTTAAGACCTTCGACGAGCTTAGGGAGATCGTTGGCGTTCTTGACCTCGACGGAGCGCTGGACGACGGGAGAGACGGAGAACTTCATGACCTTCAAGTTGTGAGCAGTCTCACTGGTGGTGAGGGTTCCGGACTTGAGCAGGAACTGGTCGACACCGACGAGACCGACAATGTTACCAGCTGGGACATCCTCGATGGGCTCGACGAAACGACCCATCATGAGAATGGTACGCTGAATGGCCTTGATGAAAAGATCTTCCTTCTTTCCGGGGGTGTAGTTGGGGCCCTGGATGCGGACCTTGAGACCGGAGCGGACGGTACCGGCGAAGACACGACCGAAAGCGTAGAAACGACCCTTATCGGAAGTGGGCACCATCTTGGAGACGTACAGCATGAGAGGGGCCTTGGGGTCACAGTCACGGATACCAATACAGGCCTCGTCGTCGGAGGGACCCTCGTACAGAGTGTCGGCACGGTATTTCTGGGCAGTAACGGGAGATGGGAGGTTGAGAACCATCATCTCGAGAAGGGCATCAGCAGCGGGAAGGAACTTCCTCATGATGATCTTGAGCAGTGGCTTGCCCTCAAGGTCTTTCTCCTCGGAGGTGAGCTTGATCTCAAGCTTCTCAACGAGGGTGGCGATCTCGTCCTTCTTGGAGTGGGTGATGGCGTTGAAGATCTTGAAGATAGGGTCAAGAATGAACTGGTTGAAGGAGCGCTCAAGGGTCTTGCCCTCGAACTCAGCGTTCTTGGTCCACTTCTTGGTCTTTGGGTTGAAGAAGTTGTCTCCCTACGAGGTGTGTTAGCACGCAAGGAAAGCTACCCGGAGCGGCAATGGCCGACTTGACTTACCCAAAGTCTGTCCATCATCTTGTTCCTGTCAACACCGAACTTCTTGGCGTACTTGACGGCGAACTGGCGAATGGTGAAAGCCCAGCCGTGGAGACCGGAACCGAAGGCAACGGTACCCTTCTCGGGGTAGACCTGGACATCACCAAGGGCCTTGTCGAGATAGGTGGAGATGATAACGTTGACGGACTCGACGGTACGGGAGAAGGACTGGTACAGATCCTCCTTGGAGACCTGGAGCTCGAGGAGAGCACGGTCGACCTTGTTGATGATACAGACGGGCTTGATACGTTCCGAGAGGGCCTGTCGTAGGACGGTCTCGGTCTGGACACAGACACCGGACACACAGTCGACGACGACGAGGGCACCGTCGGTGACACGGAGGGCAGCAGTGACTTCGGAGGAGAAATCAACGTGACCGGGGGAGTCGATCAAGTTGATCAAGAACTCGTTTCCTTCGACCTTCTGGGGGATATCCTTCAGGTCGTCCTCGTCGACCAGCTTTGCGTAAAGGGAGATGGCGGTGGACTTGATGGTGATACATCGGTCCTGCTCGTCCTGACGGGTATCTGTGAAACGAGCCTCTCCGGCCTTGGCGGCAGAGATAATACCGGCACGCTGGACCAGCGAGTCGGTGAGAGTGGACTTTCCGTGATCGACTGGAGGGGTGCCGGGTTAGAAGCGTCCTATACACCAAAAAAGGATGTTTTCCACATACCGTGAGCAATAACACACATGTTACGGATGTTGGCAGGACGATCCATCAACTCGCGGATCTACATTTACTGGGTCAGTCTCTCATCTTCGGGAGCAGCATGGCTGCCACATACCTCCTCGACCGTGAAGCTGTTGCACAATTGCGATTAGCGATGTGTCCTCAGAACCGAAATGATATATGCCAAAATCGCAGCGCAAACGAGGGGAAACCCGCATAAAAAGCGAAGCTATGCATGCTCGCCCTCATTCTGCGAGCCGAACAGGAGTGAGGACTTACTTGACCATCTTGGCGGTGGTTGTTCAGAAACTGCCCTCGAGGCGGGGTGTTGATAAGGTGGCTTTGTGGCTTGGGGGGGGACTGTCAGGATCGAGAGCAGAGCTCGACCTGAGCAAACAGCGGGAGACGAAGCTGGTCTGGTAGAGCAGGGGTGAGCAATGCTACGCAGAGGCTGGCGGTAGTGTCGTGGAGATTGGTGGAGGGAGAGGGAGAGGTTGGTGAAGAGCGAGAGGAAGAAGACGAATTTTTCTCCCTGGGGCCCGCGTCGGAGGAGAAAAAGGGAAATGGCGGGGCTTGTGCGGTTTCTGCCCGGGTGGGCAAAAGCGGCAGCCCGAAGAGGAAGGCTGAGTAAGCACTGCCCCGCACCGTACCGTACGATACAGGGTAAGTATGGGTGAGTACAGGTTACAGCAGGTACAGGCTGGCGTAGGTCGTGGATTGAGCTGCCTGTCACTAGAGATGGGACAATGTACTGCGATGGAGGAACTACTACAAGACCGGCTATTTCCGTCTGGTGGCATTATTAATCGGTATCCCTGTTCTAATCCCGCCATATGTACAGTTTGGTTGAAACGCCCAAAACGCCGGAGTTAGGAGTTAATCTATCTAGTTCGGCAGAAAATTATGCTCTTCACGAAGAGCCGAGAATCTTCGAGTACGCATCCTCCACGTCCTTTGCGATCTCCATCAGGGTGACTATGATGATCTGATGTGTAATGTTGGGCAGCCGGTCGCGCTGCAGGCCGATCCATTCCAGCGGCGGCGTGGCCTCTCCCATGTCCCGGAGCTGTGGCGTCTCGATGACCGCCGGTTCCATCGGAGTGTAAGTGTACCGCGACTGAGGCACGTTGACCACGGCGGTGATCTTCTCCTGCTCACCGAACTCTCCCTCCTTGCCCCCTGCCTTTGGACCGCCCGTGATCTGGACGGCGGCCTGCGGAAGCGGCTTGCCCAGTCGGCTTGCGAGCGCCCGAGAGTGAGTGCTCCACATCCCGCGGATGAATGCAATGCGTGAGTAGTTCCAGCCGACGTCCACCTTGCCCTCGAACGAGCTTTTGAATATGTACTCGATGTGGTTTGACGTGGGTGTTTGCCACGTTTCCATCGTTGCGACGACCCGGGGGACCTTGAGGATGGTCCCGCCCCGGGAGCCCGTCGCGCGGCTGACTATCTCATCGACAGAAAGGTCGCTTCCCGCGGACGGGCCTGAGCTGCCTACGCTCGACAGCGCCACTCGGAGTTGCCCCAGCGTCAGTCCCAGCCCGTTCCGTATCTTGCCTTCTTCAATCACGACCGAAAATCGCGCTTCGGCGTCGAGGGCTTCTAGCTTGAAGATCTGGCTGTCGTGAAAGCTGTTGGGGAACGCCCCAAATTTGATGGCGCGTAGCGTTACTACAACGCTGGTCTGTAGAGATATTGGCAGATTGGTATCACTCTTATCGCTGCTCACGCCTGGTTTCGGTCCAGTCCGTTGTGGAAGCGCCCCAAGCGAAAGTATTTTTCGGTGTAGAGCATTTTCAACCTCTCGCAAGGACGCTTGGTAGGCTGCATGCTTCTCCTGTACCAATCGCTGTAGTGTCTGATATAGCCCCAATCCCTGTGAAGCTGTCATCGTAGTGCAGAAGACATGTAGTTTATCCCCTTCGAGGACGCTGACCAGTCGGTCCTTTCGTTCCCCGGCCTCATCCCGGACGTTATACATAAAGAACTCAAAAGCTTCCACGTCCATAACCAGGAACGGCTGGTATTCAAACGATATCTTGCCTTGAAGCTTACCGATCCCAACCGCTGCCTGGATCAGAGGGGTGTGGCTCGCTGAATTGGCACCTTTGGGCCACTTGATGGACGTGCGCACCTTGAACTTGGAGAGCTCCACAAACCCACTTAACCGCCCCCGGCTTTTGACCCCGACGGTTTCGAAGCCGATGCAGAGGTTTTGTTCCCAATCGGAGGTTTTCTTCGAAGATACCCACAGGTTCTTAATGGTAAAATCTGACTTTCCAATCGTCTGCCCCAGGTCTAGCTGAATGTCAAGGGAATCTATTGCAAGAGTTGCGTTCCATGGAAATGCTCCGGCGGCTGCCATCTGCTGATACCTTTGAACCATGTAGGCTTGAGTTTCAGAAGGCTCCTCAGGCTCCTCGAGCTCCTCCGGAATTAATGTTGGCCGTTTGGATTGAGTGTCCGGAGGAGTCCATATTTCGCGGAAAAGGAGGAAGTCTTGCGCCTGCTTGGCGTTCATTTGCAAGTTTGCAGGGCTGATTTTCAAAATGGCCGAGATACCACTACTTGAACTGACGTGTTTGCTGTTCATCATTGATACTACTATGGAGTCCACACTAAGGCTGGCGGTAGACTCGTTGGAATATACGTGCTTTACAGATGCACGCAGCTTATTGAAAGCCATCAGCACCGCAAAGAATCGGCGGTGTTCTTCTGACTGTACCGTATTGACAGTGATGTTGATGTCCTCGAAGCCAGCTGTCGCGGCGACCCGAGCAATGGGTTGGCAGCTGAGTGTGAATTCTTGCTTCCGGATCCAGAGTCCAATGCTCAGCTTGCATCGCCCGAGGATAGTGGTAGGATCGATAGAAATGTCCTGGGACGTCTTATGAACTTGTTCCTTTGCCACCTGTTGGCCTTTCTTTTCTTGGCCCCCGACGACATCCTGAATGGTTGATGAGATCTGGCTGAGAAGAGGTACCACGTTAGGATGAAGTACGTTAGACGATCCATCGACTTTCATTTCTGCTTCAAGAATCGGAGTATCTCCCTTGGAACCTGCGAATCGGACCTTCAAAGCCACGCCAGGCGCTCGGAGCGTTGCTGTAGAGACGGAGTCGCCATACCAAGCTTGTCCATATGTCGGATCGTTTGAGCCCATGCTGCTCCTGTTGCTGCGTGAGATTGGGGTGTATATCCCAGAACCATGTCTTCCTTGTAGGGTAACTATTGCTCCAGCAAAATCGGCATCAATCAAAAGTGAGTCCAACTGTTTAAACTCGAGCGTATCCTTTCCTACGTTCGGATTCTCAAGAAACTCCGTAGACCATAACGACTTTGCCTCACGTACTCTTTCGACGGCTGATGCTAACGAACGTTGCAACAGGCTAGCCGGTATAATAAAGTCGGACGTAAACCGTATATCGAGAGCCTTTCCTGCAGCTTGAAACGCAAAATTCCACTTAGATTGAATAGACCGGAATGATACGTTGAACACGGCCTCTGGCAGGAGGGCTGAGTTTTGTGAGCGTTTCTTTTTATTATCTGATATGGGCACCATTTGCAATTGCATGTTCTGAATACGTAATCTTGCGGCATTGGTCTTCTTGGTAGTAAGTTCAACCTTGCTAATGGAAAATACAAGATCTTCGAGACCACTGCCATGATGATCAGGAGAAATCTCGGAGACCAGCCAGCTAAATTGAATGTTCGAAAGTTCCACTGAATAGGTCGCATCCAGAAACGCTAGAGCATCCAAATGGCTATTATCTTCTGTGACAAGCTTGGATTTCTGGGTTATTTCCTTGTATTTCCGGCGCGGGAATGAGATCATGCGGAGTTTCCTTAGATGAGCAACTTCCTGAGATATGTCAATTGTTTTGATTGTCTCCTGTAAATGAGCGACAATGTCGACGACTAGGGAAGCAGTTTCTGCAGATACCTCGACCTCCAACCCCGAGCTGGTCAAATGGAGTAGACGCATGACCTGCCCGTCTGGCAATTCTTTCAGTGATCCACTGACCCGCGCACCGAAGGCCAGTTTACCGTGTGTGACAGTTTCTTGTTTGCCTTTCTTTTTGATGCTAGCACCGATTTGTGATAGGTATATGTGAAATTCGGGGCGTGTGCTGCGGCTCCCGTTGATGACGGAATTTCCTGCGTGTATTTGAATGGTTCCAAGATCGAGAGACATATCCGCGGAGTGATCTTTGGTCCTTAAACCGGGCGAAGAGGCGTGGGTTTTAATCCCAGCGAATGTAAAGCGTACTTGATAGGTAATATCGTGTTCTTTCGCACTTTTTGGTTTTGGTTGCTTGGTCGAAGTGTTCGATAAAACTTCGTCCATACGTGACTTCAATATTCCCCCGTCATGACTCAAATCTTCCACGAAATGCGTTATTTCAGGCCCGTTGATAGCGCTTAAAATGGTTTGCACGTCGCTAGCATCGACGTGCACCGCTTCAATCGTGGTGTCAATATCTATGGAAATTGCATCTTGAGCCATATCAAGTCGTACTCTTCCGTTGATAGGAGGAATTGCCATTGATGATAAAATGCGTGAATTGCCATCTTTGATAGACTGGATCTTGTGGAAGTTGTCTTTGATGTCATAGTCCAGCTCGAATTTCATGCGACCAAGAGGAATGACGGATAAACGTGCCACATAGCCCTTAATTGTGTATTCAACAGTTGGAAGAAGTGAGAGGCGAATCTGATAATCCTCGAGAAAAGTGGTGACATGAAAGTAGTGTACTACTTTCTTGGCTGCCTGAGGCATGCCATTCTCTGAGCTCATAGAAGGAACAGAATCAGCAAGGTTGAGAATGTATTTCACTTCGTCTTCCACCACACTCTCAGCCACATGAATGAGCCCCAGTGGATTTTCTGTCACATCGTATCTTAACGTCTCGCAAGTGGCAGCGCATTTCCAATTATGCTGAAAATGTGAAGTTCTATCTTCAGAATGAAGTGATAAAAATAGGCTCGGTTTCTGAAATTTCCATTCCATAAGGGGTTTAAGGTGGCTAGTAAGTCGCGCGGAGGATGATCTGGTTGCTAGTATCACGTTTGTGAGGTCTTCTGCTAACTTTGCGCCTGGACGATGAAGAATGGACGCTTTCATCGACTCCGCTTGTAACCCAAGCTTGAGATTAATGCCATCAAGTGTAACTAACCCTCGATCAGTTATAAAAACAACCTGTACCTCGCATTTACTTTTCAAGGTACTCTTGGTTTGCTGTAACGACGTGTTTGGAGGGGAGGTCGATTTACGCGCAAAGAATGGGCTATCTTTAATAGCTCGTTTGAAAGTTTCACACAATTCCCAGTTCAATTGTAGGGATATATTGGAGCAATGATTATCGATAACAAGAACGTCTGTCGAGACGTGCTGGTAACGGGCCTTGTAAAGCGCCATGCTTAAGATATCCTCGATAATGAAGCTGTTCTGCCGCGGGCCGGGGTCGAGCAAAATCTGAAAAGATCTAAGAGATAACATAGCGGTAACCTCTTGTGGGCGACTGGCAGTCGCATCGTCTGAATTATTCTCACCCCAGAGGGCTTTCACGATGATACTCTTCTTAATAGGCGTTAGCTCCCATGTGCGCCAAGTCTCAAATATGGACAAAATATGCGCTTCAGCATCCACGGGGTGATAGATTTCTTTGCTTTGACAACCTTCTTGCAATTGCTTCTGCATTTCTGGTGTGATTGTCTTGTAAATATTACGAAGGCGCGACATGATTTTCCAGGCGTCGTTCATCCTTAGGTGAGGCTTGGTAACCCTAAGAGCATAAGAAAGACGTGTCATAAATAGTGGCTCTGGCATTTGGGCACCACAATTCGCCAATTCATAGACTAAGTAAAGGAGACGGTCTTCATGGGCTTTGGAAGTTTGTTCAAACATGCGAGAAATGGTATCTGCCATTTTGCTAGCTCGGTGTGCCATTAATGTTAACTTTAACACCGATTCGCTGGATGATACGACCTTGATATCTTGTATTTGAAGACGTGTTCTTAAATTCGTGTCATCCAATAAGCAAAAGGCGATGTCAGATATTCTCAAGTTGCAAAGGCTTCGATCACGAGGAGCGTTGATATCGTCGTCTCTGACGGATATTGAAATGGAACCTACTGTCAGACGTGCAATAGATGTCTTCGCAGGTTTTGTAGATGAGTCGGTATTGAAAAGAGCCTTTTCTCGAACAACAGCACGGATATGAAACAAGTCAAGGTGATATTGGTCTGTGACGGTTTCGCTTGAAAATTCAGGTGTCGAAGAAGGTCCTAAAAATCGGATACGACATAATGGAAGCGAAAATGAGAAAACCGAAGTTTGATGGGTTTCTTTATTTGCACGCTTCTGCTCCCGAAGCGCAGTACTCGTCAGCTTCGCTTGAAACGAATCAAGAATCTCAACCGGATGACGGGGTTGAATGTCTTCTAAAAGTGCTGAAAGCGCGTGTAAAGCTTCCGGTGAGAAAAAGCCAGTTAGTCCAGAGCCTAATTTGCAAACAATAGTGGTTTGTGACCCATCAACGTCGGCCTTGTCGTCGTCCGTCTGTGATATAGGCCCCAACATTTGATCTTCGTGAGGGAAATATTCAAACCCGGAGGGAATGAGTGGAATGTTAGTTTTATCGGGGTCGACTTTATACAGTGAGAATTTTGGCATAGCCCAAGTAGTTGAATTGATCCGGGCAGTCCGTTCATGATGGGAATACTGGTCAGGAGAAGGATTTAGGCTTGCAGTCAAGGGTATATTGGACGAGTTGAGGGCATTATTTGAAGGAGACTGGCGCGATGCTTGAAGATATGACCGATGATCGTGACTTGATATAGAGTGAATAGGTTCAGGCATTGATGGAATGGGCATTGTCGGAGGAATGAAACGTGGGTTTATCTCATCTTCGGTAGGGGAGGAGAATTGATCATAGACGAGCCACGGGGTACGATGCGTTCGCAAATCATGCTTCCTGATATGGTTTTGCTGTAGGGAGCGATAATGCTCGAAAGCTTCTCTCCTCCCTAAAGTTTTGACTTTCAGAGAGGTTTCAAAGCAGGCATAGGTTTTGACCGACTTGTGGGACTCCGTTTGTGAGGTGATAGACGCACGATCGACAGTCGCAATGACAATATCTGGTACCGTTATATCGACAAATAAAGAGGTTCTTAAGCCACATCTATCATTGAACCCCACGTCAATGTACCCTGTGCTGAATAAAAATGCTGCACTGTCCACCAGTATCCAGACTTTGACAGATTTCACGTTCGCACGCAAAAATGTGACATCGTAAACGCCGGTTTGGATTGGAGGTAAGGCGTTCTCGTCGTCATCAAAGGAAAAGGCCAGTGAATCGATTGCGGACTTAGCAGATTTTATAAAAGATGACGAGCACTCCCCAACAATGGATCCGACTTGAAAATCCCAATTACACGCATAAGTGGGCTCAGTAGGAGGCAGCCCAAAAAGCCTATGACCGAATATGTCGAGGCCATTGATATATAGTTGAGGGCCAGATTTAGTCACTGGAATGCCTAGCTTGTCGGATATCTTCGAGACTTCTAAAGGTGATAAAGAAGCGTGAAAATCCATGTAATAATTCGTAAATCTTACATCTAAGTCCAGTGAGGCTGCATTCAATGCGAGGCTTTCGTTTCTATCGTAAAGACCGGTGGGAAGTAATACTTCTATGTCATCTGCCACAATATGAAGTATGACATCAAGGCCATTAGTGTGAGGTGCCGGGTTCGAGCCACTAATCTCATTAGCAGTCCCAGCCTCTACCGCTGCCCTATGTTCATCCAAAGTTTTGAAATGAATGGTCCTGCCAAAATAATTCTCATTGACGTCGAGAAAATTCTTCAATATGAAGCCGTAGAGGTACAGTCGTGGTGCGCTGCCTGATAAGTTCACAATGACTACATCAGTAACTTTCGGTGAGGTTAAATTATACCATGCGTAACTGCCATGGATCTTCAGCGTGTCCAGCGCGCCGACAGGTCGATCGTCTAGGAACGTATGTTGAGTATTCCACAAAGGGGTGGACAGCCGCATGTCTCCATTTGATCCTTCGATGTCGAAGGTGGCGATGTTGTGTTTGGCTTTATGATGTACTATTGGTATCTCCACACGCGCGGTTATGATTTCCCCTTCGATGATTAGAAAGGAGTTTTCTTCGAGGTCTGATGGGTTGTTGATAATGTTTAAATCATTGACATTTGCCAATAACTTGAAGTCCGGAAATGAAAACGAAAGGTGGTATTTAATTGGAACAAAGGTATAATACTCTTGAAAAGGCCCCGATGTCCAATCGCTGATGAGGTCAGTAAGTAGTATTAGATGATCCCAGAGCAAAAAAAGTTCCAATTTTGAGCTTTCAGCGTCAACCGACCAGTCGTGAGTGCTGTTCCATTGGAGTGGGTTTGAAAGATCACACGAAATGAGCTGACGGTCACTTTGCCATAGGATCCCATGGTTCACACTTGATGACATCTTAGTTTCGCGGAGGTCAATCTTTACCTCATTCCGGTATCCATGACTACTCGCAAACATTGCCATTGAATAGACGATCGTTGAGCCGGGGGACACTCTGAGTGAAAGCCAACCAAACGGCCTGATATCTGGCCTCTGACTACCGCCTTTCTCAGCCTCATTCCCTCGGGAATGGTCTTTATCTTTCTTTTTTCTCCTTCGAGAGGTTAGTCGCGACTGATCCGCACGACCTTTCCACTGCCAGTCTTTCGATGGCTCTCTAGTAGGTATCCGAAGCGTAGTAACTTCAACGATAAAAATACTTAGAGTGAACGCAATACTTTGTCTTGTTTGGCCAGGTTTTAGTGGAGAGGCGACACACGCATCTCGATATGAGTTCGGAATGAAAACACTCTGAAGATTAATACGTTCGCGGTCAGCCCATGGCCCATAATTGAGCAATCCACCACGTATGGTTATATCCATTCCCCATTCGGGAGGTTCGGCACCATTGACGTTATGAAAAGTTGATTTGGAGGAAGGGCTTGGACTAGCTTTGCTAATTGTGACTGGACCTCCAACGTCCCAATGATACCGGAAAGAAACACTAGGAGAGTCGAGTATGGTTGAAAAGCGCCCGTACTCGATTGAACTCCAGCCTTCGTGATCACCTTGGCCCTCTTCATCGAGGTAACGTGTCAGACCGACCCATCCGTCACCATGAGCCACACCAGAGGTAGGTCGCGCCCTTGGATCACGTCTGGGGTGGAAGGACTCAACAGAATTTTGAAAGTAAGGAATTAGATCCCGAACACCATTCCATATTCTGCGTTTATGGTGCCGATACTGTCGATGAAACCCATGGAAATAATCATGATTTTTAGAGCTATCAGCTGTAGCTTCTAATCCACTCGTGGCAGCAAGTTGGGGCTGTTTGTAATCTGGGTTGGGTTTCATTTGTATGATAGGATGAGAGAGATCGAATTCGATGATCTGTTTGTAAACGTCCAATGGCCCGGAGCACCCCGCATCAATCTTTCCCATTGCCTTGTCAAACGTCAAGGAAAGTATGGTTTTGGTGTTCTCATTACCTAGGGCCAGCGCCCCTCGATGGCACTCCATTGCTATAGGAAATAATGCTAGAAAACGAGGCCCAGCCTCCTGATTTGCATCATGGGCTAAGAAAGAGTCTCCCGTCACCGAGCTCCTGCGGTTGTCCTTTGCTTCCCTGCGGTTCCGGGTGTTAGAAGCCGCCTCAGAACTGGGACTCAAGGGTATCGACAAGATAGAAGAAGCATCTCCATGCTTGCGGTCTTCATCCTCACTGTAAAGGCTGCTTCGCTGAGCCTTCCCATCATTCTGGCCTATTGACGAGTCCGTTCTGTCTGGAGGGGGCGGTACAAAACCAAACCCTGCTAGAATGGAGTCATATGCAGGACTTCTATTATACACAAACCACTCAAGGCCATTGAGCGTGACTTCGATTCTGGACGGCGACTGCTCCTTCGTTCCGCTGTGGTTGTGCTTCTTCCCACTAAGTGTTTCTGTTTCTGTCTGCGGGCTCGTCGGAGGTGCGGCCTGGCGTTCATGATGGAAGGTATCTACCGGCGCGACCGGCCGAGACCAGAACCTCCAGGTAACATGGCCCGTCTGGATAAGAATCGTCTCATTTTCGCCGTGGTAGCGTATGCCCTTGAAAAAAACGCGGCCGGCTAATAAGGATATTTGGAGCGCATGGATGTTTACATACGCCCTATAGTAGTGCCATGTGTAGGCGCGAATTCCGTAGGACACAAGAGTTGCAAAGAGGCGGTTAAAATAAAAGAGGAAGAAGAGGGTCCTGTCATTCAAACAGCTTGTGTCAGCAACTACTATGATCTCTCCATATTCATGTTTTGTGGCCTGGAAAATGGCATGATATAACCACGTACAATATCCCGCTCACGATCAATTCAACCAAAAACACCCTATGATTTCTTCTGTTAGTAGGCTTTCCGCTTTACATCGTAGGCAGGGTGTATTACCAGTTGAAAGGAGGAACCGGCGTAAGTGACTCTGGGGTCAGTTTGCCGTTCGCAATCTGGTGCTCTATTGCGAATGACATCGGTCATATGCATTTCGAATCGCTCAGGCGCGTCGCCGATGGAAATTCAAGAACGAGACAAGGCGAATCCCGCGGAAACAACATCGCATGGCCTGGGAGCCGTATCGGTCTTGTCGTTCAGGCGCATGGATGCTCCTGCGAGGAGGTCCTAAGGGGCCACGGCGCTTTTCTGTGGCTCCCGCCAACGTCACGCGTTTTGCGGACCAAAAACCAAGAGCTCCAGGAAGCTTGTTCGCTGGCAGATTTTATTCTACATTGAAATACCATGCCGTCTTCCTGGTTATTATCTTTGTCGACTTAGCCGTGCCATGTTAGGGACACTTTCTTTCACTATATCGTCCTAATCTTTCGCCGTTGTGGCCTAAGACCAACTTCACATGCGAAGGAGGATGCTCCATTGCAGCAGGCAGATACAATGACTCTCGCCAGCACGAGCTCCGGGGGCACCGGTTCCAGCCTGGCTAAGGCTGCTATCATCATAGCTGGTGTGGCCTCACTTGTAGCCTCTATTATCTCGCTGTTGTAAGTGTTGTCCACGGAAGAAGACTCCTTGATCTGCTGAACGCATGCTCACGCACCCTCAACTAGGTCCATCTGGCTACAGACGTAAGCTTACCTCTGCCGTTTCGGTCACATCACTTTGGTCGCTTATATTTCATAGGAAAAACTACCGGAAGCCTCTCCTACAGCGTTATGTCGTCAGGATACTGTTGATGTCAGTGTGACACTCCGCGCAAGCCTCGAAAAGTTGACCAAGAATTGACGCTTTTAGGGTGCCGATATTTGCGGTTTCATCGTGGACAAGTATAGTTTCGTTGAGAGCAGCAGCTTGGGTAGCCCCTATTCGAGATATCTATGAGGTATGCGTATCCATACATCGAAGTTTTTTGGGCATAACTAGGTGGTTAACTCTAGGCCCCTACAGGCTTTCACCATCTACACCTTTTTCCAACTCCTTATCAACTTTCTCGGCGGAGAAAGAGCACTCATTATATCGACACACGGCCGCCCTCCAATCCAGCACACCTGGCCTCTTAACCACTGTCTGCCTAAAATAGACATCTCAGACCCTTATACATTTCTTGCGATAAAACGAGGGATCTTGCAGTATGCATGGTTAAAGCCAATACTTGCGGTGATTACCATCGTTCTCAAGGCCACTGATACATTCCAGGAAGGCTATATCGGCCTCTCTTCTGGCTATCTTTGGATCGGAATCGTTTACAACCTCAGCGTCACCATCAGTTTGTATTCGCTGGCGTTGTACTGGATCATCATGAACAAGGATCTCAAGCCATACAGGCCAGTCCCGAAATTTCTGAGCGTTAAACTCATCATCTTTGCTTCGTATTGGCAAGGCTTCTTTCTCTCCATCCTTCAATTTCTAGGAGCAATTCCACATGGCCCTGAGGGCTACACTCCTAACAACATGGCGGCCGCAATCCAGGACTTGCTTATTTGCTGTGAAATGCCTGCCTTTGCACTTATGCATTGGTACGCGTTTTCGTGGCATGATTACGCAGACGTATCCATCTCTTCAGCTCGTATGCCTGTTAAGTACGCAATTCGCGATGCCTTTGGGGTGAAGGACCTCATAGAAGATACGAAGGAGACCTTCCGGGGTGAAAAGTATCAATATCGATTTTTCGACTCGGAAACCAACGTTATCGCCCACGAAGAGTCAGAATCTCGCATGGCCCGTGTGATGGATGGCATGCGATACGAAAGAGGCGGCAAAGCCAAGTACTGGATCCCTAAACCCAGTGAAGTAAACAGCAGGACACCTCTACTCGCACCTGGCCCATCGTCCTCTCGACGAGACCTTCAAGCTGGCTCGAGCCGAACTAGAGATGATGATCAGGAAGATACTGTCCAGGATCCAGTCCTTGATGAGGAAGATGAAATCATGTTCGCCAATGCGCGCAAACTAGAATTTGGGGACTGGAACGTACGCAGTGATACTCTAAATGGTTACTTCGGTTCACATCTTGCTAACAAATCGACGTAGTACCCCGTTATCACGACGAACGAGGTATACAGAGAACAACTCTGGCAAAGACAGTCTCAACCATCTATCGCTCCAAGCCGGGAACCTTCCAGCGAAGGAAATAAGATCAAACGGTCCGGTAATCGTCAAAGTAAGACTCATAGACAGCTTAAGGCTGCAGGCAGAGAGTCAGGCCACACAAGCGACTCAAGCAGCTCCTCCCGTCAACTCACAAATTCAGTCGACGAAGCAGCCGTGAACGAGGCCCAAGCGCAAAGTACTGGGGATCGACCCTCCCGTGATACACAAGCACGAGGGGGCACACATAACCAGCAATCCATGTGAGTTTCCTTCATCATACAAAAGGTCATCCTGCACTATATTAACTACATAGTATGTAAATCAAGGACCTCGCATTCTTGGAATGACACACCATGCACTAGCGACGCGCCGCCACGGCTAGATCGCAGCGAAAACCATGCATCTTCTAATAATAATACACAAAGTGCCTCAGACGGCTTCCAGCATGACGGCCCCGGGCCAGGGACTGAGGGATACGGCAGCGTCTTTGGAGACGAACACAGCGCCTGGAACACCTCCAGTGCGACTGGATAGATGGTTGGCCGGTTCGCCTCACGTTACACACTGGAATCTGATCTTTTGGTTGAGCTTCCACTTAAGCTGCGGAGCTGTGTCGGTCCTACTTTATCTTGATATTTTTGTATACTATGTACCAACTTCGAATGCAGCTGGCAGCAGTCTTTGACTCGCCGTTCGTTCGTTTCCAAACAGGCCTGCCTAACGAGCGAACGGTCGATTTGCGTTGCCTTCTCTCAACATGTTGCTCGTCAGGCCTCCATTGGACCAACCTGCTGTTGGCGCCAGTCCCGACCGGGGTCACCCTTGCTCACCTCCCCTCGAATCTCAGCGAATGCCCGACATGCTTTGCGCCTTGGCGATATGCACCATCATCCCGTTGTGCGCAAGCATCTCAAATGAACTTCACCCTAAAATTGTGATGGACCGTGTCGCCTGCATGTTCGGCCAAACCCATTGGTTGTCGGTCATGCGAGGTGGCAGGCCTGCCCCTCTCCCAGCATACAGCATGGGGGGAGGTCTCACAAGAAGCGCTCCCCCCTTCAGGGTTCGTTCCCAGGGCGCGATTTTCCCTTATATTAGCATAGATAGTTGGTTCATCCCGCCTGAAGGCATAATTTTTCTTACGAGACGCTTTGCTCTTCCCCTAGCCCTTCACAGAGTATCGCCTCGAGGTTCCAGGAGAACTGTTGTCATGGACACAACTTCCCAAGTATAGGGGACAGTGGTGATGGAATGAGCAGGCTCAATGTTTAAGGCCTGGATTCCCTCTTGTTCCTGGTGCATCTGGTCTGAGGCTGGCGAGCAGGCTCCTCCTCACCAGGTGCACGCTGCTGGGAGTAAGTAGTGCTAAACAAATAAATCCACTACACGTTAAACCTATGGTAACTACTTGGGTCGAAGACTAACATAATCCGCTCAGACTCGTCAAGGGATGTCGCCGCCGTATGCCACGAGCAACCTCGACCGGTGGCGCCTATGAAGCTGGTTCTCTACGACAACATCCCCAACAGCCCCCGCGTTGATTCGCGCGCTTCCTTGCTACCTACTCTAGTCACCGAGGGTAGAAATCTTGCGTCTAGAGCATCGAATAGAGCAAGTCTCTTACTCAAATCTAACCGACAATCATCACCCCGAAAATTAAGAATCAGCGCTCCATCAAACTTTCGTCACCTTACTTTTGAGGGAGAAATTGAGGAGGAAGCGCCTCCACGCCGTCGACGCTCCTTTCGGCCCTTAGAATTGAGCATCTATATCCCGGGAAACCAGTTACCGGCCCTCCCAGTGTTCGACAACTTTGATATAGATGACTTCAGTCTAGAGACCGACTGCCAGGATAATTACAATAGCCCAACCCCGCCGCCAAAGGCCCTTTGTTCATCGGGTTATAAAGATGACTATCGGCGTTCGGTACCATCGCTCCTTTATCCAAAGGTGGTGGCGCGTAAGCCCGTAGGCTCCCAATCAGGCCGACATTCGCTATATATTGAAATCCACGATAGACGGCACACAATGCCGGACCCTGAGAAATTGTTTCAAAACGTCGAGAGCGGAACTCCCAGCCCTCCACCTCGAAGAAGCAGTGAGACTTTAGACAGCCCACCGGATTTATCACTTGATAGCCTTGTCAATCTGAAGACCGTTGAAATTGAGTCACCCTCTTCCTGTCTCAGCACCCCAAGCAGAGATAGCACGACACACACACCCCACCAAAGGCATCACCATACCCGTTCTCGTCCTATAACTGAGTGGTTCGCTACCAAGTCATACCATCATCGAGCAAATTCCAGCCCTCGTTTTGGTGAGGCTCATTCAAGGGCGCGTACTTTAAGTGGTTCAACAATGGTTTCATTCGCCAACGGATCTACCGGCGGACATGCTTCCAGAAATCCTTCTCTGTCGAGCTCTATGATGATGACTACCAGTGCTCAATCTCCTCTCTCTTTCCACGCGTTGACCGAGAAAGATTATGAATTATGTGATTCGACAGCAAATTACAGATTCCATACTCAGGAACCCTGTCCAACCGTCTATGAGTTGAATCGACCCATATCTTCAATCGAGGAGTCATATCACTGCCGACCTCTGAGCACAAATGATATCGGAATGGTATTTTAAATAGCTACCTTTCCTTTCCGGCTATAAATTTTCCCCACTCCGCCGTCTGTTGTAGCGGGAGATTTCTTTTATCCACGTCTTAGTCTTGCTGATACCACTTCGATGCTGTTTGTCTTTACATGCTCTCCCTTGATTTTTGGTTGTTACTCCTTGCTACGACGGTGGTTATCGGGAGCATCATAACTGTTAATACTTGCGGGGTAAAAGGGGGGTGTTGTATATGTCTTGTAATGGGTAGTGGCGATTGGGAGGAATATACCCCATAGAGCACCGGGATGATGCATTTACTAAATCTCGAATGAAAATTGGGTATTGATGCTTTGACGATTCGTACTATCCTATGATGCACTCATTATTACGGACGTAAACCTAGATTTCTGGCTCTCTAATTGCCTACCCAGGTCCCTTTTTCGGAAATCGCAACGTCTACCTGGGTAACTCTTTACTAGCAGAGTGTATGTGGTGGCTTTTCGGTGCCAAATGATTCACCAAGTGAGAGGGGCTATCAAAGATTATGTATAGGCCAACTTGACATGCAAAATAACCCCCCGATATGAAAATGATTGACACAACAAGAGAAAATCAATCTAATCTAAACGTATATCCATAACTCTAGAGCACAAAGCATTAACACGGTATCAAGTATAAACGTTGCTGGGGAAAAAGAGATAATTAGTCTTCATCAAATATACGAGGCTCATTCAATGAATGGGGAAGAGCGTCTGAATTGGGTTGTAAGCCGAGAATCTTCCATGTTCGGCCCATCAAGCCTTCATCCTTTCCAGCTTGCAACCTGTTCAACGAAGAATCGAGAGGAATAGGATCCTTCCCAGCCGAGGTGATTGGCATGTCTAGTTGCTTAGCCATTCGAACTTCCGGCTGTATGCTGCGGTTTGAACTTCCTTTGGTTTTCTGACTCTTGACCACTTCATCTTTCCATTGATTCCATTGCTCGTACTGTTCACGTTGTTTGAGAACATGATACCTAGGTGTTGATTTGACAGGTCGCCATGCAAGACGATTTACCGGATCTGAAATACCGCCTGCCTTGAGATCAACGATTTTGGATTCCTTAGTCAGTCTAATCAAGTGGTTAAGGATGTCGCGACATTCGGCAGCTTGTTTATGCCGATAGTCTGGCTCATAGTGTTCATTAGCGGAAGGTCTGGGACGAGTAAGTGGCACGTCCAGCCAGGCTCGCATATGATTGCTTCTTTGTACAGAGTATGGGTCGAGTAGGTGGGCGCGCTTATTATCGTTTCGAATATAGCGCACAGCAGATTGAAGGCTAGCAATTTCGGTACGTAAAGCCTCATTCTCTCTCATGATAGTCAGAGAAGCCGCGGCATTGCCGGCTGCTGCTCCGCCTAGCCCGCTACTTCCATCAGAATCAGACGCTCGCTTGAGTTTCTCGAGTCGGCTTCTGTATTCATCACGCTCCCGTTCTAAAGCCTGCATACTCTGGGACTGCCGCTCGATAAGCACAAGGAACTCATTTTCTTTAGACTGCAGGCTTTCGATCTGGGCTTCCAACCCCTTAACAGCTGCTGCTTTTTTGCCGGCTTCGCCCATCCTAGCCTCTAAGAGCTCAATTTTGATGGATTGCTCTTCAAAGATCCTATCCTTTGCTCCAAGTGCGTTTGAAGCCTCGTGGACTTCGTTTTTTAGACGTCGGATTTCCTCATCAGCATCTGGAGACTTCGCCTGACTAGCCTTGAGTGCCTTCGAGCGGGTAACCCACGGAGACTGCCGTTTTTCAAACTCAATTGTCTGGGATAAATCAGATGAAAGGTTGGAAGTTTCATCAATATAGCTTGTCAAAAGACGGAGCTTATTTGAGATAACGGCCAGAGCGTCGCTAGTGTCAAAGTTTTCTGACGGATCTTGAGGGACGGAAGAGACTGCATCGGACATACTTGACAGAACTTCCGGATATGTGAATGGCTCTGTGCGGTCATCATCGTCAATAAGCTGTAGGAAACTATTTCCAACCAGTTGAGATAGTGCGGATAGTTCTTTCGCAGCCCGTTCTGTTGACTGAAACGCCTCACTACATCCCTCCGAAAGGGCTAGGGATCTCTTCCTAAACTCATCTAATGAGCGAGTGACTTTGCTAGAGGCGACTTTGGTGCCCCTCGCTTGTTGAGCGAGAGCATCTAACTTTTTACAAAGATGCTGGCTTTCTTCGTCTTCGGGAGAGGGGGGCATTTTCGATTGAATTTTTGATTTGAGCTGCGAAAGTGAAGAAGCAATGTTCTCCAGGTATGTTTGAGTCAAAACGGATATAGCATAAATTTCGTTGCCATGGCCTTCGACATGCTGGGGTATTAGCGTTTCTACCAAATGAAATAACAAGGAAGTTGATCGTTGAAGCTCGTCAGCGCAAGACTGCTCATTCAGCTCTCCTTTCTTCAAGCCTTCAATCCAAAAGTTCAAGGTACGTTCAACCGGTTCAAGCTCATACAAAGCGCCATCAAATGTAGAAAATTCTTCGTTAGAGCAGCCGTTGATAAAAGATACGAATCTGTCACATAGCAGGGAAATCTGAGTGAGCTTTTCGAGTACATCGTAGGCTACGAAGCCATCCCGCTCATGAAAGCGAATTGAGGGATCTGATAGACGTTCCTTGACCGCATTTATCATCACAGATGCTTTGAATCCTACTCGTTTGAAACGAAGAAGTGCAAGGATGGGATTTCGTTCGCTCTCATAGTAGTCAGGTAGGTATAATTTCAAAATAGACAAGTGGCTGGCAGATTCCTCTGCCTCCATTCGACCCAACTCTATATCCATCGTTTTGACTTGGGCTTTGGCAGCGGAGGCCTGAAGTTTCATGTTTAAGTCAATCATCGCCCTTGAACGCATAGACAAGTCGCTCGCTTCGGTCTCCGTTATTTGTTGCGAAGCTCTCATGTCTTCGAGATCATTTTGCAATGTCGAGACCAATTCTCTGAATTTTGATAGAGTGTATTCGAGATCCTCGATTACTCCATCCTGCTGGCTGATCCTTCGGGTTTGCTCGTGATATATGCTTTCACGATAATCGATTTCTTCTTGTAGCTGCTTTTCGGATTCAATATGGTTAATCTCAAGTTCATCATTCAGCTCTTTCAAGCTTTCTAAGTCCTCAATGACAGCCTTTAGCTCGTTAACCTCGTCTTGATACTGCATATTCTTCTCGGTGAGTTCCTCAATCATTTCTTCCGCGCCTAAAGCCTCCACTTGCTGCTTTAGGTCTTCCATGCTCGCCTCTGAAGCAAGCAGTTTTTCTTTCATGGATTCATGCTGAGCTTTGAGGTTATTATAGTCTTTCAGCTCTTCTTCCAGCTCCTGAATTTGCGACTTTAGATCAGCTTCCTGCTGCTGTGTCATGTCGCGCAGACGTATCAAGGCTTCACGCAGTCTCTCGTTCGTTCGCTCCATCTGTAGCCAGCCCTGACTTGATTTCTCCTCAGGACTCATGACTTGCCCCAGCTGGTCGTTCTCCTCCTTCAAGACCTCTACTTCGAGCGTCAACTCTTCGGCTCGAAATTTCAAAGCTTCAAATTCCGCCTTGATCGATTCCGCAACCTCCTCCGCCATCTCTTTATCCAAGGCCGCCATTTCAAGAAGGGTGTCATGTTCAGCTTGGAGCCTCTCAACCTCTTCGACTCTATACTCGGCCTCTTTCAATTGCTTCCTCAAAGAAATAACTTCTTGTTGTTGGGGTTGGTATTTTTCCTTCAGCATCTTGATGATAGTTTCGTACTTTTCTTTATCCGCTTGATAGGTCTCAAGCATCTTTAACTTCTCACGGTCTTCCGCCCGTCTTTTCTCCAAAATTTTCATCCTCGTTCTCGTATCATCAAGCTCCTTTTGTAACGCCACATTGTTTCCGGAGACGGATCTCTGGCTCATCGGTGATGGTGACGGGCGTGATAAGCTTGGTTTTACGACATCCAATTCTGGTCCATTGGGAGGCGAGCCGGAACGCGAAGTGACCTCGCTTTCAATTGCAGAGCCACCCCCCACCTTTTCTGTGGGAGATGCCCTCGCAACGACGGGCTTGAGTGACACTCGTCTACTCGTAGCAGCGGTCGTAGGAGGGCGAGCGGACGACAATGCGGGTTTCGTGGACTTCGCCGGAGGCCCAGAAGTCGATCCACGTAGCGACGCCCGAGCAATTGATGGCGTCGGCGTAGAAGGAGGGGCCATCGCGCTTCGATTAGACAAGCTTGTTCGAGATTTATGGCCGGTAAGCGTTTTTGGAGCGGACGAAAGCGTACGAGAAGCGGCACCCGAGCTTGCGAGCTGCTTCACTGGTGATTTCGTAGGCGACTGATACACCCAGATCTTTGTTAGCAATGACTTCTATGAAGGAAGGTAAAAAAGGCCTTTGGCCGTCACGTACCCTTAGAGCCGCTCGTCCTGGGGGCTTTGGGGCTGGTGAAGGACTCGAGGAACCCGGACTCTGCCTCCTTGCGCCCGCCGCTGAGGAAAGCAAGCTTTGTCGCCTTGCTCCCGCCGCGCCTCCCGTGGCCATGGCTGATGGAGCTTGTCTGCCCTTGCTGCCATCAAGACTGCTGCCGGGAGCAACTCTGGGTGCTTCTTTCTTAGGCTGTTCGAGGACCTGGACGACGGCGGCCGGCCGGACGAACATGCCATAGCCATGTTCACAGTCGAAATACCTGTCTCCTTTCACAGAGCCATCGTTTTTCCCGAGTGCCTCCTTGAGCTCCAGGCCGACCCAGTCACCAGGGGCAAATCGCGTTGTTCCAACAAAGCGAACTCGCGCGTGCTGGCCGTCGGAAAGCTCGATCAGCTGGCCGACAACGAGTTCGCCCATAGTGCTGGAGGAAGATCGGCACAAGAAAGCCCACAGAACAGCCACTCCTTGCCTGGCGTCTTGTCCAAAAGTGCGTCTCTGCGTTTGCTGGCGTCGTTGCTCTGATGTATTTACTTTACTGCCTTAAACGGCGATACCCGGTGCTGCTTTTAAGGGGAAGCTCCCGAAACCTTGCTGCTTTAGTCTCGCGGATATACTATAGTCCGACCCTCTCGCCGGGCGGAAATTATCGCGGTTCAACGTTCACAGCCAAAGAGAGCGCTTGAGCAGCAGGAGAATGAGTATAGTGAGTATGGTTTGATCAGTCAGAATCGAAGTACCTAGTATAGCTATCATAGAGAGACACACTTGTCTCTTTCATATACACCAAGAGGGTATTCAGCCAGAAGATAAAATACAAGCCAACTCTTTATAATTAAAACATTTCCAAAGATCACCCAGATTCAGAATCAAAACAGTCCATAAACAGTATAAAGCGCGAAAACATTCGACCTTAATATCGCCGAGAAGCCCGTCGAATGACCTCGGAGCTAGCCTCTGGCTCCATTCTGCCAGAGGCGACGGTATCGAAAAAGCGTTCATCCCTAGCCATCGGCCGGGTAATATACGAAGGGCCACCGCCAAACCTCTCAACGGGTGCGTATTCTCTTGCGTGGCCAGCCTCGTCGTCGACGTAGACGCTTAGCTCGCGTCGAACGGGCCGTACACTCGTCATGCGCGGTCGGGCATCGTGATGTTCCTCATACCGGGGCGCAATTGAGGGAGGAGGACGCACGCTGGCTACTCTCACAATCTCTTCGTGAGGAAAGGAAGCCTCCTCAAGATACGTTGGTTGGAGCTGACGCTGGTGTGCGGATTGCTGGGGCTGACGCGATGGGTAATCTACCACCTGAACGCTTGCACTTCGCATCATGGGCACCTGTTCAGGGGGCCCGCGGTCGTAGAACCTTGGGTCACCAAGCTCATTCTCCACAGCGTAACCCGTTACGTGGCCGGGAGTCGGGCCGTGTGCTAGGCCTAGGTTGCGGCGATAGGTCACCTCGGGCGGAGGCATCTCTTGGATGTACCTGCGGTCCCGATAGTGATCATCAACTATGGACATGGAGCGGGAGGCTGCCTGGTGTCCAGTACCATCATAGGACTCGAGTCTTGTGAGACGTGATGAAGGTGTTTGCAAGGCGCGGGAGGGGTCAACCGATTCGTAGTATCGGTTGCCCTCTGCATCGACGACGATACGTCGTTGGGCAGCAGGAGGGCCCATGACATGGGGATCCGAGACGCGCACCTGAGCAAAGCTTTCGCGGTAATGTGGAGAGAGCGGTCTGGTCATATATCTCCTCACGTACTGAGCCGGCTGGCCTTCCTCTTGATATCGTGGTCTCTCTACCTGTGGAGCGGATGGCTCCACGTAGGACACAGCGCGTCCGTGGCGAGGCACTATGCCTGAAACCGGTTCCGGGAACTCTTGGATATATTCAGCGTGCCGAGCGTGCTGTAGGCTAGCCACTCGCCGAAGGTCCTGCTCATCTCGAACAGGCCTCCTAAAGCCCATCCTTGAAGTGGTTCGCGGGGTATGTAATTCGATGGGGCTGTCTAACTCGTAATTTCTAACACGCCTGTCTTCGAGTTCATGTACACGGCCGGCGAGGACACGGTTTTCGGGCTGGCTGGGTTGAGGCACGTATTGAACATCAGCAGGTATTTCTTGAATCAGTCGGCTTCTAGTGTAATGAGCTTCTGCAGGAGGAGCCGAGACGAATGGCGGTGGTGAGACGGGCTCCGGTTTAATGTAAGGCGTGTCCGGGGATTCGGTTGCCTTTCTCAGCTCGGCGAGCCGCTTCTTGTCCTGCGCCTGCTGAATTCGACGGCGTTTTCGTGACATCACTGGCTGCACAGGAGCTGCTTCCGGGCTGTTACGTGAAAGATCTTGGTCAGCGGTTGGCCGCAGGGTCTGCCTACTCCGGCGACCCTGACGGGATTGTGTGATTGAAGATACCCTTGCTATAGCAAGAGGGGATACGCGAGAGGGCTGCGGAGCTGCAGGGGATGTGATATGATTCCTGACGACCTTCGGATTCTTAGGCTGTGGAGATTGTCGCTTTGGCGGTTGCGCCGTTGGGGGTTCTTTTCTACTTGATTGGCCGGGGAAGCTGGCTTCCAGTGCATCCCCTCGACCATTCAGTGATATATTCGGGCCGGGCGGTGAGTATTCTGGTTCTTCATACTGCTCTGGAGGAGAATATTGATGTCCGGTATCCTCCGTCCAAGGCTGGGCGTGCCCCAGGCTTCTCTTTGCGTTGTGATGGTTAGCGAGCTGATCTACCATACCGTTGCTGCCGGCGACCGAATCATGCTCGACGCGTGCAGGATTTACGACGACTGTATCGTCACTCTCATCCGTATCAACTTTCCCTACCAAACGCGGCGCAGTGGTCATCTCAAGGTCTTCGTCCTCGTTCTGGGGCGAATCAGGGGCTCTGCTGGAGTAGTAGGAGTGTTCATCGAATGAATCACTAGCAGCGTTTGCACTGACCCGATCGCCATCATCCACAATATCAACGTTGTTGGCCTGATCAGAGGGCGGAGGAAGCGGTTTGACAATCTCCAACGCCTTATTAAGAACGTCCGAGACGTCAAAATCCGGCTTCAGCTCCTGGATCGGAGGTTTCTGCCTCTCTTCGATCCTCTTTGATTCGGCATGATCACGCAATGCACGCTCAATCCGCTGGCGTTGTAATTGAGTCTCTGCCCTGATGAGATCGTCAGATTTAGTTAATAGGATAGGATCAATCTCAGATGCTGGTTTGGGCGTCGACACGCCTGTCCCTGGCGAATCGGCGCTCCTATGCGACGCAGCACTGGTCGACACCGCCCACAGAGCGGGAATCGCGGTACCTTGACCCGCATGTGTAGCCGAAGTAAGAGAATGGACGAGAAGAGGCGCTGAAACAGACGGTTCTGAAGCCGGAGCTTGAGACACGGGAGTGTAGACGGAAGCAGAGGTCGAAGGCGGCGAGGTCTGGGCGACAGACCGCGGAGCAGGCTTGCGGACGACGCTCTCTGGAATCTTCAGTCTAGGATGAGTGCCAGCGAATATCTGATCGCGAATGTTCAGTATTTTTTCATACTCGGCCACGTCCTCCGGTGAAAGGTGAGGTTTGTGAATGGCAGCCGGAGGTGAAGGTGCTGGCGCAGGGGGGCCGCTCTTTGTGTGAGCGTGGCCACCGAGCGCAAGCATAATAACTATATAGCCTCAATCCGGGCTCGCTCGGCCTCTGCAGCAAGACAACTCGCGATGGCGGAGGCTCTCGCGTGGAGATTTCAGGAGATTTCAGTTGTTATTTTTTTCCCGTGAGCTTCGACCTCAAGATTCACGTGAGAGTAAATGCTTGGCATATATCTGCTTATGTACTCCACTTACATAATCATGTCTAGTTACGTCATCAGTCCCTTTCCCCCGCGGAGGGCGCAAGGCGGCGGATGCTCCGAGAGGAAGAAAAAGAGGAGGACGAGACGAAGAAGGGAGAAGACGGAGAGAATGATACCTGCCAGCGACGACATGGAGGCTCTCAAGGGCGCCCGCGACTCCCGGCCGGTGTTCTTCTTTGACATTGACAACTGTGTACGTTCGCCCTCGAGTGGGATGTGAGACAGACGCAGAGAGCATGTATGGTGACCAGCGTGCTAATACTTTCCATGTGAACCGGTAGCTCTACTCGCGGGGTGGGTGTGCACGCCGTATATCCCCAGATGTCGTCCAGCTAACAGTGACCACCCTTGCCCGGTGCAGATAGCAAAATCCACGACCTGATGCAGGACCTCATTGGTTAGAGAGCCTACGGCTACGACAAAGGAGACGGCTTGCTGATATAGACAGGGTAGACAAGTTCTTCGTCCGACATCTGTCCCTCGACGCGGAGGACGCGGTGATGCTGCACCGTCGATACTACAAGGAGTACGGCCTTGCGATCGAGGGGCTAACGCGGCACCACAGGATCGATCCGCTGCTCTTCAACAAGGAGGTGGACGACGCACTGCCGCTGGACGAGATCCTCAAGCCGAATCCCCGGCTGAGGAGGATGCTGGAGGACTTCGACCGGTCGAAGGTGAAGCTCTGGCTGCTGACGAACGCATACGTCACGCACGGAAAGCGAGTGGTTAAGCTTTTGGAGGTGGACGACCTGTTCGAAGGGATCACGTACTGCGACTATGCGGCGGAGAGGTTGGTGTGCAAGCCCTCCCGCGAGATGTATCTGAAGGCCGAGCGGGAAGCTGGGGCACCCTCCTCGGAGGAGTGTTTCTTTGTCGGTACGTCGAATGATCCCGCTGCTCCCTCGCATGCGTTCTGCTGTCCAAAGTTTGGTTCGGCAGCCTAGACCACTGCGCTGACCTCCGAAGACGACTCGCACCTGAACTGTCGTCATGCGCAGGCGCACGGTTGGACCACGGCACACTTTGTCGAGAGTAATCTTCCGCGTCCCGAGACCGCGGCATCAAAGTACGAGATCCGCGACCTGGAGGAGATCCGGGGCCTCTTCCCGCAATTCTTCAAGGACAGCACTGCATAGACGGGGTTTATAGATTGGGTGTAGATTCACAATGATTGACTACTGTAACGATTGCTGTAGAGTACTTTCCGGAGGCGAGCATGCAGGAACCCTTAACCCTTAGAAGGCAGATCGACGGACGTCTCCTGCTTGCATCATAGTGTTAGATGCTTCCAACGGCGGCGGCGGCGGCGGCGGGAGGGCCGGCCTGCCTGGTAGGAGAACAACTGGCCAGACCCGATCCCCGACTGGGGACAACCCAATCCCAGGCCTTGTCCATGCCGAAGGTTTGCCCCTATCCTTGGCCCAGAGGATGCATGGAATCGCCGCCTCGCAGCGCCGCGACGCAGAGAAGCAGCAGGCCGGGTGTCGAGGCGGTTTGAGACAGAAGCGTCGCACGGCATGGGACACGGCGTAGAATATATAGGCAGATAGATCAGAGCGAGGCCGGGGATGACATCACCGCGGCCGCTCGCTCTCTGCCGCCAGCAGCGCAGGCTGGCCGGCGGCATGCATGACCCCGGGCGCTGCCACCTGTCCAGCTTTCCATCATTGCCTTCATAGCCTGTCATAGCCTGTCCATTGCCTGTCATAATACCTGTGGTTCGGCTCTCCCAGTCTCGTCTCCCAGTCTTCTCGTCTCCTTCACTTCGTCCTTCGCTTCTCTTCCACTTCTTCGCTTCTCTCCGCCGCCTCTTCTCGTCTTCCCCTCGTCTTCTTCTCTTCCTCTTCTTATCCACTCTTCCTCTCTTCTCTTCCTCTACCCGTCTTCTTGTCGTCTTCCTCGTCGTCTCCCTCGTCTCCACGCTAGCCGCTTCTGGCCCGGCTGCACTCCGGCCCGGCCAACCCACCGCCCTTCCAGTCCGCCTCCTTCTCTTTCTCCTTCGTCTGCGTCTTCCTCGCTTCGAACTTCAGCTTCAACTTCGACTTCCCGCGCTCTGCTCTCCCACCCCCCGGCGCCCTCCCTACCCCCCCCCCC